>CM050404.1:41080429-41469776 GCA_027580255.1 Therioaphis trifolii
TTCGATGAAACGGTGAACCAGAGTTAATTGGTTCCCGTGTAAACTGCGTTAAGTAAGATGTTAATTCAATAGGAATTTAACGATAACTATTGAAAAGTTAAATTTGTTTTCTCCGTAAAATATACTGACGCGATATAACGTATATGACATGCGAGGATCGACCAGTAACACCGATCTAATTGAAGTATTCGAAATAGCTTTGGCGATAATTGCAAACGTAAAAGATATACCTGTTATAATAATTATGATTTAATTAAGAAAATAGACATTTATAAATTTTTTCATTAAAAAAAAGAAAATCATTACTCCTATAAATATAATATAGAAAATACATTTATGTAGAATTAGTTAAATTCACCATATTCGTTGGGTTATACATTACTCCGTTAGTGCACGACTTAATACGTGTGATGATGTAGAATTATTTCAAACATTACTTTCGATAAAAAAAAAAAGTGCAAGTTAAATATTTAGCTAATTCAAATATTTTCGAAAATCAACTTGTCAATCTTACGAACTGACGAAACCAAAACAATATAGTATTACAGCCAAAATACAAAACCGTCGAATTCACCGTGATTTGTTAATATTTTAAGTTAACTCGTCGTTAAGGCGATTGGGTACCGGCCGTAATCAAGGAGTTGTAGGTAGGCAATTTCTAGTTTTTCAGTGTTACGCGTTGTCGTTGTGTGCGTAGTAAGTGAACATTAGTGTGAGTGTTGATATCTTACACCCTCCCGTCATGCAGGCGCTGGTCGCGGCCCGAACTTCATTGATGACAATGTAAACAATATAATAACCGGTTTTTCGTTTTCCGTGGATTCTAATCGTGCGAATAACTGTAGATACGTCATGAACAATTCACTGAGTGATTATTTTATCAATTATTATAACTGATAAAATTTTCAAAATATTTTGACTTGTTTTGAGCTGTTTACGGACAATTTCATATTTCAATTTTTTTATTTTTTATTCTATGTATATCTATGACAGTATCACGGTTTGTTATTGATTTAAAACGCGTTATAACTTATAAGTACCTAATGAATATTGTGATATGATTAATTTAGAATTTATTATAGGTATCTATTATAGGTCAATTTTTTTTTCGTGATTCGTAATATCTAGTAATTTGTGTAGTATAATTAACTAAGGCACCTGTGAAGACCCTGGTTCCATACTCGGATCTCCTTATGTGGAATCAAAATTTGCCTAGATGTTGATGGAGATAAAAAATTATGAGCAGTTGTTGGGACATTCACATTTTTTGAATTTTGTTTGCTCTATAAAAATTAACAAAAACACATGATCAAGCTCTGTTGATTATTGCGTTATTTTCGTATTTGGATAAACAATTTCAAAAATATGCAATTTAAAAATATCAATAAATAATTTATCGAAATTGTTATGCTATAAAAAATGTTATGTTGTATAGAGCTACTAACCATATCAATTTTAGGTGTTCGTTGGTTCTGTTTCAGTGTCAATGAATTTCCTTTATTTTTTCTTCTTCTACTTAACGGTGGCTTTTTTTTTTTTGATTGTACAATTTTCCATGTTTATAATTAAATTTAAAACAATCAATAATTAAAACAAAAAACACAATTACTGATAACTTATAACAGAAAACGTGTAAAATAAACGGGAAATAAAATAAAACGTGGTTCGTTATTGCTGTTTATTTGACGAATGACGTCGACCGTCGACCACAGAATTATATTTTATAATATTTTGCATCAAGCTTCATTAGTTCAATTCATTCACAATAAAATTATTGTTTATATCAGTTATAATAATAATGTACCTATTTGTGTATAAAACCGGATATCGCATTATCGTAGAGCGCACAACTTATTCTTAGAAAAACCAACCGGGGCGACTCTCGTACGCACACGCACAAGTCTGTTACGCACGGCTACTGTTTAGGATTCATACAATTTTTCCTTCAAAAACTACTCGTTTTACTTCACTCAGTCCGATCGTTGTATTGGTGCGATAAAAATTCTGAAAATGTATTTGAATTCAGCATGAAGTTTACTTGAGATCGGTCGAACCACTTTTTCAGTTAAACTTAAAAATGTTTTTTAAACACTACTACAAAATTTAATATTTTTCAAAAAACTGAAATCAAATTTGTGGAATTTTGAGGGCAAAATTAAAAAATGTAATCCGACCGATCTCAAGTAGACTTCATGCCGAATTCATATACATTTTCAGAAGTCTTATCGCTTCAATACAACGATCAGAACAACTGAAGTTAAATAGGTAGTTTTTAACGGAAAAATTGACCGGTACGGGAAATCCACGTATGACGCGTGACGTTTGAAAAAATACAGGATTATATACAAAAAAAAAAAAGCAGGTAATCACACGGAGATTCTAACGGTCCTGATTTATGTGTAATTTTGAACTTTATTTCGTACGTACCCAATTTATACACGTAGTATAAAAGTATTTAAAGTTTTTAATTTTTGAGCTGAATAGTAGTGGTGGTATATTTTCGTGGGTCGTTCAGCTTTCTACTCTCATTCGCCCTGCACTTAGATGCTTATAAATCTTGAACTGTTGGTTAATAAAAACTCGTCAGTAAAATATAGTAAAAAAATGTGTTTTTTCATCAAAAAATATTGTTCTATTAGTGTTTTGAATTTTACTCGAAAAAACAAATTCAAAGTCGTGTATATTATACGACGTTGACTACACAATGGCACGACGATCACTATGGTTCGGACACGCTATGCAGAAGGACAAATCAAAGGCGGCGAAGACAGCCGTAGAGTACCAACCGAGTGGGAAAAGACCTAGGTTAGGTTAGTAGACCGAGAAAGCGATGGTTTGACGGGATAACTCAGGATTTTAAAACACTGGACGTGGAAGGCTGGAAAAACATTAGCCAGATGGATAAAGTGGAAGGCTTTGACGGTGGCGGTGAAAACTCTTGGAGATTGTTAAAGCAAAGAATAAGAAGTATTACAAGAGGTTAAATTGCGTCGTATACAATCACGCGAAGCACCCTGTATACGTGTCGTGTGTATCTGCATACGCCGTGAACCTTCACCGCATTATCCACCCGACGTGTACGTACACACGTAGAACACACATTATTATCATTTCGATTCCCTCGACGGCACCGCTCGGCCGCGTGTAGAGATAAACTGTATATCTGATATATCTGTATGACGAGAACATTCGACGAAAACGGCTTTCGTTAAATTTAAAGTACCTGCTCACAACGATAACTTTTTAGTATTTTTGTAATATATATATATATATATATATATATATATATATATATATATATATATGGGGCTCAGTAATTATAATGCATTGAATCAATTTTTTACTAATTCTTTGGTAAAATCAAATTAATATTTTCAAAAAAAAATTAAAATAGATTCATTCATATGAGATTGAAAATAAAACGTATCGCCAAAATTTAAGAGTAATAAGTAAAGTATCGAAATGTTGAAATTAAGCACAAACCAACATATATACTTTCTGAATTTACATTTTATTCATCTTATATTAAATTATTGTTTGTAATCACTGACTTATATACAGTGAATACATTTTTCTTTTAAGTCTGCTGTTCAAAATTCACCCTAGTTAGCCTAACAAGACGTTATATATGTACGAAAAATATGAACAAACATAGATTATTCTCTATAAGTTTGTTCGGTTTATTTTTCGCGAGGGTGAATTAAAACTTTACCATCAAATATGACAAAATAATTACGTAATCATTAATGGTTTTAAACAATGGTGAACCAGCTAGACACACCACTAACATTAAATAGATCACTGTTCACCATAGACCTCATTATTTCAAAAACAAACTTTACGCCGACATCAAAGTGCACGCAAGAACTACCGACATAGTATCAAGCAATTAGGCCGACAACAAGCATCCAATCATAACATAATAGAAACTTCATTATCATGACTAGGGCTGGGATTTTAATGCAAAGACATCATTTTTTCTGATGTTTTGAAACGTTGATCCGTAAGTATAAAATGTGTTTTGGGTGATACTGATTATTTTAAAGTATTTTTTATTTTATTTTATTATATCATGATTCATGAATAAATTTTGATATGCAAAAACAATACATAAAAATACGCGAATTATGAAGCCATTTCGTTTATGTTAATGGGTGGCTCTTCGACGAATCTCCAATTTTTTTTTCCTTTTTTCACATCACAATATTACTCTTTAAGAGTTTTTGAAATCGTCAGTTTGAAAAAAAAAACATTTCCACTCGTCGCGATCGTGTGCACACTAGCTCTCTTGCCGGTCCATGAAACTAAATGTTCTCGGTCTCGCTTCACATTATTTATCTATCGCTTGCAAAGTCATAAATCGTTTAAATGCAACGCATATTTTAAAATAAATGCCAAATAATGCACATACTGCCAATAAGTGTTAATTAAATATGTACATTAATATTAGTAACCTAATAGTGTTTTATTTTTGTAATAATAGTATTAACCTAATAGTGTTTTCAATCAAAAATATTATCAAAATTTATAAAATGTTTACCCGTCAATACAAAATATACGTAATAATTAGGACTCGGAATTATATGCATTTTCATTTTGTTTTCTAACCAATCCCAAAAGTAGCTCGGTAAGCTACAAATTTGAATTGCAGACTATGGATCTGAAATGCAAAGTTTAATTTTGTAAATTTTTGCATATTATGCCATTTAATATAGACATGTATTGCATATTTCTGTATTTTACGATTTTTTATTACGTATAAATGGTTTTGAAATGCCTAATATGTAATACTAGCTAACCCGGCAATGCTTTGCTATTGCTAGATTTCAGTACATTTATATATGTTTAGGTATATGTGAAAAGTTTTATATGAACTATATCAGATATTTAATTTAATCAATTGTTTAGTATAATTTTTATATATAAGTGTGGAATATATCATATTTGTTTTGTTATGATGTATGATTTAATTTGTTTTTTATTTTTGTAAGTTATATCAATTTGTCTTAAGCATTAAATATTTCTGGATACACCTCGTTAAGTGTCTCGCCTTCTGGGGCTAGCACAAATAGATTTTGTTTGCATGTGATTCGTGACAGAGCTACGTACAATCGACCATGGGACAAACACTGAACGGTTATAAGTATAAACCTGCAACGTTTATTGTTTGACCTTATGCCTTATTTTTGCCTTATGTGTCTCAATAATAGTCATTGCAAAGCTTAATTTCACGGGAAATCGGAGCTGTCTGAACTGGAATGGCAAATTGGTTGGATTGGTATTCTAGGAACCAAAACCGTTTCCCCAGCTCCATAGCCAGTATAAGGATTATACACTCAAGCAGAAAGTGTTTTAAAGACTTTATGTGTAATTTTGTTCCGTTGCATAATTTTGGTGGACTTAAGTTACGAAGTAAAATTATAGAAGAACCTACCTTTAGAATTAATTTGTGCGGTGGAGTCCCTGAAGGAGATAACGAATTTAAAAATGAAGTTAGATAATGTATCACCTCCTCTATCTAAATCAGTGTCAACGGAATAGTAAACTTTTGTTGGTGCATTGAATTTTAATAGTATCATGTCATTTATTTTATTGACTTGATCGTTAGTTGGTGACAATATTGCTCTTTCTTGAAACCAACTTGACGTTTTAGTCGAAATATTAGGCAAATCTGTGTAAACATTTTCCATTAGGTTCAGCAAATTAGGCATCAAAAAACAAAGCTTAGACAGATCAACTTTACCATTTCTATTCACACTAACAAAACTAAGATTACACCACGCCCAGTATTGTGAATTATTTAGATAAAATTTAATCATTTTTTTATCTTATCTAGATAAAAATTATTTTAAGTGTCTTATCTAGATAAATAAATTGGTTATCTGAGAATAATCATCTAGATAATTATTCGGTCAACGATTTAAAAAATTTTGACATAAAATAGTATTAACTATTATTAATTACAAATAATAACCACGCTCTGTAAACACTATTAAACTGGAGCATCATATAATTTTTGATAAAAATAATACTAACGAAATAATCACGATGATAAAAATTATGGTTTATCCTGAGTACGAATGTTCATTGTTTGCCCTATAAAATGCATCGTTATTATTATATTGATTATACGTTTTATGTAGGTGTAATTCCGTACAAAACAGAACCCGTTGTTTTTTTCTATTAATATGCATAGTGATTACTGAGTAGCTATTAGCTGTTAATTTATAATTTATTATTTTATTAATTCGAAATGGATAAATTTAAAACATCTTCTCATCCACTGAAAAGAAATGTTGAGTACAATGAATTTGAAACCGACAATCGTGGGCCATCTAAATGCAAACGCGAACTATAGATATTCAAGATTTATCGTCTAAAATTAATGTTTGCTGCAACCAAAATGTTATTGCTATCCTTGGGTAGTTGGGTCTACAATATTAAATATTAATTATCTGTTTTTTTATCTGGATAAAAGTGGTAATCTTTTATCTATTATCTAGATAAATATTTTAAGTGTTATCTATTTTTCTCATCTACATGACAGAATAAATGAAACGATAAAAAGTCGATTTAATGAAAGTGTCGTTTACGGCGAATTTCACCATATTCAGTCCATTTCAAGCTGTTTTTCTGCTCACCTAGACAAACAATTGAGACCAGATCAAACCTTCAAAGTACCATCTACATCAAATTTTCGACAAATAGAGTTGCTGAATGAAACTTTTGGACAAAGTTTTGTTGATAAAAAAATACCTCCGGATAATAAAACAAATAAAATAAAAATTTACATAATTGTAAAACCATATGATCCTTCCCTTAACTCAGAATCTAAAATAAATGAGTCTCGTCAGTTCTCATACGCCGTATTTTATTTTTTACAAAAACTAAAAAATGTTTCTGGTGTTTGGTATTTATTTTGATATGTCGCCAAGGGAGTTGTATTAAACATAATATACCGTATAATACGTATTAAAACATTAGTAGTGTAAACATAATTCGTGAATACTGTATATTATACAATACACCTACGTATTTTAATATGAACTTTCCGGTCGCGTTTCATTGCAGAAGCCCATTGTAAAAACCAATTTTACTGACAAATATGTGATATAGCGTATAGCACACAACGCAATACCGGGTAAGTCGTACGATTTGCCGCACCCTACAATCGTGTCAATACTCAATTTACAACGAACGCAATTTTATTCGTTTATTTTTCAATGTGTTAATGACTAATCATGATGATGAATAAACTACGTTTGAATAGACACCGTCAAAACAAAATTAACATTAACAAAACGTGATGAGAACGCGCGGTCTCCTGTTTAACTCGATGCTGTAAAATTATTTCTTTTATGTTGCCATATAGCACCGTAGGTCCGAGAAACAGTTCAATGGATGTTAAATATTAACACCGATATAGCAAACAACATTTGCATTGTTTAAAGTTAATTGTGATGGTTTATCACACGAAAGCTGAACACGGAAACTTCCGAAATTCCTTAAAGATTATTGTTCTTGCGTGGTGCGTCCGTGCATCATACGCGGTCGTGTTCGGCGAAGTAAAGTAATGCATACTACTTGATGACATAACTGCATAACGTTTGTTGATAATTATTAAAGAACGAATAATTTTGGTTTGTAGCAAATCATTTTTTTTTCTCCTATTGGAATGTTGGAACATAATTGTTTGGGGACATAAGATATGTATTTCGCGCGCGCTCGCGGGCACCAATGCTGTCGAAGCGGACCTCCGTTCCGCCCCACTCGCCGCGCTGTTGCGAAAATTCCAGCCGTCCTCGTGTCACCAGCGGTCACCGATCACCGTTGAGCCGCTAACAACCGCTGTGTTGTTTGTACGCGTATCGGCGATATCATCCGCTGTTTTTTTTTTTTTTTTTGTCATTCGTTCTGTCTTCTTGTCGTGTTTGAAGCCGCGACTACGTGTGTGCGCTCCACACATCGCGCGAGCGTGTACACGCTTATATGTGTGGTTCATTCTTTTCGTGCCGGTTCGTGCAATGTCATCCCGCGTCTGTGGTATATTTGGCGACCGTCCGGATCCTATCCGATACTCGAGTTTTGAGGTGTTGTTAGTGCAAGAGTATTAATAATTACGAGCTACACGTATTTGCAATAATAAGGTAATATTAATTGCGTTATTTAGTTTTCAAGACAATATTTTCATTTATATACTTTACACTAATATATCTTTTCAAATTAAAATTCTTATAATTATACAATCTTCGTCTAGCTTCATAATGAGATTTTATCATCGGTTTATAATTTCAAATAATCATTAATCAACAATTGTCTAAACACATAATTAACTATTTTATAAAATGGAATTTAAAAAAATGTTTGGTACTTAAATTTCCAAAAAAGATTTATCCGTTTGTTTTCTACGATTTTTTTATTTTATTGTTACATCATCAACTACATAGTTATTGGCTTACAATATGATTACATAATTATGAACATTATGTACGCAATAATATTGTGTTTTACATAGGTAGTTTGAATTACATATTATTGCACACCATATTTAATTAAATGACCGATTGAAAATTAATTTATTCCTAGAGTAGTGTTATCGTAGCTTTTATCTCATTATCATTAATTAAAATTGATATTTATCAATTATCAGTACCTATCACTCACGATTAATGAACATGCGTATTGTATAAATATTAATATAACATTATAACCAAAAACGTGCAATTTGATAATTTATAATCGAAATATCGTTATAGCTTCAATGGGTTTGATTTTTAATTTTTTGAATTAAATAGTATTTAAAGTATTACTTGAAGCACTTTGACCGCAATTTAGTTATGTTTTTCGTGTATTGGTAGTTGGTACACTCGCCGTTTTTTTTAAACATTTACAATAATGTTACTGTGTAATATATAACAAGTCACATTATGCAAATTTTTCTTATTTATTCTATCTATTATCACGTTTAAAACGCTTTTAATATGCGGGATATCGCCTATAACGCTTTAAAAGTGTATATTTATATATAGCTTATTTCATTTATGACTAATAATTCAATATTACTAGAATATTTATTAAATTAATTACGACTAGATTAGTATGTTTATTAACATATTACATTGCGTATAACAGTGATATAAGCTTACTTTTCAAATTAATCGTAACATATTTAAGAATTATCTGTCATATATGTAAAATATTAATTATACATTTTTTGATTTTATTTCAGTTTTGCATGTTATGAGAAGTGAAATAAGAAATGTCAGTACTCTTGAAGACAGTAAAAAATACTGATTTAATTTTTTACTAGATACGATGAAAACAACGTATACAAAACGATAAACTGTATTTAACAAAAAAACATATATACGGTAATCATATTTCATAATTATTTTTAATTATACTCTTTTACTCGTCATCGTCACGATCATCGGCGCATTTCTGGTGTATTGGTTTTCCGGAATCTGTAAGAACGGTTGATTTTTATTAGTATCGGACTTTTCTTAGTCAATTGCGAGTAGCACTCGATTTGAACATTGGTATCAAATTATAAACACGACAGAAACGTACCTGTGCATTTCGCACCACACCATCGTTTTCTACATTCCAACTGAGTAGAAACGTGTACTTCCTTTTTATTCTCCTGTTGAGGTGTTGACAGCTATAAAACATAAAGAGTACATTATTTATATGAACTTTTTATGAAATATAAATGGATCATTAGCGTTAATCGTTACTTTTCCACTATTACTGGAACGAGCGAAGCGGTCATGGTCTGTTCAGATGAATCAAACAGAAGAAAACGTTTCAAAAAAATATTTAAATTGATGAAGAATAATCTTATAAACATTAAATTTTTTTAATTGATTTTTTAAAATCATTTTATTGAAAACGCATTAGTTAAAAAAAAAAAAAAAAAATGAATAAAAAAAAAAACAACAAACGTAATATAAACATTGAAAACTCGTGAAATCAATAACAATATAACTGTTTAATAATCAAAATAATAATAATTTTTTACAATAACATGATAAGAAAAAAACAAAATAATAACAAAAATAATAATGTACAAAAAAATTTTATTAATGAACAAAACAATCAAAATAATACTAATAATTTTTTACAAAAACATGGTAGGGAGCAAATAACAAAATAATCCAAATAATATTTAATAAAAATGTGGTATTAAAAAACAAAGTAATCAAAATAGTAATAATAATCCAAGAAAAAAGTGATTACAATAAACAAACAAACAATATAACAGTATGAACAATTCACTAAAGCGTGATAACAAAGAAGGAAACATAACAACAACAAAACAATAATGATTATAGAAAAAACGACAAAAAACAGTGAAAAAAAAACCGCGGAAGTTGGAGTTGTGGAGGACGATTTTTCGTTTGAATCTTCGTGTCGCACTAAAGGTCACCGTCGTCGTCCGGCTCGGCATCGAGGACGGCGTCGCTGAAAAAGAAAACCAAAAAGTAAATCGATCGGCCTATGTCGAGTCACGCGCGCGCACACTCACGTGTCGGAAGACGACATGGACATGGAGCGGTTCGAGTGCGTGGTGGACACCGTGGTCACCGACTCCAAGTCGTCCACGTCGTCCAAGCCGAAGCACGGCGACGTGGTCCGCCCCGATCGTTCCGCGTTGGCGTCCGGACCGCGCGCGACTGCGAACCCCGACCACCAAGTGGCGGTGGCGGGTTCTGAAGACGCGACCGTGACCCACGGACCGCCGCCCCGCGCCAAGGGCGTCCGGCCCCGGGTGCGACTCGTCCGCGTCCACGGGCTCGCCGGCGTCCACGTTCATCGAACACGGGCGCGCTCCTGGAAACGGCGGTGGGTGGAACGAGCTTGGCCGGACGATGGTGACGGACAAGTATGTTTCGAACGGTCGTCGACCTCCGAAATCTCCGACAACGAGGCCAAAGGTCATTGACATTCGCGCGAGGGCACGTCGGACGGGAGGGGAAGTGTATGCCCGGGGGTTCTTGGAAAAGCACCCCGCGTACCATCAACCCACCCGCCCGGAGACGCGATAGGGGCGTTCTACTCCTTTTGCGCACGAGACACGTCTCGACGATGTCCGCCGTTACTCACTCGAAACGGTAGCATGACGCGTCCAAGTACATTTCGTCCATGGTGGTGGCTTTTATACAAAAACTGCAAAAAATACAACGGTTTTCGGTCGATTTTCCGTTTCGCCTATTTGGGAATCGCGTACTTACCAAGAGAAACATTCCGCAAAGATATCCGCCTCGAACGATGGTCGTTGACTGACGTCTCACACGGCGGCTATTCGCGAGAGGAGCATTTCATGACGTGTTTACAAATCGGTTTCTCCTTGGTTACCGAACAACGACGCGTGATGATCGGCCAGCACGTGTATTGACGAGCCACAGATGGCTGATTGCAATGGATTATTGCAACACGAGAAACGTCCAAAAATATCAAGGTGAACTTCAAACAGGTACCTATTATACTTATTTATATATTTCAATTTAAAAACACTAATAATGGTTTTCTATGATATAAATTCTTTTTTATTTATTTACTGTTGTATTCAATGTATATATTATAATGTATGTATTATTGCTTTCAAGAAGTTTCATTCTGTAATGGTTGTAACGAAATGTGTGTTCACATTTATTATTTATTTATTCATGTTATTTATTTTACTGTGAATATATAGATATGTGTGATAAATCCATACAATTTACTAACATTTTTATAGGACTTAGAAACAAAACTTTCAAAATTAGGAACACGAGAAACGTCCAAAAAGTTGGACACTAAACAGGTACGTAGACTATTTATTTACATATTTAAGTTTCATAACACTTAAAATTATTTTTTATGAAATCATAAATTCTAATTTATTTATTTTCCGTTACTTTTGATTTTAGATTCTGAGTAAAGCAAAGGATCTTATGGTTTTACAATGATGTTTATTTTAGATTCTGAGTGAAGCGAAGGATCTTATGGTTTTACAATGATGTTTATTTATTTCTTTTTTTTTTTCTTTTTTTTTTTTTCTGTAAACCCTTTTTCGTATAGAAATCCTTGTCCAAAAGTTTCGTCCAGCAACTTTTTAGATTTGAAATTGAACTGAGATGGTACTTTAGAGAGGTCATTTTTCCAAAATCTCCATAGTTTTTCCAGTAATCAAGAATAACGATCGAAAAACTGAGTAAAAACGGTAAAATCGGTAAAAATCCGCCGTAAACGAGATTTTTACTGTTCAGATTTTAGGTATTTAGTCATAAATCGAAAAGTATTAAAGCTAGAAACTTGAAAATTTTATCCAATATCAAATACATACTTTTTTATATTGGACAAAATTTTCAGAACAATTAAAGCACTTTTGACTTAAATATAGAACTTTTAATTTACCAAATTTTTTGAAAGTTTTTATGTAATATAATTTTAAATATTTGACAAAAAGTTCTGAAAATTTAATATGACCTTACTCATATACATACCTAATTATCCTAACAAAAGTTCAAAAATCGTTAGTCAGGATTTTTTTTTATACACACTTTAATAAATTATTATACGATTTTTTTCGATATTGTCTGATTTCTTTTAAGTTTATTTCTAATGAGTTATAATTGTTATAACAATTGAAGTTTAAATGAGTTATATCTAATCGAATATTTTATGAGGGTTTAATAACAAAAAAACTCACCAAAAATTATACAAATAACCGTAAAATACGTAAACAGTGTTTAAATATTAATATATTATATTTACACTGAAGCTTTACTCAGAATCGTTTTATACTAAAGAAATGAGTCATCATTTCTTTAAAACTTAATACATTCATCACCAATATCTTGTCCGAGGACCGAAGGGACGATGGACGAACTTGTACCACCATCATCTCACTTACCAGCTTTTTAGTTTATAATGTAATCAATTGCTCTCAAGAAGTTAAATTTTATAATAGTTGTAACGAATTGTGTGTTCGCAGGATAAAATTAACAAGAAAAAGACAGTCATAACAAATATTGTAACTGTCGTATATAGTAGACAGTCATCAAAATATTACTTAGGTCAGTGAAGCATATGTGCTGAGACAGCGATTAAATTACGATATAACACCGCCGTACAGGCAGGCACGGGAGGTCCCGTTGTCGCTGAGTGAATCGGCGAGGACGTATGTACTCTGGTTGCACGTGAGAAACGTCAATCATAGTACGGGCTATTTTAATCGAATTAGTTAATTATTTTACTTGTGTTTTAAAATATAATAAAAGTGTTTCCGACATAAAAACCCGAGTATTATTTCAAAGTCTTTCTTCGTTCTTACCCTTAATATTGGAACAGTGCTCAGACCCACACACCTTAATAGTCAATGAGGTTTTTAATAACCGAACAGTGCTCCGGTTGTGGTGTCCTAATAGTCATTCCAATTTAAGAAACGAACGGAGAACGACAAAAACGCACACCGTCGTACCTCAAAGGTTAACAGTGCTAATCTGAATTTATTCTAGAGACAGTCATTAACCTAGAGTGTACGGGGGTAAGGTAAACAGTTGGTTTACCGCGTATCATCCGATACGGGTGATACCACATAACAAAGAAAACAGAACCAACTTCGCTGGTGAAAAACAGTGAAGTAAAGCTGAGTAAGAACGAGAATCCTTGGTTAATTCCGTCCACTAATTCCATGAAGTCGACGTTAGCGGATAATGTAATGATTGAAGTAAGTATTTCACAAATCACGCATATTAGGCTATAATTTTTTTTAGTTATTTTACTATTAATATTTGTTGCGATTTCGGCGTTTTCAAATAGGAGAGGGGTATATTTTATAAAAAATCAAAAAATCATTACCTTACAAAAAGGCCACATACGTGTGGATGAAATATTATATTTGGTTATTTGCAGTAATTTCATTCTTTGACTGTTTAATCTTCTTAACACAAATAAGTGGTAACATAACTCGTTTATCAATTAATCATACCTAGATAATTCTAAAATTACATTGTACTCAATTTATGAAAAAAATATATGTATTGATAACTATAGAACAAAATCAATTTTTCTTGGTTTTTTAGCAATTGTATTTATTTCTTCTATTGGAGTTCCTGTAAATACATTATAATATCAAACCATTTAGATTATCCTATGACAAATATTTTAAAAAATCACAATGAAATTGACGAAATTTTAGTTTAATTTAATTTGACACCTTTTTTTATTGAACTTCGAAGTTGTGTTTTCACTATTTGAATATGAGTTATCTAAATATTGTTTTCTATCTCGGTGGCTACAATACGGATAAAATTACAAATGTTTTATAACATGCACTATACAGAAAAAAATTTGCTATTTTTATAGTATTTTTAAAATATATTGATTTCAAAATCTTACAAATTTAAAATATTCAAAAAATCAATTTATTGAATATTTTAAATTTGTTAGATTTTGATGTGAGGTTTTTTATTCTGAAGTTTTGATCGAAAAATCGTAAATATAAAAAAATACGATGGGGGATATGAAACCCGTTATTTTGAATATTTAAATTATAAATTAAATACTTTTGCTTTCAAGAAGTTCCATTGTATGTTGGTTTTAACGAACTGTGTGTTCTTAAGATAAAAGTGACGAGATAAAGACAGTCATTACAAATACTGCACTAAAGAAAACAGAACAAACTTCGCTGGTGAAAAACAGCGAAGTAGAGCTGAGTGAGAATGAGAATCGTTGGGTTATGCCATCTCGTAATTTAATAAAGTCAACTGTAACGGATAGCGAAGTCATTGAAGTAAGTATTTCACCAATCATGCAGGATTTAACCAATCAGGCTATCACATTTTTAGTGGTTTTACCGTTTATTTATATACGTATATTTATTTATTTATTTACCGTTATTTTTTATGTATAAATTCTAATTTATGTATTATTGCTTTCAAGAAGTTTCATCGTATAATGGTTGTAACGAATTGTATGTTCACAGGATAAGATATTGTTATCGTTTCCGACTTACAATGAATCAGAAACGAGCATTCCCGCGACCGCAAACGGCGTTGACTTAGTCCCCCAGCGACCGGAACTGGACCTGGATAACAGTACTGAAAAGGACATGGTGAACATATCTGGCGAGTATAGCCGAGAGAACCAGTCGATCTTGCTCAGAGACAAATCCACCTGCATCAGCGAAGGTAAGCCATTCGTTCGCATTATCGATTTCGCATATCTCGCCGTAGTAAATTGCAGCCGTTGTCTCCGCCGCTACACAGTTATATACGCCGGGGACGCAAGTCCGAATTGCGTGGAATGTACGAAAACAGAAAGCGAAAAATCAGATTTGTTTTAGCTCTGCGCTAACATGCCTGACGATAGATTGTTCGAACGGACAATGTTTACCAATCGCGTTCTAAACTCGTTTGTTTCCGGGACTTTTTCTCTCTTTCTCTTTCATAAAGAAATTCCCTTCAATATATGGCGATCGGTATCCCTTGTTAATTATTATCGCACCCAGATTCATCAATCGGGATTGTACGTGATTTCGAGATGTGCCCGCACTAGATTTGCCTTGGATATATATATATATATTTTTTTTAAACGTCACCACAGGCTCCCGCATCATATTTACGGAACCCAGTACGGGAGTAAACCCGGGCCTTTCTTAACCCATTCATGCCCAGTGTCCTAAATGTAGGACACCACATATAAATATTTTTATCGAGTCTATTTTTAGATATTTCCCCATTATCTGTTGTTGACTACTTCGTGGTTATCTATTGATTATATTAACTCTACATTTGTTCATTAGAACTGTTATTATGATTTTATAACGATTTTTCTGTAGCCGTGTATTTTTCAATCGTCATGGCGTCATCTTCAAAGTAAGTTAAAATTTGTTATTTATCTGTAATTTAGACACAGTTGTACAAAAACTGTTTTATTAGTGTATGGTAAACATATTTTAATTACTTAGAAATATGTTTTATTTATATTTAATTATTTATTAGCAATAAAAACATAGTGTCCTAAATATAGGACACTGGGTACATAAGTTACTCAAATTATTTTAATATAATAATCATATTGATATAAATGATCCTTTAATATTATTTTATATTTACGATGATAGGAGCAAGGCTGGGCAAGATACCTCAAAAAAAGTATCTAAATACGAGATACAAGATACTATAATATTTTTAAAGATACTAGATACAAGATACATGCATCTGAGATACCTATAAGATACAAGATACTTAATATATTAGGGGTAAATTACTGTAACGTTTCTTGGGTAACGCTTCTTGGGTAGGTAACGCTTTTCGATTCTATGTGCCAAAGAAAAGACATAAAATGTCAATATAAAAAATATTATAATGATAATCTTCTTTGTATACCCTTCAAACTTAAAACTTCTCAATAATGCTATTGAAATCCACTGATTTGGTCATTTATTGCTCAACAAATAAAAATCAAAGCGATTCTAATCGTTCTTGAGACGTTGTTGACCGTAGTTTTGATTTGACAATGAATAATTTAGAGAAGGCCCGTTCACGACCACAACTTGTGACTGATTTAACAACAAATCTTGTATTGTATTCATACAAAATTTTTGTAAAAATATGATTTCTATTTGAATCCACTAACCAATCCAATCCAACCATTTATAAATAGTGAGAGTACATGTACCTATTGGTATATTTTTTATTGATGCAACTATTTTGACTTCAGAGATAAAATCTTTATTTAACTTTACTATTTGTAGCTTAAAATTTAAAGAAAGTCCCCGAATGAATAAAATTTGCACAAAAAGCAACGGGCCACGTGGTTTGCCACGGTACACCTGGCATACCTCGTCCTCTATTACTATACGCTGTCCCGGTCTGGGGTCAATGTGCGCCTACCCACATAAATAAAATCCAAGTTCTACAATCCAAAGTCCTTCGCGTGATCTCAAATGCCCCTTGGTTTGTGCGAAACGATGCCCTGAATACCGACTTCAATTTACCAACTATTAAGAACTACATTAAGGACATATCGGCAAGATTCTTCTGTCATCTACGCAAAGCAAGCGATTACGGCACAGATGCGGTCGGCACAGTTGCGGTCAATACCTTTTTGGTGGCACTTGCGGTCACTATTTTTTTTACTTCACTTGTTGACACATCAGGTTTACACGAATGGTCAGAAAAATTAATTATTTCTGTATTTTTAGTTCTCATGCATACGGCTCTACGCTTATCCTTTTTTCACTCAGAAAAACCCAAACCGTCCCATTTTCATTTTGTCTGTATTCTCTGAATTGATAACCGTTAAAAATTGCTAAAGGCTTACCTTTCGTTGTTTCGATTATTTATATTTTTTGGCCAACTGCATATGTGCTTAAATCCATTTCTACCTTGGTTGTGTTTCGTAATTTGTTTTGTCTACAACTCATACGTAAATCGAAAAATATAATTTACCCGTCGTAATCGCAATATAATATAATTATTATTATCTTCGCATCGACATCGATAACGTTGTACCAATTTGCGTATAAAAATAACATAAAAGAAGGAAAGTTTGATTTTTAATATAGTATAGGTTTAATTGTATTATTATTGTATCAGTATTGTAAAACCAGTTCATGTGTGTAAAAAAAAATAGCGACCGCAAGTGCCACCGAAAAGGTATTGACCGCAACTGTGCCGACCGCATCTGTGTCGATACCAAAGCAAGCGGTCCACAGCATTACAGGTTAAATGTCAGCCCCATCAATCGAAGACTAAAACGTGGTCGTCCCCATGATGTCCTAAAGTAGCTTATCTTCAACCTAGTTAATTATTATATCATATTATGTTAATACCTTTTTATAATTTGCCAAAACCTAGTTAATTATTACATTATATTAAGTTAATACCTCTTTTATAAACTGCCAAAAATTGTACTTTATATAACTAAGTTTAGATGATTTTGTCAGGAAAACTTTATTAATAATAATAAAAAAAAAAACCTGGCATACCCTCTGCGCACGTCTATGATCTAAATCAATAAAAACACAAATAGGGTTACGTCCATTGACAAACTTTATTATTCAAAGTTATTATTCACTCTTTATTTTAATCGTAAATTATTTGATGACTATCACCGCAATTGGTGTTATTTTTAAATTGATGTAACATACGTCATAGTAGCCACAATGACAGCGAATAAAAACGGTTTTGCTCTATGTTTGTATTACATATTTATGACTTCATAATTTTCGAGTTGTTTCATACGAATTGTACTTATATTTTAAACAAACTCAATCGTTCGACATTTCACATTTCTCGAGTCAAGAAAAATTTAGCTCCGAGCCAAAAATGACTTATTACAATGTGTATGTAAAATAGCACTTTTGAGTATTGAATCAGCTGAGGATTTCGGCGAATGTACGCTCCTGCCCGAGTTAAGAGGATTGGCCATATGTTTACCTCGAGTGAAACTTCAACTCGTCTTGTCAATAGGCCCAGCCTAGTCCACGCGATTCTTACCGCACGAACAAAAGAACATAAATCGGACATAATATAATCGGTTTTATTACAAAGCGAAAAAAACTAAATATTTTTTCAACGCAGGATTTCAATGGAGAACGCATTTATCCGTACACAAATGATCTGAAGTCGACGCTAATACTTTGTCTGTATCGTGAAGTGAAATATTGTTTTAAATCATTTAAATTTGTTGTCGTTGTGAATCGCCCATCACAGTAATGTGTTGCTCCGTAAATTACTGTTGTTGTATGTTGGTGTTCTTCAATAAAATCATTGCTAGTTTGAGAATTGGTTAGTCCGCCAAAACCCGGCGCGATGTATGTGAGGCCGCCTAAGGTCGTCCAGCCAACCAGCCATGTCTAATCATCTTTGTTTCTACCATAGCTTTAAGCGTGAATTGAGTGTTTAGGTTTAGTTATTTTGTCCGATTTTGTGAGAGCTCTGTGGTCATTGCGTCATACCGATCCGGCCACAGAGTCCTCTCTTCCCGAATAATTAAACTCTATTGTCCTCAATCCCGTGTATAGACTTCGATTCCCCCCTCCCCCATTCCCGTGTTTAAGTTGAGTCTTTTAGAAATTTAGAACACTCGTCCCTTTCGCGCCATCACTACGTTCCTGGCAAAATTACAATTGTAGACGAATTGAACGTAGTAATTATATAATTCTACTTATATTGTATTACCCGAAAAAGACCGGATCGGCATTGGGGCCTTTACACAAAGACCGAAAAGACTGGACTGTGGTCCTGTCCGGTCCGGTTTAGACCAGTGTAGACCAGATCGTGCAGAGTACTAGCCTAAGCCTATATTATTGATTATTTCAAATATTATTATTAAAATAAATTTAAAAGATTTTTAATTTTTGGAAATTTCGGGAATTACGGAAAGCCAATATATCTTTATAATTATTTTTATTAATATCCCTTATATACTATTTAAAAAACTCTATACATTTGTATGAATATTATACTCATTATTTTATATTTATGTAATGTATTTATTATTATGAATGTCGAGAAGATAAACTACCTAAATGGTGGGTCTATAAAGTTTTCACTCTAATAACTCCAACAACTTGATCAGGAACCATAATAGATGAAATTTTCACAAGGTTTCTACAGAATGTCTGATCGAAAACATAAATTAATTATTTCTGGTACTATAAGCCATTATATCTTTCGTGACAATGGAACAAGAAAATTAATAGTAATAAAATAATAATTAATAAATTAATAACAACACGATGGAAGATATTGATTTTACTGTATCTGTGTAAAAGGGTATGAAATTATAGTTGAAGAACAATAATAGAACACATTTTCATGCATTGTAATGGAAAATAAATGACGGACTAATTAATTACTTTTATGAGCGCCATTAAAATGACTTGAACAACGACGGTTCATAACATATTTCTGCAAGACTTGATACATTTAAATGTGGAAAATAAACAATGGCAACAAAAACGTTATTGAAAATGTCTTCCCAAAACATCTAAACCGAAGCGAATCCGCGTGCATGCGCGAACAAAACGCTCTGTGTATAATCGGTTTAACGAATAGGTTGTCGGGCGCACACAGAACTGATAAAACCACGCATTATTTTTATAGCATTTTTATGTGGGTGATAAGAAAATACTTCTAAAAATTATTAATTGATTGAAGTATGATGTAAGTGTATCACACTCATCCCTCATAATCATTATAAAATAAACTTGATGCTAGTTTTAAATGGTAAATATTAATATTTAAAAATTGGAACAGTGAAATAACAAAGAACGACAAAAATTGTTTTTGTTGATTTTTATATTTTGAATCACATGAATTTACAATAATGTTTAAAGTGTTTTTCAGAAAGTATAATTCGATGACATTTTCGTTTGAAAACTTTATACCTCAGGAAGTTTACTCATTCGACTAGAGGTCTTCAAAATTTGTACGTTTATAATACTAACTGCATGGTTATTAGCATACAATATGATTACATAATTATGAAGATTAAGGGTTTTTTACAATGGTATTTTAGTATTATATATTTTAAATTAAGTTATACACTTCAATTTTTTTATAGAATGTTATTATTTTTTTTGTGTCTGTATGTGGTCCTATAGTTTCGTATAGATTGTCTGGTATTTCGCATTCTTTCCTGTACTCCGTGAATATTTGACGTTGGATGAGAATATGTTTGACTGTATTTGAGTGTATTACAAGAACTTTCGGGGGTTCGGTCTTTTCCATAAGATATCCATGAGTGACTCTCTTGTGGCCAATTCTGGGTCGGTTCATTATGACCTCTTCTTTTCGATTTGAAAAGTTAGGTTTTGGCCAGAGCTCAACTGTGGGTTTGATTTCCCTCAATTTGTTTCCAATAACTTGGCGCCAATTTGTGTCCCATAATTTTATGCAATATTTGTCAATTTTACTATTTATATCGATTGGTGACATAAGGGGAAGTGTTGGGGCGTTTTATGGTACCATAAGCCCATTATATCTTCCATGATAATAGAATAAGAAAATTAATAGGTAGTAATAAAATAATAATTAATCAATTAATTAATTTCGACATAAAACACATTTTTAAGGAGTATTTTTTATTTTATTCCAGTACAAACGTAATATTCTATCAGTTGATTGGCTTTGAAAGAAGTTTTTCTTCATCCGAGCATATACTTACGCATATACTTGTTAATTACTACAATGTGCAAACTACATTGTAATCAACAGTATTATACATGTGTCTAATATTTCACAGTTCTAATATTATAGATTTCTGATTTTTCCATTTTTCACTGTTTCTTTCGTTCAAAATGTATGGTGTGACAATTTCCTTTTTTTCGTCGGGTTCGCTAGAAAATACAATTTGGAAATTATTAGTCTCGTGACGATTGATAAGTCATATTATTGATTAAAACTACATTGAATATTGAATAAAAAGTTGATTTGTCTAAAAATATTTAAATATTCTATTTTATAACTATTACAGTAAATTGGTTACTCACTTTGGCAGAATTCACGGGGAGGTATTGACACATATCGTTTTACCAACGGCTCCAATTCAACGTTGTTCTGAAAATAAAAAACAAAAAATATAATTATACATTCCATTATATTATGTATACAGTGTATTTATTTTTTTTTTTTCGGTTATTAAAAATAAAATATGACCTACCAAGTACCAGTGTGACAGTGATAGGTAATCTATATGATAAAACACGATACTCACCAATGAACGAAGATCCGGAAAAACTTCTTGTATACTTCTGAAATATTAAAAATCATTAACAATGAAATAGTGTGACTTTATGCGACAGTAAAAAATGACAAGAAAATAATACTCACAAAGTAAAATGCGTCCTCTCTGTCGTATCATCTACTGGATTGCCGTATAAGCAGAGCCACTCAAGGGGAAAACCAGACAAACACTTCAACGTCATCAAATCGGTTATCTAAAATTTAACAAATAGGTATTATAACGAACATTTAACCTAATACAACAATAAGAAACTTTCAATTCACTTTATTATCAGACAAATCTAGAATTTTTAAATCTGGGAAAAATGTTGGTATTCGCCCAAGTCCAGCACATGATGTAATCATATTTTTTTCTAAACACAGGCAGTACAATTCATGGCCGATACAATCAAATATTACACATAATGTTCTATCAAGTATTTCCGGTCTGTTCATCATCGATTTGACGTCGTCAGTACTACAAAATCCTGAGAAGTTAAACAAAAATATAACGTTTTAAAAATGTTCAAACATCTTGACAATTTAATATCACTATATTGAATATATATTATACAATACACACAATAATATGTAAATCACGTGTACATACTTTGATGCGTGAAAAATTCCGATAAGTTTACTATCTTTGTATTTCGGTCGTAGTAATCTACCATGTACATGTAAACATAATACTGAACATCAAATAAAACATCGTGTAATAGGTAGTGAGGCCTATTAAAAATTATACTGGATTCATGTTCATGATCGTTGCTGGATTCAAACCTGCATAAAAACGTCCGGTTATGAATGAAATTTTTTTTATAAATATGATTTCTTAATAGAAATAGTAATGACAAATGGTTTTTAACCTTAGAATTATTGGTATAATTAAGATATTATCCGGGATTGATTTTCATGTAATTATATGTTTTAAATATTTTAACACCTATGTACATAAGTTATAAACTAGTTTAACAATTTCGTAATATGACATTTGATATATATTCTTAAGATTATCAGAAATAATGCTACGGAGTATAAGATATAAGTGTGTGTGTGTGTGTGTATATATATATATATAAAGAAGATTAAAAACCATAGTTATAGTTTCTGTTTCATTTTTGGACATACGTATCGTATTTTTCATGAGGCGATGAATATGGATGAGTGACCTCATTTGTAGTATTCTCCATATGCTGATTGGTCGTATAAATCACTATTTATAAAACAAATGTATCAATTAAGACATAGCAATATATAGATATATAGCAATTATAAAATATGCGCATATATTTCTAGATCAGATGAATCGTAGTAAATTGTGAAACATTTCTAAGTAAATGTGTCCAACCCGACTCAGAGTATAGATGAACGTAAGTATTACGAAAAACATTAAACATAGCTGTATAGATATGACAAAAAAGGGAAATAAGTAAATGTTCTCATACAAAAGTTGGTCACAACTTGCAATAGTATAAAATCTAATCGACTGATATGCAATAAATAATTAAAAAGAATCGAGCATGAGAATAATCCATAGTTAATTATTTGAAAGCTAATGTCATAAAGCACTTATTAAATAATATGATAATTGTTTCGGTTAACTTTTCAAATTGATCATTACGTTTATTCATGAATTACCAGTATAAGTGTTTCAAATATAAAATACGTTTTCAATTTATTTCAGTTTTCGTGATTATGAGTAGTGCAAATTAATATTAATGAGAAATTTAAGTTCTATGACACTTGAATAATATAATATACAGTGATATATCATTTCACCAGATACTGTGAAAAAATCTTATGTGAAACAACGACCACATTACAAATAAAATGTACAATAAAAAAAAACATCTTACGATCACTATATTTTATAGATATGTATAATATTGTATATGTATCACATTATTTTAATTATACACGTTTACTCACTATCGTCATATTCACCGAAGCATTTTTTGTGAACTGGTTTTCCGCAGTCTATAAGAATAGTTCATTTTCATAAGTATCGACATTTTCACACTAATGCGAGTAACATCCGATTGGATTTTTGACATTATATTATAAATACGCAAAAAAAGTACCTGTGCATTTTGCACCACATAAACGTTTTCTACATATAGCACATCTCTTTAGTCCATTTAAAAGTAAGTACTTCTTTTTAATTTTTCTGTTATGATGTTGACAGCTGTAAAACATAACGAGTACCTTTAATTTTCGAACTTTTTATTAAATACAAATGGATCATTAGCGTCAATCGTTACTTTTTCACTATCACCGGGACGAGTTGATTGTGGTCTGTGAAAGCAGTTGTGTTCTGTCCAGACGACTGCAACCAAAGACAACGTTGCAAAAGACTATTCAAATTGATAAATAAGAATCAAATATATTTATTTATATTAATTACCGAAATAGATATTCCCTCATGCAATCCGTTACAGGTTTGCGTGCCAATATAAATTGACACGTCTGTCTCAGCACTAGTATCCCTACCATGAACAAGAGCCTGGCTGGCCACTCCTGCTAATGGGGTCTGGCTACTCGATGACGACTCTTGGGGCGAGCCACCCCCAACCGCCGTGCCCTGAAGTCCGAACCCCCCCGGTAGGGGGGCAACAAGGCGCTTTTTATTCTGTTTGTTGTGTTTCATTATTTGTTTTGTGTTTCGGCTAGGCGGTCTTGGCGGAGATCAGCCTCATCTCCGTTGCACAGTTTTTCGTTGTCCGTGATCTACCAGGACACCGGGGGTCGATCGTTCCCCCGGTGTTGAGCTTGTCCGCGACCGCTTATTCGTCCACACCAAAGGTGTGGCTTATTTCGCGGCTACCCTGTATATCTACAGGGATTCCCCTTATCCGCAGCTAGGGACGCGCCCGGTGGCATGCTCATGCCCTCCCGAAGGACCCGGGTCTCGAGGGAAACCTTAACTTACGTGACCTACAATAGCTACAATAATACGATGTCTTCAAAGGTACATACAAATTGTAAAATATCACAGTAGAACCGCAAATTTATGCAAAAGAAAATTGAACAATACTATAAAAATAATATAACCTATATCATAGACGTACTTTTCATCTTTAATATCAACATATAAACCTTCCTATTTACACTTGAAACAAATACATGAATTTAAATCTTGATAAAAATATTAATAGTTTAAATAAAATTGGTGTGTTCGAAAAAAAGGCATATTGAAATAAAAAGTTTTACATAAATATCAGTAAAAATTGAATTTATACGCCACTATTAAAACTGAACATACAATACAAAAATATGTCAAAAAGTATACTATCTATCGAATAAATGATATGTTCAGATTTTTTATGAGAATAATTAGTTCGTAATAAGTAATTAATCTACATAGAAATACGCATTTCCATATACGTCTAGGATTCAGACATATTAAATAATCTGTACAAACGTTTTCAAGTATTTTTATACAAGTTGAATAAACATTTTCCAAGTTTTTTTTAACAAATATCAAAACTATATCGTGTTCCGTGGTAGTGCACAATGCCGTATTTCAGTCAAAATAGTCTAATTAATTACGTTACGAGGAAAAAACATCAATCTAATTACATAACGAATTGTAATAAGTATATAAAAAATTACTTTTGTGATCAGTGATCAGTCTGCGATGATTTCCAAAGCACACAATACACGCGGGTTTTTTCTGTGTTTGTCTTGTGCGAAAATTATTATATTGTAAATGAATATTTTATTAACAATTTTAAAAAATGTGTAAAATACTAAAATCCGTTGTCAAATAGTAAATGCTAGTGAGTCTGCTCGACAGTTAGCAGATAAATGAAAGAGTTTAAATTTTATTTCATAAAGAAATCATTCTTTGTTTACAAGCCGTTGCCAAGGTGAACAAATTATTGTAGCCAGAACAATATCGAGTTATGTTGCGTTGTTACGCACAATTTGAAATCCCTCCACAGTGAAATTATAACGTCAAATTGACAGCAAATCGTATATTATTCATTTTTATTTATTTATTCATACTTAAACAACTTTAAATTCAAGGTCTTTTCATTCCATATGTAATACATATACTATATTACAAAAAGCGTATCGTCCAAATCACTTACATGGCCAATTGACGTAGGTTGAGGGTTTTTACGTTGCTTACAGCGTTTAAAAATCTGTATAATCTGAACAAATTTTATATTAATTCAGAAAACCGTATGTTTGGTGGTCTGTGGCTAAATGAACGAATGTACGTTTTATTTAAATAAGGAAAGAAGGAAATAAATCTTGTTTACGAATGTTGCCAATTAGAACAAATTATTGTAGCCAGCAAAATGTCAATAAGTCATGTAGCGTTTCCTTTCAGTTTTAAATCACTTCACTATAAAATTTCGACGTTGAATTCACAGAAAAGCAAATATTATTCATTGCTACTTAAATGGCTTTACGTTAATGGTATTTTGAATTCCATTTTTATTATAAAAACCGTTAAAATGGCTTAAGAATTATTTTTTCGTGTAATCACACCCATATAATATTATTTACCTATTATTCATCAAAAGCATTTTAACTGATAAATGTTATATGACTTACTTAATATTATTTTGAAATATTACGCGTATCCGCATGAAAAAACATCAATCTAATTACATAACGAATTGCAATATAAAAAAATTACTTTTTCATGGTATATCGTAGCCTTCTGGAACGTTAGCGTTTTCGTTAGTGATCAGTCTGCGATGATTTCCAAAGCACACAATAAACGCGGGTTTTTTCAGTGTTTGTCTTGTGCGAAAATTATTATATTTTAAATGAATATTTTATTAACAATTTTAAAAAATGTATAAAATACTAAAATACGTTGTCAAATATTAAATGCTAGTGAGTCTGCTCGACGGTTTGCAGATAAATGAAAGATTTTAAATTTTATTTCATAAAGAAATCATTCTTTGTTTATAAGCCGTTGCCAAGGTGAACAAATTATTGTAGCCAGAACAATATCAAGTTATGTTGCGTTGTTACGCACAATTTGAAATCCCTCCACAGTGAAATTATTACGTCAAATTGACAGCAAATCGTATATTACTCATTTGTATTTATTTACTCATACTTAAACAACTTTAAATTCAAGGTCTTTTCATTCCATATGTAATACATATATTATACCACAAAAAGTATAGAATCAACTGAATCAATGATATGTTAAGATTTTCAACCAGAATAATTCTTCGTAATAAGTAATTAATCTACATAGAAATATGCATTACCATATACATTTAGGATTTAGTTCTATCTCTCCAACCATAGAAACCCTCTCATATCTGATTTGTCAACTCACACGATTTCTGGTGACCCCAGAAGGCGCCTAAAACGAAAATGGTGTCGTGACCTCTTGAAGGACTAAAGCTCAATCTCCATACTCGCCATGAAGTTACATCAATGAATGGATCCTTCTCCCAAAGCAAACACTGGCTTGATGCAATAAATATTCAATTGTTTATTTAATTTAATATTATTGTGTTAGGTACTTAGTTAAATATCATTTGTGCTTATTGTAATAAGAAATATTTACAGATTGTACAGTTAAAAAATAAAAACGAAAAAAAAATGGCTTTAATCATATTAAATAATCTATACAATTGTATAAATGCATTTATTAAATATAATTTTACGTGTTTTTTTACAAACTATCAAAACTTTATCGTAAATGTTAAGCGATAGTGCACAATGACGTATTTTAGTCATGACAGTCCTTATAATTACACAACGATGAAAAAATACAATATTCTATTAAATCAACGAATTGAAATATAAAAATATTACCCTTTCATGGTATATCGAAGACGACTGGAACGTCAGCGTTTTCGTCATTGATCAGTCTGTAATGATTTCCAAAGCATACCACAAACGCATGTTTTTTCGGCGTTTTGGCGTGCGCAAATTATTTAAATGTAAATTAATTTAATAAAAATTTTAAAAATGTATAAAATACGAAACAAAAGTTGTCAATTAGTAAAAACTAGTGAGACTGCGCGACAGTTTGCAGATGAATGAAAGAGATCAAATTTTATTCCGTAAAGAAATCATTCTTTGTTTACAAGCTGTTGCCAAGGCGAACAAATAATTATATAGTTATATTTAGAGCCAAATAATGAAAAATATTATTTGAAAAAATTAATCAATTGTTTTCTTTTTGAAATTCGTAACATGTTCGTAAAAGCGTAATGACGTTTTTTAGGTTAGAGCTTATTTTTTTTTATATTGTTAATTATATTAATTTATACACACGATTTAGAAACCAAGTGAAACGTACCGAATTCAACAAATGTATTATAATTTATATTGAAAGTATATCTATATTTTAAGACTATATGACTTATGGAGCCTTATTCGCTCCTACGCGTATTTTTTCATAACACCGTCTTCTTTTCTTTTATAGGAAACAACAAGGAAAAATAATCTATTTACTACACGGTTTAAAAAAAAAAAAAACATAATATTTATAGTACTTGACTGTACACAGCACACGAATTTGAGACAACATTGATCACCTTTTCCCTGTCTTTCATGGAAATGTCAAAATATTTCCATTAAATTCCAGTAAAATGTTTTAAAGGGTGGAATTTTCCTGACATGTTACACACATATAAAGTACTTTTCATTGTTCAAGTTAGGAAAATGTTATACGAATTTCGACGAAATACATTACTATTTACATAACTGTATACGAATAAGACAGATAAATAAATAAATAGTTAAAAAAATCGAGGGACCACTCACAATGAGAATAATAATAATAATAATAATATGCGCCTGCACTCTCTACGGTCGGCACCGCACACAACTACTTGTAACGCGCGAGCGCCGTGTTGAGGGACCACCGGCAACTAAATGCACACTTCGACACGACAACAACGCGTTGCGCAACGACGACGACAATGCTAGGACGGGAATCATAAACTTAAATTATAACACGGGAATGGGGATATGTAGGCTATACAAAGGGAATAAGGATAGTGCAGTATAGGTTACGGGGGGGGGGGGAGTCTCTGTGGCCGAATCGGTCTGGTGCAATGACCACAGAGCTCACAACAATTTGGGCAAATACCTTACAACTAAACACACAAATCACAACTTAAAACTACGGACGATGAATGGTAACTGCAACGTGACGGAACTGGTAACACGATGACCTAGGTGGCCTCACACACACTGCGCCGAGTGCTGGCGGACTTGCTTAATCTTGATTGGGGGCGTCAGGCACCAATCTCGGGCGCACACGATGAATAATATTTATCTATATATAAAGAATTCCTCACCTCGGGACGAAAGGGGATCGTGGCAAATAACAAACACGAGGCAGATACTGGTATTCGCCGTAGCGCTTTATTGGTATAATGACAAAAAATAATAATAATAAACATAATGAAACGGAAAAGAAGCACTTGTTCCCAATGAACGGTGGCGAACTATAAAATTAAAACGACAAAAAAGGTGTGTTCTCAATGAACGACACGAACCGACAGACAGAAAAAAAATAATAACATTAATTGATAATAAGCATATTAATAATTATTGAACGCTGGCCACACAGGTATAATTCCTAATAATTTAAATAATTTAAATATAAAGACAATTATAAATTTACAAAACAATATAACTAGTTAAAATAATTACATAAGACATGGACATTTGAAGATTATAATAATTCACACACGATTAACGACGATGAAGAGAGAAACAGATAAGGATATCGCCGTCGCTGAGCTCATTAGAATATCAATAAAAATACTAAGAATAATAATTATAATAACCGTATATCTCGTGCATATTGGCGCGAACAATAACACTTAAGGAATAAACTCCTTTTCATGGTCTTAAGTTGGATTCTGGAACGTGAATCCTACGTGGTTTCCAAATAACTAACACATTCACCTCGCTGTTACAATGTGATCGTAAGATAAAAGTTCATAAATCTTCAAAAAGCGTCCTAGTAACACGGATAAAAAAAAACATCATGTCTATTTGCGCAGACTGAGTGATCAAATAATACCAAATAATCTTTTCTCGATCGTCTGTAGCACGTGTTTTTAGTGTTCACAAAGTTCACAATTCGATGTTATTCTAATAAACGCAATGATTATTCAATATCATAAAAACACGATAAGATGATGTCAAATCAAATAAAAGCGTATTATTCTGTTAGACGATCTGTAGGTAAATGAAAAATTTTACGTTCTGTTTGTAATATGGAATCAATCGTTGTTTATTGGCCGTTGCTAAGGTTACAAAATCATTGTAGTCATCTCAACTTTTACAAGCCAAATTGTGACCATATATTATAGGCATGCAAACATAAGGGGACATTTTAGGAGCTTCAGGAGGCTAAGACCCCATGAAAGTTGAAAATAGAGGTCTTAGCTCCTTTAGAGGATTTTTCGTTTGTTATAAAGCTTGTTTACCTACACAGTACGTATGATAAATAACAGTGTTATGCTCATGAAACTCAATTATATTAGCTAGTGAAATATTCAATTTTTTTACATATAGGATACTTTACATAGGCCTTTTATAATATATATTCTGGAACGTCTCAAGTTTTTCCAGAAAACTACATAATATTACTAACAAACCGCCGTCATCAAAAGTAAAATCCAACGTCCGTGCACGATAGATAGCATTAACATTGCCTATGTAACACGCCGTCCATGTATAATGCCCCCGGCGCACAGAATTGTTAACGATGATGAATAATTGTTACCTATTATTATTATTATTATCGCTGTGTCCTAAAGTAATATTATATTACATTTTAAAGTTTTTATTTTTTATTTTGTTGTTCGTGAACATTGTAGTTATCTTACCTATTTTTGACATTTTAGATTACTGATTAAACTACAATGAATTTGTTGCCCGTTCAAATGTCTGCATTTTTGAAACCCAATAAACAGTGACCAAGGAGACGCCACTTCTTTTGTGAGCATTCATTTCTTTTCTTTTATTACCGTTGCATATAGTAGTAAAGTATTTATACTGTATATAATTTTCATTGTTTCAGAAATGTGCATAAATATTTTTTGGGTTCTCAGTTTCTTGGTAAGTGTTGTGTTTTATTATGTACTTATCGTTATCACACTATAACCAGACGCAATGTCCACAATTGTAAATACGTAATTATATGATATATTTTACGATGATTGTAGAGAATTATTCTTTTATCTTTTTTACATTCGTTTTCGAAAATGTATAATACCATTAAATCAATTCTAGGTTTCGGTTTTATAGTTGACCACCAGAATTTAACTTTGACATTTTTACTGTAATACGGTCAATATCTTTTCATAATTCATAACCGTCTAGCTACTCGCGAAAATCGTGATTTTATTTTACTAGCTGTTGTCTGTTGTGATAAATATTGTGCAGACATGGCGTGCTAAAATTATACCTAAACTATATGAATTATGCTTCACATTTAATTATATAATTCAGGTATAACTACATCGTATGACATAGCACAGAAACTATTTTGTTTTCCGTAAAGGTTTTCTCGAAGAATTATTCACGATGGAAGATATTGGTTTTACTGTATCTGTGTAAAAGGGTATTAAATTATAATTGAAGAACAATAATAGAACACATTTTCATGCATTGTAATGGAAAATAAATGACGAACTATTTAATTACTTTTATGAGCGCCATTAAAATGACTTGAACAACGACGGTTCATAACATATTTCTGCAAGACTTGATACATTTAAATGTGGAAAATAAACAATGGCAACAAAAACGTTATTGAAAATGTCTTCCCAAAACATCTAAACCGAAGCGAATCCGCGTGCGTGCGCGAACAAAACGCTCTGTGTATAATCGGTTTAACGAATAGGTTGTCGGGCGCACACAGAACTGATAAAACCACGCATTATTTTTATAGCATTTTTATGTGGGTGATAAGAAAATACTTTCTAAAAATTATTAATTGATTGAAGTATGATGTAAGTGTATCACACTCATCCCTCAAAATCATTATAAAATAAACTTGATGCTAGTTTTAAATGGTAAATATTAATATTTAAAAATTGGAACTGTGAAATAACAAAGAACGACGAATGTGTTTTTGTTGATTTTAATATGTCGAATCACATGGATTTACAATAATGTATAAAGTGTTTTTCAGAAAGTATAATTCGATGACATTTTCGTTTGAAAACTTTATACCTCAGGAAATTTACTCATTCGACTAGAGGTCATCAAAATTTGTACGTTTATAATTAAACCTTAACACTTAATTTATAACTTAAACTATGGTAGTTAAACAATGACTTGGTAACGACCGAGAATTTGCCTTTAACCTGAAACTACTTAAGCAATGTCATTTTCATAAAATTAATTTTGATTCAAAATGTTTCATGATTGCGGGATTTAATGTTTATCGGTTATCATATATAATTTTCAACGCTGTAGTTGCATATCTTGAAATGTTTGGAGTTCTAGGATTCGTTATTGAAAATGATTGTAGTCCTTAGGTCCGGACCACAAGATGCGTTTTCACCTCCAGGTTTAGGTTCGTATCGATAACGTGTCATTTTAAATGTAATGAGCTACACGACGTGGAGTTGTCGTATGCAATGAGTATGAATTATTTAATAAAATAATTATATTTCGTGACGTAATATCAACAGACATTTTAAATTATTTGAAAAATGCAAACAAAAAAAGAAAAAAGCCATATCATCTGAAATTATCTTTGTATTATAATAAATTTTCTAATGTTAACATAGTCTTAAATAAAATAAAAATATTAATGAAAAAAAAATGAGCAATAACAATTTGACAACAATAATAATAATGAAAAAGTATAATGTAAATAGGAATAATAATTTGTTGACATAAAAACGAAAAAAAAAGGTATTTTATACGATTGACGTTGTTATTTCATAATGTGGACTTGTAACGTTTCATACGATACTTTTACTCGAGAGTACAGAGAAACACGCAAGTAAAAAAATATATTTCCGAATTATTTTTCGTACCCCGAGTCGGGTGAACGACCTGGCACCCGACCACAAGTGCACCGGCACGTCAACCGCATGAACCCTCGAGGCCATTTCGTCTCCGACGGAGGCGTTACTGTGATCACGTCACACCGTCCGACGACCGACCACGCAGTCGTCTCGAGGAACGTATCACCACGGTCGCTAAATTGCCGCAGCAACACGACGATCGCGAAACGGCTCGATGGACGGTGGTGCTGCGAAGCGAACCACGGCCGCCCGTTCCAGGCGTACCCGGCGTACACGCCGTCCAGGTGCCCGGGTTTCAGCGCGCCGCCGTTGTCGCACGTCACATTCATCACGATGTCGGCGTCCCCGCAGTCGCCCGGCCACGGGTATGGCATCTTAATCATGGTAATCGTCTTTGAGGGCCACAGCGTCACGGTATCATCGTCTTTTCTCTCGCCTTCTCCTTGTTCTCGCTGTAGACGTGGAAGATGCATAAAAACCGATCAAAATGTATTTTAAATTGTCGTCTCGAAAAAATCATAATAATATACTAACGTCGAGAGACGGAAACTCTGGCGCACTGATTTCATCGGCGATAATATCGATAGATTTAACTTCCTCGACGATACCATGGTGAGATTTAGATTTCTCGATGATACGATCGATAGGTTCCATTTCCTCGACGATAACATCCATAGATTTAACTTCCTCGACGATACCATGGTTAGATTTAAATTTCTCGATGATACGATTGATAGGTTCAATTTCCTTGACGATAACATCCATAGATTTAACATCTTCGACGATACCATCGATAGGTTGAATTTCCTCGACGATAACATTGATAGATTTAACATCTTCGACGATACCATCGATTGGTTGAATTTCCTCGACGATAACATTCATAGATTTAAACTCTTCGACGATACCATCGATAGGTTCAATTTCCTCGTTGATAACATCGATAGATTTAACTTCCTCGACGATTAAGTCAATTGATTCAATTTCCACCACATCTGTGTCTGCATTTTTATTCACCCAGTGCAAGAGCTCGTAGCACTCGTGCCCGTTCACAGACCGCGTATGCACCTTGGCAGCGAACGTGACGCGGCGCCTACAGTCCGCCGCAGGGCGAAGCGAACACTGTGACTCTACACGCAGTGCGGACGGGGCCCAACAATCTGGCAAAGAAACCATCGTCCGTTCCACGAGTCCAGAAGAGTCCGTTCTACTGGTGTCGCCTTCGTTGTTCGGACGTTCTCGCGGGATGACAGACGACGAGTTTTTCAGTAAAACTGTATTCGCATGAAACAAAAAACAGATTTTTTATACCAATATAAGCCACAACAAGTTATCGGAAAGAATTCAGTTCATTAATATTTACAAAAATAATTGTTTAAACAAATCGTGTTTGGAAACAATCTATACTATTAATAAATTGAAAGCTTAAGTCATGAAACAACTTTATAACTGATTCGATGATAATACAAGTTATTTTTTCAAGTTAATCTTAACACGTGTTTAAAAAATTGCTGACAGATATTTGAAATATTTATCCCATATTTTTTATTTTATTTTAGTTATTAATGGACGTCAGAAGTGTAGTTTAATGATTAAGAATTATAGTTTCCAGGGCTTATTCTAAAGCGCAGTTGGGCTCATTTTGCGTAGTTGGAAATCAAATACGCACTTGATAATCAAATGTTGTGTAGTTGACTTAAATGACTTAAGTCAGTTGAAATAAAAAAACTCTAGGGTTTTGGAATTAGTGCCAACTACTCCTAAATACTAAAATTTATAAACGTTTTAAATTAAAAAATAATTTTGTTTTTCACATAAATAAATAATAGGTATAAGTCACAAATCGTTAGTTATGGAATATACAGACATACTGGAACATGATAAAATAGAGGACCTACGCCAGATGTCTTTGTCTAAGCTTGTTCAGCATTTATCTGGATCTGATGAGTACAAAAATCTAAATATTTTGCTTTCTCGTATTATAGCTGCCAAAAATCACAGTGCTGATGTTGAACGTTTAATCAGTAAAAGTAATATTCTTAAATCAATAAATTGTCCAAGTTTGCATGTAGAAACTGAAAATGAATATCTATTTATTCATTTTAACATGCCACTTCTACGAAATTAGGACTCAAGACAAGCAGTACAGATATGGCTAAAACAAAATGAACTTCGCGTTAAGAATACACCAAAATCTAAGGAACAAGAATGGTATCATGGTATATTTGAGGAAGAGTCGAAAAGAAAGTCTGAACAAGAACATGGTGAAACAAAAAATAAAATAAGAAAATTTTAAAATAAAAATACAATTATGTTTTTTATACTTGTGTTAGTTAAAAAGAAATATTATTTTAAACAAGAAAAAATTAAAATTATAAAAAAAGGACATTTTTAAACCTGTTTTATATATTAGTAGGCGGAATAAGATTTAAATGAAACATAAACTAAACTATAGTTAGAAGTTAAAATTTAAATATTTTAGTGCAAACGCCCTTATTAAGCCAAATTAGGTTAGGGTGATGCAGGTTCAATTCCATAATAATATGCGCAATTGAAAAAAATCCTTAGTATAAGCCCTGATAGTTTCTCTGATACGAGGATATTATAGATTATACTGATATATTTTAAAACTCGATGCTGTGAAAATTTTGTATATGAAATGAAAAATACGTTACAAACATTACATACATAAGTTTAAAAATAACAATTATGGTCACAATATGTAAAAAATATTTTTTTATTCTTATCATTTACTCACCATCGTCACGCTCATCGACGCATCGTCGGTGAAGTGATTGTCCGCAATCTGTAAGAACGGTTCATTTTTGTTAGTATCGAAATTGTCAAAAAATCAATGCCAGTAGCACTAAATTTGATCATAGGCATTAAATTAAAAAACGCGAAAAAAATGAACCTATGCATTTTGCTCTACACCAACGTTGGCAACATATAACACATTTCTTCAACCCATATAAAAGTAAGTATTTATTCTTAACTTTTTTGTTATGATGTTGACAGCTGTAAAACGTGATACGTACATTTTATTTTTGAACTTTTCATTAAGTACTAATAGATCATGAGCGTCAATCGTTACTTTTTCTGTAGTTTTCCAGCACTAGTAGGGATACCATTAGCCGGAGCCTGGCTGGCCACACCTGCTAATGGGGTCTGGCTACTCGATGACGACTCTTGGGGCGAGCCATCCCCAACCACCGTGCCCTGAAGTCCGAACCCCCCGGTAGGGGGGCAACAAGGCGCTTTTTATTCTGTATGTTGTAATTCATTATTTATTTTATGTTTTGGCTAGGCGGTCTTGGCGGAGATCAGCCTCATCTCCGTTGCTCAGTGTTCCGTTGGCCGTGATCTTCCAAGACACCGGGGGTCGATCGTTCCCCCGGTGGTGAGCTTGTCCGCGACCGCTTATTCGTCCACCCCGGAGGTGTGGCTTATTTCGCGGCTACCCTGTATATCTACAGGGGTTCCCCTTATCCGCAGCTAGGGACGCACCCGGTGGCATGCTCATGCCCTCCCGAAGGACCTGGGTCTCGAGGGAAGCCTTAACTTACGTGACGTACAATAGCTACAATAATTCGATGTCTTCAAAGGTACATACAGAATGTCAAATATCACAGTAGAACCGCAAAGTTATGCAAAAGAAAATTGAACAATACAATAAAAATAATCTAACCTATATTATAGACGTACTTTTCATCTTTAATATCATCATATAAACCTTCCTATTTACACTTGAAACAAATATATGAATATAAATCATAATAAAAATATTTATAGTGTGTTCGATACATACAATATTCGAACATACAATACAAAAATATGTCAAAAAGTATACTATATATAAATGATATGTTCAGATTTTTTATGAGAATAATTAGTTCGTAATAAGTAATTAATCTTCATAGAAATACGCATTTCCATATACGTCTAGGATTCAGTCATATTGAATAATCAGTACAAACGATTTTAAGTATTTTTATACAAGTGAAATAAACATTTTCCAAGTTTTTTTTAACAAATATCAAAACTATATCGTGTTCCGTGGTAGTGCACAATGACGTATTTAAGTCAAAATAGTCTAATGAATTACGTTACGAGGAAAAAACATCAATCTAATGACATAACGAATTGCAATATAAAAAAATTACTTTTTCACGGTATATCGTTGTCTTCTGGAACGTCAGGGGTTTCGTCAGTGATCATTCTGCGATGATTTCCAAAGCACACAATACACGCGGGTTTTTTCATTGTTTGTCATGTGCGAAAATTATTATATTTTAAATGAATATTTTCTTAACAATTTTAAAAAATGTATAAAATACTAAAATACGTTGTCAAATAGTAAATGATAGTGAGTCTGCTCGACAGTTTGCAGATTAATGAAAGAGTTTAAATTGTATTTCATAAAGAAATCATTCTTTGTTTACAAGCCGTTGCCAAGGTGAACAAATTATTGTAGCCAGAACAATATCAAGGTATGTTGCGTTGTTACGCACAATTTGAAATCCCTCCACAATGAAATTATAATGTCAAATTGACAGCAAATCGGATATTATTCATTTGTATTTATTTACTCATACTTAAACAACTTTAAATTCAAGGTCTTTTCATTCCATATGTAATACATATATAATACCACAAAAAGTATAGAATCAACTGAATCAGTGATATGTTAAGATTTTCAACCAGAATAACTCTTCGTAATAAGTAATTAATCTACATAGAAATATGCATTACCATATACATCTAGGATGTAGTTCTATCTCTCCAACCACAGAAATCCTCTCATATCTGATTTGTCAACTCACACAATTCAAGTTGACCCTAGAAGGCGCCTAAAACGAAAATGGTGTCGTGACCTCTTGAAGGACTAAAGCTCAATCTCCATAATCGCCATGAAGTTACACCAATGAATGGATCCTTCTCCCAAAGCAAACACTGGTTTGATGCAATAAATATTCAATTGTTTATCCAATTTAATATTATTGTGTTACTTACTTAAATATCATTTGTGCTTATTGTAATAAGAAATATTTACAGATTGTACAATTAAAAAAAAAAAAAATAAAAAAAAATGGATTTAATCATATTTAATAATCTATACAATTGTATAAAAGTATTTATTAAATTTAATTTTACGTGTTTTTTTTACAAATTATCAAAACTTTTTCGTAAACATTAAGCGATAGTGCACAATGACGTATTTAAGTCATGACAGTCCTTTTAATTACATTACGATGAAAAAATACATTATTCTATTAACATAACAAATTGAAATATAAAAATATTACCCTTTCGCGGTTTATCGAAGACAACTGGAACGTCAGTGTGTTCTTCATTGATAAGTTTGCGATTATTTCCAAAACATACCACAAATGCATGATTTTTCGGCATTTTGGCGTGCGCAAAGTATTATATTGTAAATGAATATTTTATTAGCAATTTAACAAAATGTATAAAATACGAAAAAAAGTTGTCAAATATTAAATTCTAGTGAGTCTCCTCGACGGTTTGCAGATAAATGAAGGAATTGAAATTTTATTTCATAAAGAAATCATTCTTTGTTTACAAGCCGTTGCCAAGGTGAACAAATTATTGTAGCCAGAACAATATCAAGTTATGTTGCGTTGTTACGCACAATTTGAAATCCCTCCACAGTGAAATTATAAAGTCAAATTGACAGCAAATCGTATATTATTCATTTTTAACAACTTTAAATTCAAGGTCTTTTCATTCCATATGTAATACATATACTATACAACAAAAAGCGTGTCGTCCAAATCACTTACATGGCCAATTGACGTAGATTGAGGGTTTTTACGATGCTTACAGCGTTTAAAAATCTGTATAATCTGAACAAATTTTATATTAATTCAGAAAACCGTATGTTTAGTGGTCTGTGGCTTAATGAACGAATGTACGTTTTATTTCAATGAGGAAAGAAGGAAATAAATCTTGTTTACGAATGTTTCCAATTAGAACAAATTATTGTAGCCAGCAAAATGTCAATAAGTCATGTAGCGTTTTCCACTCAGTTTTAAATCACTTCACAATGAAATTTCGACGTTGAATTCACAGAAAAGCAAATATTATTCATTGCTACTTAAATAGCTTTACGTTAATGGTATTTTGAATTTCATTTTTATTATAAAAACCGTTAAAATGGCTTAAGAATTATTTTTTCATGTAATCACACCCATATATTATTATTTACCTATTATTCATCGAATGCATTTTAACTGATAAATGTCATATGACTTACTTCATATTATTTTGATATATTACGCGTATCCACATAATTTTTTTTATGGAAAATCATTGTAGTCACCAAAATGTTGACAAGTCAAATCATGCAATTTTATATTATAGGCATACATACAAACATCAGGGGAAATATGAGGAGCTTCAGGAGGCTAAGCTTCTTTGAAAGTGGAAAATAGAGGCCTATGCTCCCTTAACGAGCTATCTATTATGTATTGCAATAAACTTGACAATAACCATTAATGATCAGGACATAGTGGATGGTTTTTCAACTAAAAACCTATATATAATTTTGAAGTTATTGAGATAGTACTTAGTTATTGTTCAGAGTACTTACATATCTGTTATAAGATTTAAACACGAAATATATCGGTATGTAAAAGTGAATAACGTTTGCTAAGTAGAAGTTATAAATTTGTATATTGTTAATTTAATAAATGTGTACCTATTATTTTATACGAATAAATATTATATATATTATTTCATGACAATACTTTTGGTTCCTTATTGGCTACTACACATATTTTTTCATAACAACGTCTCATTTTACATTAAAAGGAATTCACTGGAGAAAAATGCCTCTACTACACGGTAACAAAAACAGTTTTCATAGAAATTTTCTGTGAAATAACATACATAATTATTATTTGAGACAATTATATTCACTGTTTTACTATTGTTAACATGCTATTTCAGGCACCGTGCACACTTATTAAGTACCTACACTTTATTGATCAAAGTTACAAAATTTTTTTTTATATAATTGTTTAACGAATTGAAAAATTAATGAATTTTATCATTATTTTTCCTTTAAAACTGTTTACCAAACTTTCCATCGATTGCGGTAACCAAAATATACGGTGAAGGCCACTATCATTATCTGCATAAACAGACCCAAAATAAAGGAACTGCGATGTCTACGCTATGAGAATTGTTATTACTAGATATATCACACCAAAGCGATTTAACAGGGTTATGGGTATATTCCTATCACAAATATTACGAAGAGAAAATTATTCTGAGAATTAGAAGTTTTGGAACACGATATATTGTGAAACACGTGAATAAATCAAGTGTACTTCTTGGTACTCAATCATATTTTATAATACTGTATTTATGTTACTCGATACTGATTATGATAGTATTTGAACAATTATAATAATTCACTCTTTCGCGTTCAGCTGGTCATTTTTGATAAATCCGCAACAATTACAGGATATTTTTAATTGACATGAGAGTTTTTAGATTTCGATCAACAACTTTACTGAAAGCATTGCTTTCCTCTTATTCCACGACGAACATGGTCTCTTTCATCGCGACGGTGTTGGTTTTACGTATCTGGGTAAAAGGGTACAATGTGAATTATGTCGATTAAATTTTCGAAATTGTATAAAATAAGACAAGACGGTGTCAAATAGTATAAGCTAGTGAGTCAATTTGACAATTTTTAGATAAATGAAAGGGTTTAAATTTCATTTCAAAACGAAGACATTTTTGTTTATTGTTCGCTGCTAAGGCGAACAATATGTTATTGTGAAAATAATATATTGTAGCCAGAATAGTTCGGCTGCGTTGTTACGCTCAGTTTGAAATCCTTCCACAATGAAATTCTGGGGTCAAATTAACAGAAAATCAATCATTATTTATTTATAACTAAGTAACTCTTCGATCAAAGTATTTTGAACATACTTTATTATATTTTCTAAAAAAAGTTAGGATTTATAAGTCTACGTCAAATTATCACATTTATTTAGCAATTTACAAATCAAGAAAAAAAAAATTAAATTAAACCATATACTATGATACAATACCTATATTAGATTTAAATATTTACATTTTAATTATATTTTATACAAATATGTTAAACGTAATACATAGATACAGTTTACACATTGTCAAAAATGACTCTTATATAAATCAGAAAATTTTTATAATAACAAAAAAAGCGTATGACTAAAGCATTTAAGGGGTAGTGGAGCCCGGTCTTACTATTTCATTGGGGTCTTCTGCTCCGCAGCTCCCGTGAACTTAACGCCTGATCTCGAATCCCACGTGTAAAATAAACGTTAATTTTGTTTAAGATTTGTTTTTCTAGTTAATCACACCCGCATAAAATGATTTATTTACAACTCATCGAAATCATTTATTTGAGAAAAGTTATGTAATTTATGGAATTATTAACTCAACTAGTATACGTTCCTTCATCAGTTTTCGATAAATAACTTAAATTATGAAAAATGTATTGAAAATTAATTATTCAAAAAATATCAATAGCTCCCATAGAGGAACAAGTCATATATTTGCGCAAGTACAATAACAGTCGATAAGTAGAAGTGATACTCTTTTATAAAATAAAATAAAATAATTAACTCACATAATTTGAAAACCAGACAAATTACGAATTTATTGTATTTATATTTTACGAGTTTAGGATAATACGACGTATAGTATAAAGCGAATAACCAGAAGAAATAGCGTCTCACTACAACGTAAAAAAAAAAAAAAAAAAATCATGAAATCAAAAAATTATGTATGTTTATAAAATTTAGGATGATAGTCCTCGAAAATACATTACTATTTACATTACATGTGAGAAATACATACCTTTTAACGGTCTTTCATTGAAGCCTGGTGTATAAATTCAGCGTGTCGTGCAAATAACAAACCCGTTCATTTCACGGTTACTAAGTGATCGTATGATCGGTGTTAATAAATCTTCAAAACCGTCAATGTTCCTCGGGGTTAAAACAACATGATGTACGTACGCGTGGATGAAGTGATCAGATAAAACTGAGTAATCATTTTGACGGTCGTCTGTTACGGGTTTTTTCAGTGGTCGCGGCGTTCAAAGTGCGATGTGATTTGAATAATCGCGATGAGTACTCATTAGGTACCGAACAAAACACAAGAAGATGGGGTCAAATCATAAAAGCGTATTAGTCTGCTAGACGATCTGTAGGTAAATAAAATATGTTACTTTAAGCCTTGTCTTGGCATAGCTACTTGTGATCGACCCGAGACAATGCATTGTGATCTTCGATCAAGACCTTATCTTGTGATAAATATTAGGTGCACTGAAATACGTCAGTCTCGACCATTGGTTTATTTTTCTACTAATAATTCGCTTTTCTATAAAGAGTTTAAATTTTGAAATCAGACACTAAAATAAAAAAATACGGTTTGAAATAATTGAAAAAAATAACAATATTGATTTATTTCGAATGTTACTCACGATTTACAAATACTATGCAATTATGTATTAAACGTTGAAAACGAAATCATAATTTCGGAAAATATCCTCTCGTAAAATACGGCCAAATTCTAGCTATTTAATATTTACGTCGTCGTCTTAATAGGCTGGTACGATATTTAAAATTGACGGAATCGTAAGTATAACGAGTGTCGCAGTTGTTTTATAATAGGCATTATGAAAGACTTACCCAAAATTGTTTATTGTAACAAAGCCGTCATTAAATAAAAGTGTTTACGAAAAGTAATAAATGTTCACTCAACTAATCTCAGATTTTCATTGAATCTCAGAGAGCTGAATATATTCGTCTCGAAAAATATTCGTTATATTGCTGTTGGTGCCCGCGTTACTATGCGACGAGTTTCGCCATAGATGCAGTGTAAAAATCTCACATCTGTGGCAAAACCGTACCGAGCGACCGAATACGTTGATAGCAATATAACCATAGATATTAAACATATGGATACGGCATTCCTTTATACATTCTATATACACCGATTAGGCCAACATAATGGAGAGAGAAACGATGGTTCTCACTCGCACAGTTTTCGCACAAGTTTTCTGTGTGACAAGGAAAGTAAAACTCTTGTAAGAGAGAGAAAACACGACTATAGATAATTGATAAGATAAGATTTCAAATTTTTTTCGTTGTATCATTTCATCATTAATCAATACAATTTTATTTTAAATATTACTTAATGAGTTGTATTTTAATTTCAAAGTAAGTAATATTATAATAAATTGTAAAAATGGTTGTCAAATGTTTGATATGTAATCGAAATGACAAAACGACTAAAAATGATCAATGTAAAATCAGCTTTCATTCGTAAGTACTTTTATTGTTAAAATAGTTTATTTTTAGTTGTCATCACCTTTTTGTTATAAATATGGTTAAAGGAATATTTTTAATAGTAATTATTACTGTTATTAGTTTTCATGCATTATTATAATAACTGTCGGAAAATAAATATGTATATTTTTCAAGTTTCCCAGAAAATCCTGATTTACGAAAAAAATGGATTGAGAAATGTGATCTTGAAGATATAGTTATACAAAGATCCCATAAAATATGTTCGATAAATTTTAGCGAAGATTCATATCTACCAATGCTTCCAAAATCTAAAGGTTTAAAACCAGCTGCTGTTTCATCATTATTTATGAATTCTAGGTAATATAATAATTATTTTTCATATAAACTAGATATAGTTTTAATTATGATAATTCATTTCTTACTAATTTAAATGTATGTAGTTCACATCCGTCAACAAATCAAACACTGCATTCTTAAGCCTTCCTGAATTTTCAATATCTCCCAACGATTCATACACTACAACATTAAGCTCTCCTATATTTTCAAATAATATCTCTACACCTATTAAAATAGTTCATAATTCATCAAATTCATCATTTAATACAATATACAATCCGGCTGAGGAATCTGAATCTTTGAGGTATGATATATTATATTATGTACTTTATTTTTAAATAAAAAGATCATCTTTAATTTTAGTTTTTGTACGCCACCAACCAGAAAAAAATTAAATTTTCATCCTCGGTATATTGGTGATCGTACTGAAGATCATTTTAGTACACCTAAATGAAGGAAGACAAATTTAATATTTGTTAATAATCAATATTTACTTAAAAAAAAAAAAAAAATGATAAAATGCTTGAAACAACAAAATAGGAATTTGAAAAAAAAGTGCTTCCATTACAATCACTATTAAATGAACTGCAACAAAAAAGGTTGATTTCTGAACATGCTGCTGAAATATTGATGGTAATTTTTTATAATTAATATGTAATTTATTATTTATTATTATGATGTAATTACCTATTAACTATTGTATACCATTTCCATATAACCAAAACTTAAAGCAGATTATTGACAGAGATGTTGCATGATTGTGTTATAATTTATAAATGTTGTTATAATTACATAAACATTATATGGATTAATATAAATATTTGTGTTCTCTGTTCAATATTGTAATAAAATGTTATTTGTAGTAAATATAAAGTAGTTAAATTAGTATCTTACCTAGCAACTTGTATTGTATTTTGTCTACTGAACAAATTGTATTCATAATTATATGGTTTATTTAAATGTATTTATTAATTTAGGTAACCAGTACTGATTCTTTAACTAATGTAATGAAACGAAAATTATTAGGAAAAAAAGTGAAGTACAGTCCTGAGTTACGGAGATTTGCTGTAACATTACAGTTTTATTCAGCAAAGGCCTATAAGTACGTCAGAAAATCATTCAGTAAAGTCCTTCCTCACCCTAGAACAATTTCTCATTGGTATCAAGTAATTAATAGAAGACCTGGTTTTATTCAAGAAGCTTTTTCTGCAATTAAAGCAAAAGCTCAAAATTCAACAGTTGTATGTAATTTGGTCATAGATGAAATGGCAATACATTCTGGAATACATTGGAATGGTAAAAAATGGTACGGTTTTGTAGATATGGGAACAGATGTTTACTATGACAATGATAACATACCACAAGCCAAAAATACACATTTTTTTTTAGCTGTTTCATTAAATGGGTACTGGAAAGTTCCCTTAGGATATTTTCTTATAGCTGGTTTAAATGGAGAAGAACGATCTAATCTTCTTACCAAATGTTTAGAGTTGTTTAATGAAACAGGAGCTCATTTTAATTCTTTGACATTTGATGGAGCCTATGTAAATAAAAATATGTGTACAAAATTGAATGCTTCTTTTAAATATGAATCTTTAACTTCTTCCATAATAAATGTAATTAACAAGGAACCAATTTTCTTATTTCTTGATCCATGTCATATGGTCAAATTAGTCCGGACTACTTTTGGAGACAAACAAGTTTTAAAAAATAATGAAGGTAAATATATTAAATGGGTTTTTATTGAAAAATTATTTGAAAAACAATACACTGAAGGATTTCGTGCAGGAACAAAATTGACAAAAAGACATATAAATTATAGAAATGAAAAAATGAATGTAAGACTGGCAGTACAAATATTAAGTGAGAGTGTGAGTAAGGCATTAATTTATTGTAAGGAAATTGATCAATACAATTTTGGAAAAGCATCAGCAACAGCAGAATTTTGTATGATGATTAACCAAGTTTTTGATATATTGAACAGCCGTAATCAGTTTAGTAAAAGTCCCTTTAACATATCAATAAATTTGAATACAATAAATAAATATGAAGAGTTTTTAAAAAGATTCAAAAACTATATTGGTGGTTTAACCACCAGTCCATACAATTTTTGTGATGGACGGAAAATCGTTGATTCAAACAAAAATACTAGATTTGTTGGCTTAATTTTAAGTTTGGAAAGTGCAATCAATTTATTTAAGTATTTGCATGATAATCATTCATTGGAATATTTACTAACATATAAAATTAGCCAAGATCATTATTTGGAAAATTATTTTTGTGCCATGCGTAGCATGTTTGGATTTAATAATAATCCTAATTGTCAACAATTTGAGACTGGGTATAAAAGACTGTTGGTTCATCATCAATTGTCATCATCAGAATATGGAAATTGTGCAATTTTAGATACGGCCATAATTTTACCGTTGGATAATGGAACTGACTTAATTACAGATACTGATGTTACACAAGACATTTCGAGTGAAATAGATATAAATCAACAAACAGACCATGACTACATTAAAACTGTATGGAAGCTCAATAGATATATTATAGAAGATATTTCAGTTTATATGGGAGGATTTGTTGTAAAAAAATTACTTAAAAGAATTAACTGTTCAGTACCTATGTAGTAGTTGTATACAAAATAGTGACACAGATAATTATTTAATTAACATAAAAAACCGAAATTCTTTAATAAAACCATCTAAAGATGTAGAGTTACTGTGCAAAGAAACTGAAAAATGCATTAGGCATCATCAAGAAATTGTATTCAAACAAAAAAATATTGTACAATTTTTGAAAAATAAAGTTAAAAGAGCATTATATGAAGTTGTTTTCAAAAATGAATAAATGTATCAACATATAATCTGCCAGCAACAATTTAATAATCACAGAGATCAATTAATAAATTTAATAATTACATTCTACCTTAACATTCGATTGAATCATGAAGGTAAACAATTTGATAAATAATCACGTCTCCGGAATAAATTTACCAATCTAGTTTTATTTAATAATGAATAGCAAAATTATTTTATTCATGCGAAAAAAGAGTAATCATCACTTTCATTCGTACATTTTGTTATATTTTATTATAAATTTAAAAAGTTTAGGGTTATTATGTTTATTATAAAAGTTTATTATGATGTTCGTTATAAAAATAATTCACAGAGATTTATATAATTTCTGTTAATATTTTGTAATTGGTATATTTTATTATTAACTAGCTGACCCGGCCACGCGTTGCTGTGGCTAAAGTTTTTGTTATATTACATTATAGTAAACAATCTAAGAGGAACAATAAGAGAACATCAGTCACGGGGTCCACTAAGCTTTTTCACACAGATGGTATTTGTAAAAAAATATGGTGATCTCCTTATTTGACTTTCTACTACTAAAACCCTTTAGTACAATGAAATTATTTACTAACAAAGACGAAAATGTTGATGTTGGTATACAAATTCACTGGATTGAGATTTGAAGGGGAAAGTACGTTGAACACAATTAATTAAAATGTTCTTACACTTGATATTAAGCAGAAATCAATAGGTACAAAATAAAAATTTATTAGATTTATTATTTCCATTTAATTTTATAACAAATATAAGTATATTATAGGATAATACAGAGTAAATAGCATGTGACGCTTAAACTCATGAATGAGATAGGCAAGCCAGACAGTCTTAAACTTTTAGACATTAATATATATTTTTAGATTCTGAACGGAGTGAAGAATGTATTGATTTTACAATGATGTGTGTTTTTTTTTTTTTTTTTTATTTTTTTATTTTTGTGTCTGTCGACACGATTTGGGGCAGTAAAAATGCTTCGATTGCCTTATATAGCAACTTTTCTGAAAGGAAATTGAATCTAGTTGGTACTTTGGGGGGTCAAAAGTTAAAAATTTTCAATATTTTTTTAACGCGCCGGGAAAAACCCTTAAAAAATGAGGGAAAAACGGTATATTTTACGCAAAACCAGTTTTCGACAAAATCAAATTTTTTATTTTGCTATAACTCAAAAACTAATCGATGTAAATACTTGAAATTTTCACCAAATGTTAAGATTAGCGTTCTCTATACACCGTTAAATTTTCAAAGTATTTTGACTTTTATTGAGCTAATTATAGACAATTGAAATTTTCAATTTTTTTAAGTATTTTTTTTTAAAATAACGATAAAATTTTTTTTTTTTGCCAGAAAATCTTGAAAATTTAATACAAGGTTTCTTATAAGTTGTTCCATAACTGATAAAAAAAAATCCAAAATCGTAAGTCACAATTTTTTTTTATAAGTGCTCAAAGTTCCAATTTATACGAAATATGTAAAAATTGCGAAAATTTGAAGTTATTTTGCAGTTGAAAATTCATAAAATTTTAAGTATTCAAAACTAAGAATTGTAAATTCGGTACAAAGTTTGACATACGTTTTCCTTCAATTATCTGTAAAAAAATTTGCACTGGAATAAAATCAAAAATTTTTATGAGTGTTTGAAATTACAATTTTTTCACATAATCGCGTAAAATAACAATTTAGGCATCATTGATTTTTGATATTTGTTCTTATTCAAAAAGTATAGGTCGTAGAAACTTAAAACTTTTACAAAATGTTTAAATAGGCATTTTCTTTACATAGTTGTATTTTCAAAATATTTCGTTTATTTTTTAGCTATTTATAGGCATTTGAATAATTCGATTTTTCTTAGATTTTTTTTTATAAAAGTCGATAACAATTTTTTGGCCCTACCAAATCGCTTGAAAATTTAATAGAAGGTTTTGAATAAGTTGATCTAAGAGTGATTCAAAAATTATTCAAATACGTAGGCACAATTTTTTTTTTATAAGCAGTTGAAGTTCAAAAATCGACAAAATTTGTCAAAATCACGAATATTTGCAAATTATTTTGTAGTTGAAAATGTATAAAAATTGTTGTATTCAAAGATAAGAAATGAAAATATTATGTAATATCACAGCTGATAAAGATAATTAAATAGATTAAGTTTATTATAATATAATCAGTAGCTGACAGCTGTTCTATACAAAATATTGGTAGATTGTAAACACAAGGTGTATAACGTACCTTTACATGGTTGAATAGAACGTTACTAACTTCCAATTTCCAGTTATTTTAATGTGTGTATCAGTTCCATAAACATGCGGATTTTATATATTATTATTAATTATTAATATTTAAATAGAGGTAGCCACGGAGCATTCAGCATATATGGACGGCGGGGTCGGGTGGTACCGTCACGATAGTGCATTTAGGCAAATAATATGGTATTTACCTACGCCCTATCTATGCACATCCTGGTTTGTCCAATGCTCACGAGCAGAAGTCACATGAATAGACAAATGTAAATTTAACCCAATCTAGGATATTAAAATAAAATATATATTACAATTTAAGGCTGACATCTTCATCTTCGTTCAGAATCGTTTTTTTTTTTTATAATATAAAATAATTCCAAAATCTATCCAATAATGCATTATCTAGCAATGCATCTCGTGTATCCCACCCAACTACTGTATCATGTACTTAACTTACAATGATTTATCATTGCATTCAAATGTAAAGTACCATACAACTAAACTATCGTAAACCAGGTGATCCCATGATAGAAAGTGCTATACACTCCTCACCATTATCTTGTCCGAGGAGCGAAGCGACGAAGGACGAACTTCCACCACCATTATCTTATCGGCTTTTTTGAATTATAAATACTTTCAATTTCAATTTAATTTAACACCAATCGGTGCACAATGTTTTTGGTTAACCTGTCTTTAGCTAACACAAATAGATTCGACGGTTTCCCAACACGTGAACACGCAACATATATAGTTGCCCATGAGAAAAACATGGATTTTCCAAATCTAAACCACAAATGGACATTGTTTGACCTTGAGATTTATTTATAGACATGGCGAAAGCTAAACGAATTGGAAACTGTAGCCTTTTGAAGGGTATGGTAGAATCTGATGGTATCATCGGAATACGTGGCAGCAGGACCACTTTTCCTTTAAACTTCCCAGACAAAATGGTTGCTTCAAGAATGTTTCCGGTGATCTTTTTGATGACCAAACGCGTACCGTTACATAATTGAGGTGGATTCAAATTACGGAGGAGAATAACAGGGGAACCAATCTTTAATCGAAGATTATGTGGTGGGATTCCAGGGATATCTAATGAATTTAAAAATTCAATCGGAAAATTTACACTTTCATTTTCATCAACAACAGTATCGATTGATTTAAAAGACATCAGATCGCCTGGTAACAACTGTTGTATCTGGAAGTTAATTTCGTCAACATCAACGTTTTTGGCTGCCAAAATCGCCCGTTGACTAAGCCATTCATGATTCAAATAATTATTCTGTATATCCGGGAAAATACTCTAAATCAATTCATTTTTATCCTGAACAACAGTGCAAAAATTGTCTGGTAGTTTAATGCATTGCGTATTTGGTTGCAGTTCTATTTTACCGTTCCCAATATCTGATAGTTGTTCGGAAAATATTTGTGCTGATGGATCATTTTGCAATTGTACTCGCATATTTATGGTCAATCGAAGTGTTTCAACACTTCGCCATAAGAATGATTGTTTCAAACATGCATTAATCTCATCCGCGAAAGTAGAGCGAGGTATAACCGGTAAGGTCTGCCGGAAGTCACCAGACAAAAGTAAGATAGCACCACCGAAAAGTTTATTATTGCTGTTTAAATCTTGCATAGTTCTGTTTAATGCTTCAAGTGAATATTTGTGTGCCATTGTGCACTCATCCCAAATTATTATAGAACTCTTCCGCAACACTGCAGCTATTCCACTATTCTTTTTGATGTTACACATTGCATCTGGTTTATTATGAACGTCCAATGGCAGCTTGAATGTTGAATGTGCTGTTCGCCCACCATCCAGTAAATTAGCCGCAATGCCTGACGATGCTACTGCTAATGCGATTTTTTGTTGCGACCGTATTTTGGCAAGAATCAACGATATTAAAAATGTCTTACCGGTTCCACCGGGTGCATCCAAGAAAAAAAAACCGCCTTGTTCAGCAGCAACAGCCAGCATAATCCGATTATAAATAATTTTTTGTTCTGCTGTCAGTAATGGTTCACTGTTCATGATCATCCATGGTCATATTGATTTTCTCGTTGTAAATCGGTATTGACTAAGTCGGTGGCTGGACGATTAGGTGATGGCATACCATAATGATTAAGTGGTAAATTTGAAATAAGAACACATAAATCCTCGATCAAGACCAATGCTTTATTGTACATCTCTGGTGTATAATCTATGTTTTGGCATTGATTTGTTTGTCTAATTCGGTGCAAGATGTCTTCTGTCATACAATTTTTATATTTTTCCCACAAAGTTTGTGCTTGCGAGGGATAACATGTCGTCAAAATAATTGCAAACAACTGACGAATGTTATTCGGTGTTGATGTCAACGCAGCATCAGCAAGCGTTAGGTCCCAATGATTATCGTCTTCTAGCAATTGCAGTTCACGACATGTATCCTGGTATGTATTGAATACTCGACCATTAACTGTTCGTAAAAATTCAAAAGACGTTGGTCCGGGAACATTCACCAATAACAAACGTAAATAGAAGCACTCACGTTGCTTTGGATGTACCGTGTAAAGTCTCCCCAATGTCTTAGCTTTGAATATGCCTGTAATGGAAGGATGTGGTTTTCCTTGTTTCCGTGGCTCCCATATTTCATATTTATTCAATGAGAGTATCTTGCGAATCAGCGATTGTGCAGAAATCGGTCGGTAATTTTATGTATCCAGTTTCATCTATAGCAACTTTTCCATCACCGAAATTGATAATTTAATTATTATTGATAAAATAGGAATGATTAAAAGTTAATATGAGAGTTACAATGAGATAGCAAAATAATAATTGTCAACGTTACTACTACACTTGATGCATAAACAATAATGATGGCCGACAACTGTGTAGGGAGGGAGAAAGAAAGGAGACCGGCTTCGTTCTCATCCCTACTCCGTGCCGTTTACTGGGTCAGAAGTGACACCTGTAGACATCTGGCGGGGATAACTAATTAAATGACAATTGATCAGTTTTCGACCGGAGAGGAAAAATTATTAAATTACTAAAATGGCTATTAAAAAATAAGGGTTGATAGTAGAAGGGTGAAAATTGAGGATTTTATGTATTTTTGTATGTTGTATCATAAAAAAATAGAAATTAAAAATTTTGTCTAAAAAATTAAAAAAAAGATTTAGGGGTGGACTACCTTTAAGTTGGACCAAATTTCACGCGGTGTAAAAAATTTCATCAAAATCGGTTAAGTGGTTTAGGAGTCCATTGAGGACAAACATTGTGACACGAGATTTATATATATTAGATTGGTATAATTTCTATATAATTATAAAGAAAAGTGTAGTTTTTATTAAAGTTATCGAATTGAATGGATTTATTGGATAGATAATTATTATAATGTCAAGTTCCACTAAGAAAAAATTTTTCAAAATTTTGATTTTAAAGGGTTGAAATCGGTAAAAATAAATTGAAAGTAAAAATCAAAAATTGAATTAAAAGTGTAAATCGTAATTTCATATTATGTTATCTCAAATATTTTGATCTCTATAATTACCTTTGATATTAAACTGTATTTAAATTAAACAGATGTTTAATATCTATGACAATTTTATCAATTATAGCGGTTAATAATAGTACCAATTATGTTAGTTTACAGATTTTTGTGTTATGCCGCATCCATTAGTTTAATATCAATGAATATAACTTATTTAAACTGTACACATTGATTTCGATTTATTTTTATGTAGGTTTCATTTGAACAAATACGTAATTGCATATTTTTAAAATGTGAAAATTTGCATTTTCGCAATTTGCATGTTAAATATTTTTCTTCAATAAATCACTCGTGTACGCTAATTAAAGGTACTATTCAAATGGCGACGGCAAGTGAATCGTGTTTTGTCTGTTGGTTGTTGTGATGGCAATATCATCTAAGATCGAATAGAATTGAATAGGAACACACTATACCCCGGTTTGCTGAACTAAGGTATTTTCATTGATATCATTGGCGTAATCCCCTAAAATTATAGCAGGTGCAATCTTTCATAAATTTAAAAATCATTAAGTCGAATTGGGTAGTTTTCATAGCAGTTTGCTTCCCTACCGTATTATTTACCATTTTAAATTTGATTACATCCAAATATGAAAATTGTTCATAACACATTCTGTATAATCTTCATATTTCAAACTCTATATGAATTATATTGAATATTTAACTAAAATATAATGTTATTTTATAATATAATTAATATTTTTCTAATAAGCAATTCAACCTTTTTTGTAATTATACCAAAACAATAAAACAATACTAGATAGTATACTTTTATTGGGTTAATGTTCAGTTTCAATAGATGAAAAATCGTATCTTTGCACCTGTTACATATTTCAAGTGAGTGCAAGTGCACCGTCGTGCACCCCCGTCATCACGCCACTGATTGATCACATTTTATACCTTTTTTTTCTGTATTAATTTGTACGATGAATTTATAAGCAATTTTTTTTCTCTATTTTTAGCGAAAAGAATTTGTATTGTTATTGATTTGATAAATATTATTTGACGGGTTAGACCGGCCGTTAGCTTGGCGACTGAATAGTCGGCACGGCAATCCACCATTTCCTCAACGCGTTATCAATGTTTGAGCTGTAATAATAGTATAAGCAAGTGAGTCAATTTGACAATTTTCAGATAAATGAAAGGGTTTAAATTTAATTTCAAAACGAAGACATTTTTTGTTTAATGTTCGTTGCTAAGGTGAACAATATGTTATTATGAAAATAATATATTGTAGCCAGAAAAGTTCGGCTGCGAAGTTACGCTCAGTTTGAAATTCTTCCACGATGAAATTATGGGGTCAAATTAACAGAAAATCAATCATTATTTCTTTATAACTAAGAAACTCATCAATCAATATCAATTTTAATTTAAAATAATTTATTGAACCATAGGAAGAGTGATTGACAAGGTACTACTTAGTACTTAGTGCTTCATTTATTATTATGTGAGGCGAATATTTAAAAAATAAAAAACTGTAAAATAATGTATTAATAATCTAACCTCAATAATCGATTTTGAATTAAATGTTGAAATTATGGTCTGTCAAATATTTAATAAAATACATACAAGTACTAAATGTGTGGGTGTCATATATTATACCTGTACACCCAGTGCGGCAGCACCCAATTATTATTATTATTATTATTCATTAATGTCACGTGTCATTATTTTTCACTAAGTCGTTCATTGAGAACACATCATTTTTTTGTCGTATATTTTTCCCTCGTTCGCAATCGTTAATTGAGAACAGGTGACTCTTTTTTATGTTTTTATGTAAATATCTATTTCTTTTAAATATCTTACTTAATAACTGAATGTATTCCATATTCTTTCGCTGTAATATTCCTAATAAAGGTGAATTAAAAAAAAGAAAAAAAAAATTATCATTAAGAGTGGTCCCTTACAACATCGTTGAGTAGGTGTACACCTCATATACATATTACGTATCACGTCGAGAACCGTTCAACATCGTTTTATCTATGAGTTTCATTGTCAAATCGAACAAGATACTCATGAACACGACGACGACGGCAGGCTACTTAGTCGGTCTGCAGCGTTAAAGAATAACTCTTAATTCAAAATATTGAAATATGTTATTGTATGTACGACAGCACACACACACACACACACACACACACACACACACACACACACACACACACACACACACACACACACACACACACACACACACACACACACACACACACACACACACACACACACACACACACACACACACAAATACATATTGTGTATTATTTCTCCAGCTGCACTTACTAGTGAGAACCTTTTTTTTTTGCTGTAATAAATTATCCTCAAGTAAGTACAAAGGGATCTTTTTTTTTTTTTAAAACTTACTGGCAGGTGGTATTTCTATGCGTGTCGGATGTGGTTTCATGCGGTGAAGCAGTAGAAGGGATCATGTATTGTGTTAGACAATACACGCTCCGTCGCCTGCAAACTCGTCGACAATTCATTCGTGTAACGTCCGCCGTACGTACTCGTCGCTTCAACTGGTCCTCCGTGTCTTTATTCAATCTCTGTCCGTACCTGCCGATCGTGCGTAGCGTTAAGTCCGCGTCGGTTTTATTTACTTATTATTTATTTATTTATTTTATGTATCAAAACGAGCGTCTTAACTATTTATTATAAGTGAAGTTATAATTTGCCTTTATTGATTCAGGCTCGGACAAAGTTTGACGAACTGCAGCTGTCGACACGAATTTTTCGCGACATCACGAGACCCTCAGACCTGGACGCCTAATCGCGGTCATACAATTCGACCTCGTCTAAAATAAAGGTACATCATTTTCGTATATTACACTCTCCTACATCGATCCCCTCTCCCGTTATGTACGTGAATGCGAATAGTTTACCGTGCTCGTTGGTAACATTCGTGTTTTCCTTATTTACTTTACTCACATATTCATCTTATGACGCGTTGAAAATAATCAATAAAATAATCCAAAAAAATATCCAGAAAAAATCCCGATGAACAATGATTCTCAATGAAAAAAAATCCACTAGTAATATTTCACTACAGAATTCAAATAATTAAATTTTTTCGGGAGTTATAATCACATAACGTAATAATATTAGTTATAATAAAATAAAAATTTGAAAAAAAAAATCTTAAATAAATTCATACAATGTATTATGTACCTCAGTTATGTACATAGTGTTTCACATCAGATTTATACGGATATCTTCTATCTTCATGAAATTTTGTATGCGTTAAAACTATTAACTAAAAGGTAGGTTGTTGAAGCTGCATAAACTGAGTCGATAATACTAACAATAACCAAAAACAAATTATTTTTCTTGATAAACACAGAAATATGGGTTTATGTGGCAACATTTGCTGAGACGACAGATATAAAGTAGATTTAAGAACAAAAAAGGCGAACACACTTCGCAACACGTGTATTCTTCGGTACTACGACATAATGATGGGGTTGGTTGTAGAGAACAAGTTACTAAAATAATTGAGCTTTAAGGAATGCGTGCACATATGTGAAACAAATTTATAAGATCTCGAGAAGTCTAGGCGCAGTAGAAATGAATATTCATAAAGGAAAATTAATATTTCACAGAAATATTTGAAGTAGTAAAAGACTCTTTTTCAATACCAGATATGGCTATATTCGGCAAAATCTTTTAAAATGAAACGGATTCACATGATGAAGTATTGATGATACCCGATAAATTTATAAAAAATACTACAGCGTTGAAAATTAATAATGGGAATCATAACAGTCGACTCATAGGAAAATAAAATATTGTTATGAGAGAGTTCAGAGATTAACGAGGTTAAAACTATTAGTTGTACAATAGATTAGGGCCTAAATAATCAGGCAATAAATAATCAACTCATTACAAGCATAATAAACATAATGAAAACGAGATTAAAATAATAAATGATGAAAAAATAATAAATAAGAAAATTAAGGAAATTGAGGAGATTACATTTTTACTAACAAACCGAACAATTGTAACGTACTACCAACAACAACTAGTTACTCAATTTCTCTTAATAAATGATTTATTCGATCAATGCACATTAGACATGAATAAACTAGCTGACAATGTACACGCAACACAGGAAAAAATGCATACAAGTATTCTAGCTCCATGAGAAATATGAAAAAATTTTAAACAAAATTAATATGATTATTATTATTATTATTTTTTGAATGTAATATTAAAAAGAATACTGAGCCTCGCAGAGTTAAGTACTCAGATATTATAACACCAGGTACAGACGTACTAATAGGGTTTTCCACCATTATTGAATTAAAATTATCCGAAATTACTATACACTTAAGAGATATATTTTTAGTACTTAACACCACGAATTGGCGTAACTTCATAAAATTTCTGCAAGAGCAAAACTATTATACCTTCAAAAATCAAAATGTAAAATCGAGTTAATTTCAAAGCTGCTCTTTTTCCTTACGTACTATATTTACCTTTCAGATTCTGAGTGAAGCGAAATATCGTATGATCTTACAATGATGTTTATTTCCGGAGACACTTTTTCTCAGCTTAATTTTGTCTAAAAGTTTCATCCAGCAACTCTATAAATCAGAAATTCAAAGTAAATTGTACGTTAAGGGTTTATTGAGCTCTCATCTCAATATTTTTTTCAGGCGACCGGAAAAAAAGCCTTGAATGGACCAAAAACAGCGAAATTCACTGTAAAAGACGTTTTCATTAAATCAACTTTAGTAACTTTAGTAATTAAAAAAGCTTCTAAATACATAACTTAATGTATTTAGAAGCTTTTTTATATTATATGTTTTTTTATAAACGTTTAAGTGAATTAATTAACAATAGTTACATAACAAACTGTTTTTGCGTTTATTATCAACTTAAAAAATTTATTTAAAGAAATCCAAAAGGTATATTTAAATTCTGAAGCTTTGTTCAGAATCGTTTGATTTAATACACACATCCCCATCAATACGTCCGAATTGCAAATACTATTATCCTATGGGACGAAGGACGTACTTTTTTTATATTTGATTACATACAAACATAAAGATTATTCACAACACAATCTGTGTATTCTATATATTTACATCGTAATTTATGATTCTCCATGAAATTGTTTTCATTGTTGAATTTTGTTTCAAATATTATTTTCCCTTTGAATATTTGTTTAAAATGCTCTGAATCGTTGGTTTTTATAAGATGCTCTGATTTATTTTATTAGATACTCAGAATTTATTCTTAAGTGAAATGATAACCGACACGAGTTCTGGAAGTTGTTATTCATTTTTCCTCTTTTAACCTTTTCTTGGCATCTCAAAATAAAACATATGTGTACGGGAAATAAAAACTCCGGACACCGCAGCCGCAATATACTTATATGCAATGATCCACTAATGGAAATAATGATATAGATTGTGTCGGGTAAAGAAAAACAACAGAAAACAATTTGTAGCAATTAACAAATAACTTTCATTGAATAACTCTATAGAAAATTATGTTACCTCAATATTATGTTCAAGATCGATAATATAAGGAACGAAGTGTTGTGCGGTAGAATAGCCATGGTCTTACTATTGAATATCGTCTGATATTTATACTTAAGTCTACATTTTATTTACTGTGGAATTCCTATTGTATCACCAAGTATATCAAATACTATCTGTCATTCAGAAGTAAATATAAATTGTGTTCATAATAAAGAATCTTTTTGCGAAACAAGTCCAAAGGTAATAATAATTATAAGCTATACCTATAAGGATATGTTTAAATTATTATTTATTTTCTATTTTATTATAAATATTTTATTGACAGGTTCGTTTTAATAGTATAAGAAGGCGTACTCGTTGTTCAGATTTGGCTCTGTCATATCCAATGGCTAACAAATCTACTTTTTGTCCAGGATGTTTTAAGGTAATTTTCTAAGCTAATAAAATAATTGTTAAATATAAATATTCATTGTTTTGAAATAACAATTTGATAATTTACAAAAATAAATTACTAAAACATAATAATATGTTAGATATTTTCATTATTATCACTTATCAGATTATCAGATAAATTTGTTACACGTGTATTTAAAATATTGATCGCATTCTAAAGTCGTATTCTACATTATTTTTCTGCTAATTTGTTTCAGAAAAATGTAGAAGTTTACTGTAATCAATGTGCAGTAAAGGTATGTAGTTTCAGTCATTTATGTTCACACCACAATCATAATTTTGAAATTCTGAATGAACTACGTGATGATATCAAAACAAGTTCACCTGAAGAGTTACATAAGTTTGAGTATAAATAAAATTACTTACATTTTTAAATTTATATTGAAAAATTATAGTCATTTACAAATGATGTTTGCATATTTTTTACTTTAGAGAAAATGATGAATGTTTAAAAGATGATCTTGATGACAAATCAAAAGTAACACAAAATCTGGAAACTCCAAAAAAATCAGTTTTAGACAAAATTGATACAGTTGAGCAGTAGTAAGCATAAAGCTTTCTCTACACATACATTGTAAAAAAAAAAAAAAATATTTTTTTCGGTTTATAAATTTCAGTTTGCACAATGAAGAACATGAGAGTTCACTTGAACTTAAAGTATTCGTTGAACATAATGTCAAAGATTCTGTTGATGACATTTTTGAAAATATAATTCAAGATATTCACGAAGAGTTCAAATGTGATATAAAGTTGGTTGAAACTGTTATGGGCCGTAATTATATGCATAAAATACAATTTTGTGCTATGTTGTACTACATAAATGTCATTTTTTTTAGACCTATTATCGAAAAAGTTGAACCAAGTAAAATGATTATTAGAGTCTCAAAATTTGAAGTTGATGTGAAATCTGAAGGTGACGAATCTATGGATACTTGTATCTCAGGTAAATTTGTTTTGATAGACAATAAAACAAAGTAACCGAATCAACAAGTTTTACAGCAATTCAAAATGTTGAAAATTTTAATGTAACACCGACCAATTTACCAGAAATGCTTGAAGACAACATAGAAACATCAAACAGTAATACTGATGGATTTATAAATGTAAGGTTTATATTATATATATATATATATATATATATATATTCATATGGAAAATAATTTTTAGGAAGATGAAAATGTTTCATTTTCGTTTCATATGTAAAAAACAAGTTTAACTGTTTAATTTCTAAATTATCCATGTCTGGATTTGGTCAATTTTGTAAAAAATATTAAAGCTGTAATATTCAAAGATAAATTGATGAAGTATTCAAATCTTAAATAACATTAATTTTAAAATGATCACAAAATTTGTCATATCTATGTATAATAGTTAGGTACCTAATTAAATTATTTCTGAATACATTCATTTTGTTGAATGTACAATGTACTTATGTCTTCGCATAAATATTGACTTTTACAATTTGTTTTATAACTTTAAATTTTAGTAGGTATCAAAAATTATAAATGATATTACAATTCCTTTATATTTTATAATTAACATCATTAGATCTGTAGTTTTAAGTTAAATCATCTAATGCAAATAATGATCATTCATGAATATAAATATCTGTTCGTCAATTGTTTAATGTTTCATCCTAATTCTTCGAAAAAATCATTAAAAATAATATAAAATTAACTCTTCAAGGTTAACATGCAATCATGTTTAAATCTTTAAGTAAATAAATGAAGCTTACTTAGCCCCATAATTACCTTTTGAATTTTCTATTGCCAACTTCCAGTAACGGTACTGATTAAAATTAAAATTCAATATCTTCACTTATGAAATACGCATTATGTATACATAATATCTTATTCTTATTTAAATCAATTTTTTCTTAAGCTACAACCTACCAATTTAAATAACAATCGTGTTATTAAAGAAGAAATTCAAACTAGTGATGTTAATATGTATGCAGGTAAAGTTTTATTTTTTATTTAGGTTAAAGTATTAAAAGTGATTTTTTCCAGAATTTTTTTTTGCCTTCAGAGTCTTATAGTTTAGAATATGAACCAGTAGCCGATTGTTCATGCTGTAATCAGTTGGAAAAGGTTAGTAAATTAATCCAGTGTTACGATTGTATGAGGTATTTTCATCATGAATGTCACATTCCTACAGTCGACAAGAGCATGATTATTCATAAGTAATTATTAAAATTATTTATTTCTGAAAATACATTCGTTTCAGTCTCATATATAATCTATAATGGTTACGATTGTTGAAGGTTTTCAGAAACAAAATGGAAGTGTACATTATGCAAAGATCTTCGTGAATATGCTAAGGTTTTAGATACAAAGGATATGAATGGTGTTATCTCCGTTGGTGGACCTGAAATTGTTATAATGGAACGTATACTAATGGAAATATATTGTCAACATTATGACAGTAAACATTTTAGAGAACTTCCAGATGAAAACGTTGTAAGATAACTCTACTACTTGTTTTTTTTTTCAAATGCTAATCATTCTGTATAATTTAGTATCCCGCTTATTATCAAAAAGTGTCTTCTCCTCTGTCATTAAATGATGTTAAAGAAAAGTTGGAATCTAATGTGTCATATACATCACTCATTCAATTTTTGTTGGATATTAAAAAAGTATTTTTTAATGGATTGTCCTATTATCCTGTAAGTACTGTCAACTTCTATATACCAATTTTATACATGTATATATATATTCTATAATATGTGTTTGCAATTTATGATTAATTTTTTTTAGCCACGTGATCCATATTTTACATCTGCTGCAAATCTCTATTTCTTTTTTAAAAGATTGATCAACAAATGGATTCCTAAATTAGAATACGATAGCCGTTTAGTTTAATCCAGAAATTTGTTTGTCTCATTGAAATTTTAGAGCAATTGTAATTTATTTTTAACTTATAAAAATAATAAAAAATAAATTCTTTAACTGTAATGTTAAGCTAAATCTGATGTTCAAAATTATTCTACATGTTCATTAATTTTTAGTATTTTAAAATATTACTATAATTTTTTCATGAAACTTACTTAAAGTGAATTTTTATGTTATAGTGTTTTATTCAATTTGTATAGAGTTAATGATATAAATACAAGGAACAAATAATTTTCCTTTTTATTTAATTATTATTTGTTTACTTAAACTACTATTTCATAAGTATTTGAAAAAGTTAAGTTATTATGATACAATTTTTACAGAAAAAAAGAACAACATGTTTTCCAACTGCAATGAATGTTGACCCTAACGTTAAAAATTATTTTATTGCATGTATTAATATTAGTGTATTGAAATGAATACATATAATTTAAGTCTTCAAAATAGCAGTTTTTTCGTTTAATAGTTATTAGAAGTCTAATATTAAGTTAATGATAAGTTTTAAAAGATTTATTTTATATTTATTAATTTTAATTTATTTTTATCTACAAAAAATAACTTGTTTAACTAACACCTTTTAAGAAGTTAGTTAACCAATTTTCATGTGTACACTAATACTATTTTTATTTACATTCTTACCAATATTAGTATTTAAAATTTCTTCAAAATTTTTTAAACTTTTTAAAACTAGTATTTTTTTTATGTTTAACAGCTTTAAGAGGTTTAAGTCAATCTCGAACTTGTATTGTCATGTAAAAAATAAAAAAGGAAAATATTAACTGTGGCGGTGTAACATAAGAGGTTATCATGTATTTTAAAATATATGTAAATTTTTTGATGTTTTCAATTAGTTTTAAGTTAATAATAATTAAATAATAATTTATATGGAAAACACTTGATTTTATAATAAACTTATCAGGAGTAATTTTTTAACCCTATTATTTTTTAGTGATATATTTTTTAAATATGTCCTCTATTTGATTAACTGATAAATTTATACTTAAACTTAATATGTGAATAATCATCTGTTAATATTTTAATATATGAATTTAAAACTATTTTTGCAAATAAATTTATTAAGTATTGAATACAAACTGTTCTTGTTTTTCAATATTTTTTCAAATCCACTCTATTGTGCTGTATTGGTTGGAAAAAATACTACCATCAAATTGTGAACTGCTTCTACTTTTCGTTGATAGTTTTTTTTATCCATAACCATATCATGTTACAATTTTTAATTCCATTCACTTTTGCCCTTATTGCAATCATCGATTCCAAAGTGATTCTGTGAGAGCCACTAATAACTGAATACCAAACAATGCATTATATTAGACATATAAACGAAACAAAATTACCCATTGGTCTGGCGGTTCGGACCAACGGTTAATTTTTTTTCTACGTTTTAGAATTTTATTATTGTTAATATTATTCTTTCAAAAATATTCCAAGAAAATATCGGGGATACAATGTTTCAAGAACGTGCTTGTGTCAATAATTATTTGCCCTCCGGACGGAGTCATTCATTCCCATATTATTATGGTGTGTACTTTGTTAAAAGCGGTACCCGTAAAATGTGTTTATTGGCGTTGTTTTTCTTTGAACGGGTCTGTGAGAATAACATACTGAAAAAACCGCAGTTCTCTCGTCTCTTGTAATATGTTTCATTATTTTCGTCGAATACGGTTCACATGCGCCGCATGTTAGCACACGAAATAGATAGGTAGTACAATATAACAAAGTATTACACACGGGTTCTTTGTGATGCTGTGAACGCGTTTTTGGAAACGATCCCATATAGACCACCATGCGAGCGTGCCTGCTGCGAGGAAAATCGATAGTTATCGATACAAAAAAGTTGAAGTAACCCGTCACATGTCCTACCCGATCGAACATTTGGTAGCAGAGCGTGGTTGATACGTTTACGTATCATTTATTTTTCTCGAATCGTGTCGGACATAATACTGGTTATTTTACATTTATGATTTTTATTTTTATACTCAGCATTGTTATTCAGTATTAATGGGGAAGGTGTGATTATCATCTCGTGCGCGCCGTCATAGTCGCTGTAGTGCCCACCATATTAGTTAGAGTTCACTCGAGTACTTGTTAATTTTAATTTTATATTATCCTGTCATGGCGCCGGTGGACGATAAGGTTGAGGAACGTGCGCGTAATACTCGTCGGAAAACGCGTGCTTTGATACGTCGCGATACCATAGTTGCCCGCATACGCTCAGTTCATGCTTTGTCGAAACGCGTCGAAACCGAATCGGCCATGTTGCCGAATTTCTTAGTTTCAACCTCGGATTTAGCGGCCATGTGGACTAGCTTCGTTGCCGAGGATGAAGCTGTACTAGATTGTTTGATCGCGTTAGATGCTGTAACGGATTATTCCGTCGATCTTCAATCGCAGGTTTGCGAATTAATAACGGATATTAAGGTAGTCTTGAACAAGTGGTCACCAACAGAGGCTGTTAATGGCCAAATATCGAGTAATGGGGGTGTCGCAGCGTCGACCTTGAGTGTCGATGGTGGTGTTAAGTCACGTTTACCCGAGATTCCCCTGCCATGTTTTAAAGGAGACTTTCATGAGTGGCCAATGTTTCATGACCGTTTTGTTGCATTAATGGACAAACAACCCCAGTTATCTAATAGTGATAAAATGTATTATTTATTAGGTTGTTTGTCAGGCGCGGCTGCCGAGGCGGTAAAAGGTATACCTATTAGTCCTGACCATTACGAGCTCGCGGTTAAGGTACTGAATGAACGATTTAATAAACCCCGGGTTGTAGCGACCGCCCTCATCGAAAAACTTTTGAGTGTCACACCGGTACAACATGAGTCCCTACCAGAGCTGACTAACTTTGTAGCCACGTTCGGTGAAAGTGTCGCGTTGTTAACGTCGCTGAACATTCCAGATCTCGGATCTTTTATTTTGTTCTCATTAGCAAGTAGAGCTCTGCCGGTCGGTGTTCAAAAGTTGTTCGAGGTAGAGAATTCCGATAGTTTTCCGTCTTTTCAAGCGTTGACCCAGTTCCTCAAATCTAGAATTTCTGTGTTAGAAAACGTGACAGATTCGCGTAAGCCCTCTTATTCTGGTAAAGTGCATGTTAATAATCTGTCGTCTCGGGCGCGGAAATCAGATAAAGGTGGGGCTGTTTCATTTACAGTCAACAAGACCAGTGGAGCGCCGCTTGACAAGTGTAAATGTTGCAATAATCAAATTCATTCGTTAAGTGCTTGTAAAAAATTTATGTCATGGTCGTCGGAGGATCGTATTACATTAGCCCGAACCAATCGTCTTTGTTTTTTATGTCTAAGTGACAAACATTGGGCCAATAGATGTAGGTCTAACACTAAGTGCACCGTGTGTTCACGGAAACATCATGTGCTACTTCACCCCGATGTGGTGGACAAGACCAGTAGTGGCGTCGATTCCCAATCGTCTGTTTCTATACCATGCGCGTCTACATCGCTAGTGGGCGAGCACAACAGTCCGTCTATCATTTTAGGAACCGCGTTAGTCCACATACGCGATAGGTCAGGGACTCTACAAACGGTACGCGCACTAGTAGATTCTGCTTCACAGATAAGTGCAATAACCAAGGCGTGCGTGTCGCGGTTAGGTCTACGTTGTTCCAAGTGGACAGCGCCGTTGTCCGGGTTATCTGGGGTTCCCGTACCGGATGTTACAGGTCGCGCGGATTGTCAGATTCAACCCCGTTTTTCGGTTGAACCCGTATTGCGATTCAAGGCATGGGTACTGCCCGCCATTACGTCCAATCTCCCGCGGCAATCATTACATCCGGGGATAAAGGAAAGCTACTCTAATTTAGCATTAGCCGATCCGACGTTCGACATAGCTGCTCCAGTTGATATATTATTAGGAGCTGACCTGTTTTCAAACATTCTTATCGGTAATCAAATTTCGGTAGATAAAGCACTTCCAACTGCGTTCAATTCAATTTTCGGGTGGTTATTGATAGGAGCAGTGTTACCCACTGATAATCCCAACCCCTACACCTCTCTTGTATCCCTTACGACATCAGTCGAGGAACTGTTAGATCGGTTCTGGCATGTCGAAGAACCGGACTCTGCGCCCGTACAGTTCACCGAGACAGGCCAATGTGAGTCGATTTTTAAGAGTCAGTGCGTACGTGAGGCTTCAGGCCGGTTTTCTGTTCCGTTACCATTCCGGATCCCGGTTCAGTCCTCTATGTTTCCCGGGTCACGTAACGTCGCTTTAAAGCGTCTTGAGGGTTTGGAACGTAAATTAAATTCCGACGCCAATTTGCGGTCATTGTATAACGAATTCATGTCCGATTATTTGTCTTCAGGACACATGTCCATAGCTCGTTCGGTTGGTCAATATTTTATTCCCCACCACGCAGTGTGCAAAAATGAAGATGGGAACACTAAGATAAGGGTGGTATTCGACGCATCAGCGAAATGTTCTTCGGGCGTATCATTAAATAATGTTTTATTCTCCGGACCGAAATTACAACGTGAAATCGTCGATGTTTTAATCCGCTTCCGTTTGTTCCGACATGCCTTCACAGCGGACATCCGTCAAATGTACCGCCAAATTTTAGTGTCACCTAGATTTCGCACGTTTCAACACATACTGTGGCGCGATTCGCCGCATGATAAGGTTGTTGATTATGAGCTGAATACGGTGACTTATGGGGTCAATTGTGCACCTTATTTAGCGCTTCGTGTGCTACAATGTATTGCTGATAACGACTGCGCCCAGTTTCCGCATGTTCGCGACGCACTAGGTCATCAGACGTACGTCGATGACATTTGCTATGGAGCGGACGACGTCGCGAGTGTTTTGGCGGTACAATCCGATTTGATATCTGTCCTCGCCCGTTCCGGTTTTGAACTTCGCAAGTGGTCAAGCAACACGCCGGCTGTGCTGCAGGCCATACCGGCTGATCACCTAGTATTAAAGTCCACATCGTTCGCCGAAAGTGAAAACCTGGGTACGAAGGTCTTAGGGTTACATTGGTACCCTTATGGTGATTGTCTAAGCTGTGAGCTCAACCTTGATACACAAATTGTTTATACGAAACGCGGCGTCCTTTCGCTCACTGCTCGGTTCTTTGACCCGTTAGGCTTGTTCGCCCCGTCCATTTTTCTTGCCAAGCATATAATGCAACGCACATGGGTCGCATCGTGCACATGGGACGGACCGCTTCCTCCCGAAATTCGCGCTGATTGGGCACAGTTTGTTTTAGAATTACCAGAGCTTTCATCTGTACAAATCCCTCGGTTTTGCAACACTGCACCAGGCGCTGCGTGTTCTTTATTTGGATTTTGCGACGCGTCATTAAGGGGCTATGCAGCAGTAATTTATTTGCGCGTACTTGACGCTCCACGCGAATCATCCGTGTTTCTCGTTGGTACTAAGACGAAGTTAGCGCCAATAAAACCATTAACCATTCCGCGCTTGGAGCTCAATGCAGCCGTATTACTTTCCCGATGGCTGAGCCATGTGAAATCCGTACTGAATAATCGCGTAAAGATTGTAGACACCTATGCATGGACAGATTCTATGGTGGTACTGTCTTGGCTTACCACGCCACATGAGACTTTTAAACAATACGTCTCCAACCGAGTGCACCAGGTTCAAACGGCCTTGCCTGATGGTCAATGGCGTTATGTCTCTTCATCTGATAACCCCGCCGACTGTGCGTCGCGTGGGCTCATGCCGTCAGAGCTGGCTCGACACGAGTTATATTGGCGTGGCCCTCATTTTATTTATGACGCACCGGAAGGTTGGGGTAATAACGTTGTTCGAATATCACATTCAGAATTGCCGGAAGTGCGTCATGTTAGTCTTTCCGTACAACGCAACGAACCTCCTTTAGAGTGGTTTTCGCGTTTTTCGTCCTACGATCGGATGTTACGTGTAATCGTTCAGATGCGTCGTTTCATTCTAAAATGTCGCCGCCATCCTTTTGAACCGACCGGGTTGATTACATTAGATGAAATCGACGATGCTTTACGCATAGTCGTGTTGAGCTCACAGAAGCTGTTTTTTTCCGAGTTACGTATCGAACTCGAGCGAAATTTGCGTGTGTCGTCTAAACCGTTAGCTCGCCTCTGTCCATTTGTTGAAGATAAGGACGTAATTCGTGTAGGGGGTCGGTTAAAACATTCTGCGTTGCCTTTCACGGTTAAACACCCGATTTTGGTGGCCAAAGGTTCTCATTTATCGGTGCTAGTGTGTCGCCGCTGGCACAAAATTAGTTGTCATTCCGGGCCCCGAGTTATGTCCGCGCTTATTAGCCGGCAGTTCTGGGTGGTGTCCCTCCGCTCGGTGATACATTCAGTAATAAGTCAATGTACTATTTGTGTGAGTTTTGATGGTCGTAACCCACAGCCCTTGATGGCGGACCTACCGTCGGCTCGTGTGTTGCAATGTCGCCTCTTTACACGAGTTGGCATTGATTACGCTGGACCATTGAAAATGCGTGAGTTGCGGTTGCGTAAGTCGCGAGAATTTAAGGTATACGTAGCCGTTTTCGTATGTATGGCCGTAAAAGCAGTCCATTTAGAGCTTGTCTCGGAACTTTCCACCGCGGCGTTTTTGGCCGCGTTTGATCGGTTCATTGCGAGGCGAGGTCGCCCCAGTGACGTCTTTTCGGATTGTGGCACAAATTTTGTTGGCGCTGCCCGTGAGTTGCGTCAATTAATAAATAGTCCCTCGTCGCAACAGACAATTACCGCGAGTTCAACCGGGTGTGCGTGGCATTTCAACCCACCCGCGGCGCCCCATTTCGGGGGCCTGTGGGAGGCTGCAGTTCGGTCCGCGAAGCGGTTACTATCACGTATAATAGGACCTCACACCTTCACGTATGAAGAGTTTTCAACGGTTTTGTGTAGGATTGAGGCGGTCCTGAACTCTCGTCCCCTCACTCCGGCTTCCTCGGACCCTCATGATCTGGAGTGCATCACACCAGGTCATTTCCTGATCGGCCAGCCACTGCTTGCCGTACCTCCGCGCTCATCCGGTGACCCGGAGCGATCTATTGCCAACCGATGGAAGTTACTTGATCAATGCCATCAGGCCTTTTGGCATAGGTGGACCACCGAATATTTACACACACTCCAGGAGCGCACAAAATGGACGGACAACCGTCCCAATGTTCGGGTTAATGACATGGTAATTTTGCGTGACCCTTTAGTACCGCCGTTAGAGTGGCGGTTCGGCCGTGTGACTGACGTGGTCCCGGGACCTGATGGCGTCGTGCGCGTAATTCAGATCTTAACGTCTCGCGGCCTAGTGACACGTCCGGTAGTCAAGGTAATTGTGTTACCCACCCAATAAATGTTGCGCGCTGCGACTGAGATGATCCCACCTTCCCTCTATCACCGTTGCCTTTTAGCCACTATAATGTAAATTTTTTAAAATAACATGTATTTATTTTTTTATTTTTTTTCTTCTTTATGTTTAATATTATTAATTTCCATTTGATAACGGTTCAGACCGTGTTATTTGTTGATTGTAATTTATTTTTTTTATGTATTCTTATTTTTTATTTGTGTAATACCGATACTGACAACCACCCCTTCACCGACGATGGAAGGCTGGACCAGTACCCTTCCATGGGGGGAGTATGTTCGAGCTGGTTGTCCAGTTGTATTAGTGTCGACCGTATCTGCGGTTTTCCCCGCGATAACCGCGAGTACCGACGTCGTCACCGTCCGTCTCTTTTCTAAAGAGCCCCGCCAGTCGTCGTCGTACGCTCGCCTCCGACACCGGCAAGTCAACGATTATTGTGGCGTGCCCTTTTTTGTGTTGTCGTACTGTCGATCGTGCTGTTGTTTCGCCGGTCGTCTTTTGTATCGCCGGTCGCGTTTTATACCGCCGGTCGTGTCTTTTGTACCGCCGATCGCGTTTGCTACCGCCGGTCGCCTTTGCGCCGTTGTGCGTCGTACCGCCGGTCGTGTTCCTTGCTACCGCCGGTCGCCTTTGCGCCGTCGTGCGTCATACCGCCGGTCGTGTTCTTTGTTACCGCCGGTCGTGTCTTTTTTACCGCCGGTCGCCTTTGCGCCGTCGTGCGTCGTACCGCCGGTCGTGTTCCTTGTTACCGCCGGTCGCCTTTGCGCCGTTGTGCGTCGTACCGCCGGTCGTGTTCCTTGCTACCGCCGGTCGCCTTTGCGCCGTTGTGCGTCGTACCGCCGGTCGTGTTCCTTGCTACCGCCGGTCGCCTTTGCGCCGTCGTGCGTCGTACCGCCGGTCGTGTTCCTTGTTGCCGCCGGTCGTGTTTTGCACCGTCCTCACTGAGTCGTCGTCGTACGCTCGCCTCCGACACCGGCAAGTCAACGATTTATTGTGGCGTGCCCTTTTTTGTGTTGTCGTACTGTCGATCGTGTTGTTTTTTCGCCGGTCGTCTTTTGTACCGCCGGTCGCGTTTTATATCGCCGGTCGTGTCTTTTTTACCGTCGGTCGCCTTTGCGCCGTCGTGTGTTGTACCGCCGGTCGTGTTCTTTGTTACCGCCGGTCGCCTTTGCGCCGTTGTGCGTCGTACCGCCGGTCGTGTTCCTTGCTACCGCCGGTCGCCTTTGCGCCGTTGTGCGTCGTACCGCCGGTCGTGTTCCTTGCTACCGCCGGTCGCCTTTGCGCCGTCGTGCGTCATACCGCCGGTCGTGTTCTTTGTTACCGCCGGTCGCCTTTGCGCCGTTGTGCGTCGTACCGCCGGTCGTGTTCCTTGCTACCGCCGGTCGCCTTTGCGCCGTTGTGCGTCGTACCGCCGGTCGTGTTCCTTGCTACCGCCGGTCGCCTTTGCGCCGTCGTGCGTCATACCGCCGGTCGTGTTCTTTGTTACCGCCGGTCGCCTTTGCGCCGTTGTGCGTCGTACCGCCGGTCGTGTTCCTTGCTACCGCCGGTCGCCTTTGCGCCGTTGTGCGTCGTACCGCCGGTCGTGTTCCTTGCTACCGCCGGTCGCCTTTGCGCCATCGTGCGTCATACCGCCGGTCGTGTTCTTTGTTACCGCCGGTCGTGTCTTTTTTACCGCCGGTCGCCTTTGCGCCGTCGTGCGTGTGCCGCCGGTCGTGTTTTGCACCGTCCTCACTGCGTCGCCGTTCGTACGATATATCGTTGTTCGTGGAGTGCCTGCCCTCTCTCGGCAACAGGAAGTTGGTTGCACTGTTGTGGATGGAATTGAGTGCAGCTGTTTATCACGTTTTGCCGCATTTACGGTTTATATCAGTATTAATGTATTTTTGAGTTTATATTCAGGTTTTTGTGTATTATAATCATTATTATTATTATTATTATTATTATCCGGGCGCCCGATTTATACCATTGTACTGTTTAGTAAGTTATTATATATCTAATTTACAATAATAACCAAGCTTGTTACAATTAATTATTATAATTTTAAATTGTGAAGTAACCCGTCACATGTCCTACCCGATCGAACAAAAGTACTTAAAAGATAGTTGGACGATTCGTATTGAATATTATCCGTTTAACGAAATCTTCATTAATTTGGTCAAGACGTACTCGCTACATTTGTTTTGATACTTAATCAATAAATTATGAAATTACCAAAAAAAATATCTCTTACAGAAACCATTACAGATCGTTCAGTGATATCGTTGAAAATGTTGACCTAAATAATTATACGTTATATGTATAAGCAGGGCCCGTTAGTTCATGCTTTAAATTTGAAACTATAAGCATTAAATTATGACTTAAAAAAAAATTATAAATGATTTTCGAAATAACGGGAATTATTCAATGTTTTTTTTTAAGTTGTAATTAATTTTTTTAAAGTGTCAATTTGATAAAATTAAATTATAAATATTTTTCTTGAGTCTTTGTGAGCTGCGTATTCTATAGGTACATCTTTGAATGTCGTTCATTTTAAACTTTATTGGTTTATATGGGTTTTAAAGGCATGATAGATAACTGCAAAATGAAATTATTATCAGTTTTTCATAGTGTTTCCATAAAAAAATCTACTTTATACAATAATATGTATAGGGATTTCAAAATGATGAATAACATGTCCGATAAAATATATAAACTTATAAGCATGCCAAACAGGTAAAAAAACTCTAAATACGCAAAAACATGCAATATAAAACATTACATTATCAACCGTGGTACCTTGAAATGATTTTTTACGTCGTCTATCATTGAATACAAATTAGCAAGATTGATATGCAAACGCATAAACGTATGAGTCTTTGCTCAAACGTCCCAAAATGAAATAATAGACAAATTTCATTGTGAAAATATTATTAAAAACAACCTAATTAATACGTGGCTTAAAAAAAGTCACATGTGTTGTTTTATTATTAATAGTCAAGCCGTCATGGCTTTTGAATTTTGGTGCACGACATGGTTTGATGAGAACGCTATGCATTGTTATGTTTTTGTCGTCGTTTTGATACTTTTTTGACCCACGGCAACGCACGAGAAATATTCCTTACAGAACCTGGCATAGTCTGCTCTCCTTCGTTCCCCGACGTATAGCAATGTACACTCAATCGTCGCATATTGAAATGAAAATATTATTTAAACGTGTACGTGCATTGAATTCACAGAATTATCTAGAACCTAAATTAGTCATGGTTCGTGCATGGAAACGAACGAACAATAAATAACACACGCACAGTACATTGAAATTCTCACATAATTTATTACCTACCAATCTCTTTTTCCCTATTACACGGTGTTAATCATTTGAATAAGCCCCTCGACGGCATGATAGGAATGCACCGCATGTAGCACGAATGAAGGGCGGGTATAAGTGGTGGTGGCGGTGGTGTGTTATAAAGATTATAAGGATCTTATTATATACCTTTGATGGCGACAATTCAATGGGCGTTCTTCGATAAAACGTCAAAATAAGTTGAAATGTATCAACTAGGGTCTCCGTCTCGTACATGTAGGTCGTCTCCGTCTGTACATTAGGAGCGAGGGTCAAGTTTTGTTATATTATCCGGTACAAGATAAATGCATACAAACACACACACACACACACACACACACATACACACACATAAACGATCGTGTGTCGAATAATAAATGGGTTCAAAGAAAAAATTGTTTTTGAAAATCCGACTTCGTTATTCGATAGGATGATATGTGTGTGTGTGTGTGCGTGGCATTGACAAGTTGAAAAGTTGTTAAGTGAACAAATTAAGTTACATTTTACTGTGTTAATTATGGAATTTTTTAAGTGATGTTTAACTTAACAAGTTTTATTTTAACTTATTTCATGATATTATTTTTCAGTTAAATTATTTTAAAACCACGTTGAGGTTAAGTCTTATGTTTTTTGCACAAACTATTGTTCTTACACCATAAAAGCACACAAAGATATGGAAATATTATTATTGATAAAATTATAATACAAATTTAACATTACGTAAGAATGTTTTTTGTATAGTTATTAATCCGTTTTATTTTGTATATCAATCAATATATTTTAACGAAACATCTTTTATGTGTTTTGATAAAGATTAATATTGTATTAAACAGGAAAAAATCAGAAAATGAACTGATTTTTATATACACACGCATACAGACAATAGCTACAAGGACACAGACACAGATACACACACACACACACATACACACACACACACACACATACGCACGCGCGCGCCCACTTGAAGTTCTCCACATTACACAGATTTAAGTAATATTATTCGTAGTATACATATCAGGCCGATGACGTTGGAGTTCGGCGACATTTCGTATACTGGATAACTCGGTGTAATGTTACTATGTCTGTAATAAATATTTATTATTTATTTTATAATTCCCACCATCGTGCATTGCGACCAAGAGACGTATTTTGATTAAAATCGTTAATGTTTTCAACCTTTTGTCCCCGTGTATTCCGAACCGATTCTTTTGGGTCACTGTAGTTATTTATGATCCTACTCCGGCTCAGTAGTGTAGACTCTTCAGGTGTCTACAGGTATACATAGGCGCCCGTATGGCGGGACCATAGAAACAATATTAATTTTGGGCGGGACTCGGTGTCGGCGACCGTGTGAATGGTCCGTTATCACTCTCACGTACGCTGCGCCTTTTGTTCGTACGTTAAGGGATAATGCACAACAAGTGTATATTTTTATTGTTTTTCGTGACTGGTTTATATACCTGTCGTCTTGACGAACAAGGTAAGATTTTCAATTATTCTTTCCTTTTTCGTGCATTCGACAACAATGTGTGTTTGGGTCATCGTTCGCGAAGAAAAAACGCCCGGCTGTAATATATTATAAATTAAAATGTGTTTATAGTCTACGCACTTACCTCTTTTCACTTAAAAACAGTCTGACAGAATATTTAGACCGTATGTATTACACGTAGTGATATAAAATATTTTGTTCGACTAAATACACACACACACACACACACACACACACACACACACACACACACACACGCGCGCGCGCGCGCGCGCGCGGGTATACGTTATAATTTAGTACCTACTCGTATAGTGTATAATGCCTATAACAGCCACTATGCTCGTTCATTTTAAAACACACCGACCAAAACGAAGTGGTACCGAATAAAAAAAATATAAAATAAAATAAAAATCGATAGTAGGTATGATCAACAATTGCGGAGACGGGTAGTTATCAAATTACATTATTTATTACGAACGTTATACTAAGATTTCTTACGATTATCGCCGTAAATTACTAAGCGGCACCTCTACGCTGAGGTGTGTTTGAATAAAAAAAAAAATAAAACGATTCTGAGCAAAGCTTCAGTGTAATATAATATATTATTTATATACTGTTTACGTATTTTTCGGTTATTTGTCTGATTTTTGGTGAGTTTTTTCGTTATTAAACCCTCATAAAATATTCAATTTTTAACTCGTTAGAAATTTTCTGTTACCAAAAGATTCGAAACATGTTTTTATATCTATATTCCAAGTTTCATTGTGATCGGACACACCAAAAAAGATTTATACAGATTTTAAGTTGAAAATTAACGTAAAAACAGTCGATATTCATATACGAATTTATATGAATTTGTTAAAACGTGTATAAAAAAAAATCCTGACTAACGATTTTTGAACTTTTGTTAGGATAATTAGGTAGGTATATGAGTAAGGTCATATTAAATTTTCAGAACTTTTTGTCAAATATTTAAAATTATATTACATAAAAACTTTCAAACAATTTGGTAAATTAAAAGTTCTATATTTAAGTCAAAAATGCTTTAATTGTTCTGAAAATTTTGTCCAATATAAAAAAGTATGTATTTGATATTGGATAAAATTTTCAAGTTTCTAGCTTCAATACTTTTCGATTTATGACTAAATACCTAAAATCTGAACAGTGAAAATCTCGTTTACGGCGGATTTTTACCGATTTTACCGTTTTTACTCAGTTTTTCGATCGTTATTCTTGATTACTGGAAAAACTATGGAGATTTTGGAAAAATGACCTCTCTAAAGTACCATCTCAGTTCAATTTCGAATCTAAAGAGTTGCTGGACGAAACTTTTGGACAAGGATTTCTATACGAAAAAGTGTTTACAGAAAAAAAAAAGAAAAAAAAGAAAAAAAAAAAAAAATAAACATCATTGTAAAACCATAAGATCCTTCGCTTCACTCAGAATCTAAAAATATATATATATTTATATATATATATATATATTATATATACATAGTTTTAGAACTTTATCGTACTCGTAACTCGTAATAGAAGTTAAATATTGAATGTATATGAAATGGTATAAATTTTGCTACTGAATATTGTCTACACCTTACAACTATAAAATACACAATTTTCATATCTATCACATTTAAACACTGATTAAAAATGAATGATAACCTAACCTGAATGATTTAAATATCATTATTAAATACAATAGAACGGACGAAAATCGGAGACGATCAAGACGAGCAAATTCCGATTTCGATTTGGTTTTCAGCATTCAGAATTATTCCATTTAATTTAAATTATATTTTACGATGAACCCAATAATGATCTCGATTACGAAACGTACGCGATTATTTAAATCATTAATTTCGAACCGAACGGGTTCTTGATCGAAATAAAGCGCGTTTGTTTATGGAAGACATTTGACGGCGTGTTAAGCGAGAAGAAAATAAATATGAAATTTCACACGAGAAACAATGTTTTCGAATCGTTTACCCGAACACGAACCGCGTCGACGTCGTAGTGCCGTACTCATGAACGAAATAATTATTAAAACAATACAATTCACTCGCGAATCGCAGTCACGCGGCCGCACAACTATAAATACATAACGATCGCACACGATAATAGTATTATAATCTTTGGACACTGCAGCGTGTACGCTACACGCGTGCTCTTCGAGAGATGACGAGTCTACACGTCATATTTCAAACCATTATTCCACTGGTCAAAATTGCGTACGAAATATCGCAATGTCTTGCAAAAAAAAAAAAACAAGAGTGTTATCGGTACTTGAATAAATAAATATAATATGAAAGAAACAAACTTATAAGTAAGCACTTAATGACTCGAGAACTAATTTTTTTTTTTTTGATTTTAGTTTTCTTACTTACGTATTATAACAGATATAGTATTTTTAATATCAAAGCAATACATGTCAGTGTAGATATTTATTAAAATTCCACCGATATTCCCTTAATACTTATCAAATTCTCTGTAAATATTATTATTATTGTTATTATTATTATTATTTTTGTTTTTTTGTGATATTGTACGATATTATTTTTAATTATTGAATTGAAACGATATTTAGTGCCAATATTATTAAGAAATTGCTCGGATATTGCGCTCTACAGCACTTACCGCCGCCGCCACCACATCGTACAGTGAACGCGAACTCACGCAAGTTATATTATTTTTTGTATTCGCTGTCAGCGCACTAGCACACGGTGTTTCGAATTTAAAAAAATGTAAATATATTTAACTTACTCGATACTGTTGATATTTATCTATACTGATTTTTGTAGCTTTAACTTTATTATTATTAATATTAAAGTAAATATCACGTATAGAAACCCTTCCTGAAATTACAGGATAATTTGTCGACGAAGAAGATTTATATCATTAGGCATGAAAAGTATGAAAATGTGAAAACATAACCCTACCAAAAAAAAAATTGTTGTGTAAGCGCCTGCGTGTGACCCAATTTTAAAACTGGTTTCACACGAAGCGGTTTAGTGATGCGCGGTCGCGGTTTTCATTGTTTTTAGCCACGGCAAAAAACCCGTTTAAAATTGAACACCTATGTTTAAACATGTTCATTCACTCGGGAAAAACCACGCATTGTTGCCACGACTGACCGTATCTGACCGCTAACGTTTAATTTTGAGCGGTCGACCGCGTAATAATCATAATTTTTATTGTTAAATGAATATCATAATGACGTGGTTGTTAATTGAATATTTATTTCATAAAGTCCCTCCATTTGCCAAATTGTAAAATAATTGTATGTTTATAAATAGTAATAATAAAAATTATATAGAGTATATAAATTAATTGGAAACTCCGTAGTTATTACTCCTGATATAATGCAGATATTGAAGTCCCGTTTTTTTTAACATAATATGTGACTTATAGCCCATCTTTTACCATGATTAAAAAAAATCCAAAATTAAAAACCCCCCAATAAATTTTTTTGATTTTTCAAAAAATATTTTTTAAAAATTTCGAAAATAGCCACTTTGTAGAATTGCTTATAATTTACTCAGAAAAAAAAATTGAAATCGGTTGAATTTTGAATGAATAAGAGCATTTTATATTTTCAAAAAACACAACAAATGTAAAATTGTATGATTTTCAACTTTTTAATAGATAACTAATAATATGATATTGAAAAAAATGAAGTACACACAACTCATTAATATTTTTTGTAATATTTTTGTTTATTTTTATAAATGTTCAAAATGCCCCCTAGTAGTATGGTTTTGTATGTTCTGGATCCATTTGAGAAGCCAAATTTTTTCTGTTTGACCGGCAATTTCCACGTATTTTTTAGTGTGTGATTTTTTAAAAAAAAAACCTATATGTATGTTTTGGCTCCATTTGAGAAGCCAAATGTTTACCAGTTTAGCGGTTAAATTCAACCTTATTTCACTGTGTAAAAATAAACTACATTTTTTTGCATTTACACTTGTTATTCCAAGTACACGGGTTCTATCAACTTTTATACCATTAATCTCTAATCGAACCTGATAAAAAAGAAACGATAATCCGTCATTTGATAATTTTACTTTACCAGCATCTTCAATTTTACTTTCAATAAAAATAAAACTTTCATGTAGATACGGATATACATATGTTTGCTGAACCCCAATTCGTATTTCATCGTTAGGTCTGAATGAATTTGTATACGGAATGTATGAATGATATTCAATTTTACTTATTTTTGAGCCTGTAACATAATTTGACTCAATATCTAAAATATTACTGTCAGGCATTTTGTTTTAATTTAAATCCTAACTGTTTTAATATTTGTTTGCTTTTACGATTTAATTTTATATTTCTTGGTTTGCTTTTCGATACTTTTGATCTTGATTCTGTTGAACGACTAATTGGTTTGATTGCTTGCAACTGCTTTTTATTCTTGAATATTAAACCCTTTTTTTTAAGATTTACAATATCTAATGTGTAACACAAATGCTATTTTTTCTTCGAAATTATGAATAGAATTATTTTATTGATCAACTAAACTAATATGAATAGTATAAATAACTTCAGTATTAAGTTTATAATAAATTAAATTTGTTGGTAACTATTTTAACGCCCGACCTTTCATGAGGAAAAAATGCATAAATCGAGTGAGATTGTATACCATTATCAAATGAACCATTTGCTATATTACACAAGACTTTTATAGAGTTAACAGCGTTTATATCAATATTTTTGATGCCCTTAAATGTTTAACACCTTCATCTCCATACAATTTCTTTTTAAAACTTAATAGACTCGCTAGACTGTTTTCGATTGTAAAATCTACCGAATAGTTACAATTAATTACACATTTCATACGAGTGACATCAGTGTTCATAGTAAAATCTATAGGGTCATAATCTTTGTTCTTACTGTCTATCACATTGTTTATATGTTCATTATCTTCATGAGTTTTGTTAGAAATGTATTGTGTGATATCTTCAATCTCGTTACAGCCAAATCGAGTTTAATATCTAAATGATGTGTAGGTATAATAATTCGAATATTGTTATTCGTCTCATTCACGTTCAGAAACGTATTATATGTATGTAAACACAACTACGCAATTTCCGAGTATTCTTGTACATTTATGGATGGGACATAAGTTGATAATAAAGATGTCATTTTACCAGACAAGCTCACAGTAATTGATTCGTCCATGTCACCGTTTTTTTTTTAAGATTTAATAGTTCTAATATGTAGAATAATCGTTACTTTTGTGTCAGAGTTCTGAATAAGATTATTTTCCTCATCAGCTAAATCAATTTTAGATTCTGAGTGAAGCGAAGGATCTTATGGTTTTACAATGATGTTTATTTTTTTATTTTTTTTTTCTGTAAACACTTTTTCGTATAGAAATCCTTGTCCAAAAGTTTTGTCCAGCAACTTTTTAGATTCGAAATTGAACTGAGATGGTACTTTAAAAAGGTCATTTTTCCAAAATCTCCATAGTTTTTCCAGTAATCAAGAATAAAGATCGAAAAACTGAGTAAAAACGGTAAAATCGGTAAAAATCCTCCGTAAACGAGATTTTCACTGTTCAGATTTTAGGTATTTAGTCATAAATCAAAAAGTATTGAAGCTAGAAATTTTAAAATTTTATCCAATATCAAATACATACTTTTTTAAATTGGAAAACATTTTCAGAACAATTATAGCACTTTTGACTTAAATATAGAACTTTTAATTTACCAAATTGTTTGAAAGTTTTTATGTAATATAATTTTAAATATTTGACAAAAAGTTCTGAACATTTAATATGACCTTACTCATATACCTGCCTAATTATCCTTACAAAAAAACTCACCAAAAATTTTACAAATAACCGTAAAATACTTAAACAGTATTTAAATAATAATAATATATTATATTACACTGAAGCTTTGCTCAGAATCGTTTGATGCTAAAGAAATGAGTCATCATTTCTTTAAAACTTAATGCATTCATCACCAATATCTTGTCCGAGGACCAAAGGGACGAAGGACGAACTTGTACCACCATCATCTCACTTACCAGCTTTTTATTTTTTTAATTACTTCTATCTTAATTCTATAATATATTATTCGGTGCAGTGCGTGTTTGACCACCAATCGTGAAACACGTATATTGCGTACTCTGTATTTATAAGCTTGCGATAGCATAAGTATAAAGTGCAACCGACAACCAGGTAATATGAACATCTTATCTTCACACAGTTAGAACACAATCACTCACGCTCAAAAGTCATTACCCACCAAAGGGTGACGAGCTTGCAGGCCCATCGCCTGCATTAAATACACAACCAAATCCATAATTAAACGAACACATATTTAACACTAACCAAATGTGTAACTACGAAAAAACAAAATCACCATTCATACCACCTGCACAAAATAAAACAAATAGTAAATTCAACAATCAAACCGAGAATGTCGACAACAGCCTAAACAATATAAATAATAACGCCACCAACCCAAAAAGTTTTGCCGAAACCACAGTAAACAAGCACATTTCTAAAATGAACCAAGCCATAGTACTAACAGCAAAATAAGGGATAAAAAAAATTGATTGCCTAACAGCGATAAGCCAATTCACCACACCCACCAATATCATTGCCGCCTCGCGCATTTCCAATAACCGTTTTTGCGTATTCCTCAAGAATCAAAACACGACCGATGAATTAATAAAAAACCACAATAAAATATTTATCAATGAAAATGAAATAACCATAAGGAAACTAATCAACCAGCCAACAAAAATAACACTATCAAACGTATACCCAATTATACCAGACCAATACTTAATAAACGCATTACACAATTTAGGGATTAGAACGACGTCTAAAATTTTTCAGTTAAAACAATCGCATCCTCAGCTATATTTGCACACGCCTCAAGCTTCAGAAGACAAATATACATGAACCCAGAATACATACATAAAATACCCGATTCAATATTAATCAAACAAGAAGACACTACTTTCCGCATATTCATAACTGACGACACACAGATGACACGTTTTATTTGTAAACAAAGCGGTCACATCTCAACAACATGCAAATACGACACGGAAAGCAATAAAGAAATAAACAAATCTGATCAATCAATCAACACTTTAGATCATGTAAATGCCCAACAAAACACAAAAGCACTTAAAGATACAAATATTACCATAGTAGACAACAGTGTGCCATTAATTATCGATGCTCAAGATCCTCTTCATAGTAATTATACAAATAAAAAAGCAGAAATACATAAACGACCAGCATAAACATCAACTTCTCCAAACTCTCCACAGTCAACTATTCCTAAAGCACTAAATGACTTACTACCATCCAAGTCTGTCACAAAAGCACAAAGTTTAAAAAAACAAAACAAAAAAAAAACAAAGAGTAAAAAACTGGACAACCTCAGACTCATCATCTATAACTGTCCTAGACGACCTAGATAAACAATTAGAACCATGCCATGACTTTCTCACTTAAAATCCCATTACACTCATCAGTTATGAATTGCTCAAATATATAATTTAAAATTTCCCCAATAAAAATCTAAAAATACATGACTTATGTAATCAAGTTGGAACGAATACCTCAGAACTTCTTAACTTACTAGAAAATATACACCCTACGCTGAATAATCGCAGTATCAAGATTAAAGTAAAAAAGTTGACAAATTTATTATTTCAAGTGCTTCCAGCTGAAAATAACCCCACCGAACAGGAAATATAAACCACAACACTAAACACTACCATCAGCAATGAACAAAAGAAGCATAAAAATTCTGCAATGGAATCTAAATGGGTTCTACGAAAAACTCGATGAACTGAAACTATTAATATCCGAACATGATCCTGAAATACTTTGTCTGTAAGAAAACAACTTTAATAATTTTAACATAGCAAAACTTAAAAATTACAACGAATACTACATAAACAGAATAGAATGCCTACGCGACAGCGGCAGTGCAGCAATATATATTTAAAAAGACAACCCAAGCAAGGTAATAAATATAACCTCAAATTGGACGTTATATTTGCCACAGTTAATTCCAAATTGAACTGGTTAGATAGTGTCAACAATAGTGGATTGAGACTTGCAATGGGAGCATTTCGCAGCCGTCCACTTTACAGCATTTATAATTTAGCTGGAGAACCTATACCCGAAATAAAAAGGATAGAACTACACCTTAAATACACAGTAAGATGCACCAAGTCCAACCTCATCATACACGAAATAAACAATAATGATTTGATAAAACTAATCAAAGAAAATAAGATTTATCTACCCCATATCATAACCATTGAACAAAACACTAACCCCACTTGAACTAGAAAATACTTAATCAATACAGAACTCAGTTCATTATCCAAACAACAAACACAACACATAATATATATATATATATATATATATATATATATATATATATATATATATATATATATATATATATATATATATATATATATATATAGAAACCACTTAAAAAGAAAAATCGGAAACTACAATGACAACCAATAAGTATATACAGATGGATCTAAAACACATGAAGGAGTCGGGCTATCCACAATATTCCCAAAAAAAAAATAAAAAAAAAATACTGTACAAACTACCAACCAGCTGTTCCATATGTACAGCGGAAGTGATGGCTATCCTAAAGGCTATTGAGATCATTATTCAAAAAGAACACTCAAAATTCATCATTCTTAGCGACTCTGTAAACACCATAAAAAGCGTCCAAAAACTTTTCAACCCCGGGGACAACAAACATGCAAAACAAATTAAATAAAGCAAATGAACATGGAAAAAAATAACCATCATGTGGATACTCGGGCATGCAGGAATAAGAGGAAATGAAATAGCGGACGAACAAGCCTCACTCGCAATAAATAATACCAATACACCTTTAATAGAACAAATCTCATATGATGACAGAAAAAAATATATTAAAAAAATCATCAATGACAAATGTCAAAACTTCTGGACCAACAAAATACCAAACTATATGAAATCAAAGGTGACACTACCAAATGGCATAACCCCTTACTCAAAAGAAAAGAAGAAACAGTAATAAATAGGCTACGCATAGGACACACTAGAATCACTCACGGTTTCCTTATGGCTAAAGAAAAACCCCCAATTTGCGCAACCTGCGGAACAAACCTCACAGTCAAGCACATTATAGCCGACTGTATAAAGTATAACCAAGAAAGGATCAAACACGGGATATCACACAACCTCGATGCAGCCCTTGGAACCAATCACCATCTCAATACAGATTTAATTAACTTCCTCAAGCAAATCAATATTTATAATCAAATCTAAAGTAAAATATCCTATAATGTGTACTCATATAATCATTTATAAAAACCTAAGTATTAACGCAAAAATATGTAAGTAGCATGTAAGAAAAAGTAATGTAAAAAAAATAAAATAACTAATGGCCATGGCTGTCAATGCTATAAAAGATCAATGAAAAAAAAAAAAAAAATAATAATAATAATATTAAATTTACATATTTAAAACTACATTATAACAATTTGTGCACTTACAATATAAATTACACTACGAATCACATTAATTGTTTATTACAAACTACTATTACATGTTATACGAATATTAAACATTCGAATAGACAAACTAATTTGTTTGATTAATTTTGGAAATATAATTTTGGTTATAAATTGCACTAGATATATTATAGTATGTAGTTGACCAAACAAATATAAATAATGATTTGGTTGATGTTTTATATATTTTTGGAATACTATTATAAAAATTAAATAAATAAATAAATAAATAAATAAATAAATAAATATATTTATATTATATATATATAATCAATTATACAATAAAACTGTGTATTCTCATATACATGTACTCATATTTAAGGTCTTAATGTATATAAAATGTGACTTTCCGGACACATTATTCAAAAAAAGAGTCCGGGCCGAAGACCTACATTTGCATAGACTTCGGTGCCACTGCGATAATAATTATGTTATGTGCACCAAAATCAATTATATTAACTAGTGAAATTTTCAAATTATTTGGTCAATAGGGTACATGACATAGTCCGTTGTAAAATATATTATTTTGAACGGCTCAAGTTTTTTCAGAAAACTATTTACATAAAATTACCAACAAACCATAGTCATTGCTCGCACGACAGGAATGCACAAATAATTGCCTATGTAACACGCCGTACATGTTGAATGCATCGAGCATACCAATATGGTCAACAATGATAATTTATTATTATCATTGTGTCCTCAAGTAATTAAATTTAATTTGAAAGCGTTATTGTTTTATTGTTGGTGATCACTGTAGTTATAATACCTATTTGTGAAATTTTAGATTACAGAGTTAACTACAATGTATATTGTTTGTCCAGTTTCCTAACGTCTAATGTGTTTATAAATACCATCAATTATTTTTACGAATTTTAATGAATAATTATTGTGCTTCTTTTATCTTTATTTATTGTTGTGTATAGGTAAATATTTCTGTGTAAAAATTTAATAAAACATTTATTTTGTTATAAGTATTAATACATTATACATTTTTGAAAATTTGTAGAATCGTTACAGAAGTGTACGAGTAAAATCATACTAAATTGTATCAAATACTAAATCATGATTATAGATAAATTTAAAAAAAAACTAGGGAATTTCAAAGTTCTATTTTTAGCCTAGTCCACAATTTTTTTAGAAACTATTTGTAAAGCATGTAGTGATACGTCAATAAAATATGGTGAAAATTTCAAGTTTCTAGCCATATTATTTTTGAAATAATGACGGAATTACTAAACTCCTAATTCCTAATTACTAAATAAATAACTAATGAATTTAGTAAAACCAGTTCAAATTCGTCGTCTATTACCGTTGTTTTCACCGATCACTAGCAAAAGCGGTCGTAGTATCTATGTGTTAATGTCAAATATTTTACCAGCGGCAATCGATTTGGTTTGGTCATTGAAGTCTGCTGGCAGTTTTGTTTACCGGTCGTAGCGTTCCCAAATCCATATGTCCAGAATAAACGCAATTTATATCAGAAATGATAAAGAAAAAATGAAATGACGATGTTAAATCTTAATAAAGTATTGGTTTATTCAGTGATATGTGGCTAAATGAACGATTCTAAGTTTTGTTTTCAATAAGAAAACTAGAAAATACATCTTGTTTATAGCCCGTTGACATGGTATTGTCACAAAACTATTGTGGCCAACGAGATACGTTCCCTGTATCTGTATCCATCTGTCACGCGTCGGCAGACGCGGCATCTGTTCACGCTGTTTGTGCAGACGTTCCGTGTCCGAGGTCCTCGTGACTTTCGCCGGCCCCTTGGGATCTCGAACATAGCCTAAGGTGGACCCGAGGAAGCTGTGGACCAAGCACCTGCACCGTTACAGACGCCGTTAATGTCACTGTTTACGTCGTGACCGGGCCACTGTTCGCACTGATGACGGGACCAAGGTGAATGCGGTGGCTTTCCAGTCACCTGTATGAGAATATTGTTCTTGATTTTTACTATTTTTTTTATGTAATTTTTGTGTACGTCTATACGTCTGGTGGGTAAGTGTGTGTGTGTCTATGTGTGTTTATGTACGGTTCGTACGTATCAGTGTGTGATAGGGTTATGTTGTCATATTTTATGAACGCAAACACAATATTATTAAACTGTTGTCAATTTAAAAAAAAAATGAAATTGTTAAATTAAGACTTTGGACATAAAATAAAAAAAAATTATTTGGATCATCTTGATCTGAGACCTATGATGAATTATTTACTTTTCACAACAGATATATCGAGGGCACCTAAATTTTTGACAAAAAGACTGCATTTATAGGAAACTTGAACTAAATACTTGAAAAAATGAAAATCTAAAACTTTTGATCAAAACTTCCCCGATTCCTAAGGCTTAAATGATTTTAATTATAATGAAATATATTTTATAAATTCAAAATTTGAGCAGAGGGTTCTCGGCGCCCGAGGGTTAAAAAAAGACGTTCTTAGGAAAGTTGAACTTAAGTTATTTTCTTATCTTTTCTTGAAGGCATTTGTTTATCTTAGCTTTCAAACTCATTGCAATTCATTCATCTCTTTTGCATGTGTCCCGGACGTGCCTTGGAATACTTGATCAACACATCATTGAGTTTTTGATGCCGTGTTCAGAAACTTTCACCCAGTTTTCTTAAGAACATATTTGAATAAGATTTTGCGTAATTAATCATCTGTATAAATTTATATTTGAATTAAAAATTGTATATTCGAATGTTTTTTATAATAATTTAAAGACATTTTTATTCGTAAATGGTTAGTTGATTTATTAATTAGTTGGTTCAAATCATAATAAAAATGAAAAAAAATTAATTTTATAGGAAACTGTAAAGAACGATTTTACGTTTTGAATACAATAAACTAGAAAATAAGTCTTGTTTATAGGTCGTTGCTATGGTAAATTGTGGCCAGCGAGGTTCTACCAATCAATGGCCAACATGTTCGCGAATTTAAATGTAAATATTAATATATTTTTTTGACAATTGAAGATATCAATAATATGGTTATATTTGAATTAATTTAGTCGTTTCAAAAAAAAAAAAAAAAAAAAAAAAAAATGGAATCATACACTTAGAATTATTTATGAATTTTAGTAATAATACAGTTATTTCAGTAATCTTTAGGGATTATTTGTGAATTATTTTCATAAACATTTTTGTTTACGAGAAAACCATTATATCACATTAAAGAAAAACATACCTAAAATTAATTTGTGAACATATTTTGAAAAACAATAAACGTATTATAGAATGCGATTTAACCAGTTTAGTTAGTTTCATCCATGAACTACTACATAGGACTTGACACTACACAAAAATTATTAACAACAATATTGTACGGTCGTCGTACTACAGCTATTGACCTGAACTCTACCGACACAATCATACACTATATTATATTGATAAGATAAATGATAAAACAACAAAAATATTAAACTTTATTCAAAATTCAAATTTAGAGTTAGATGTTTCTTAATAAGAAATTTTTACACATAAGAAAAAGTACTATATGACAATATATAACTTAACAGTTGACACTGAAAGACTGAACGGTAGACATAACGTATTACCAATTGTATTAAGTTTTTACTAACTTCGACAATTTTTTCTTTTTAGAGCATACTTTAATTTGTTTTTGGTTTCACATTAGGTGAGTATTATCTCATTATCATTGTAATGTAATACGTAAAAATAAAAGTTAAAATGTCACTTTTATGGGACTCGCAGGGAAATGTAAGTAAATATTGCTTATGTTCAAGAAAATAAGATATTGTTTCTTCAAACACATTATAACTTTCACAAAACATTTCAAAGACTTCTTCTAAGGCAGATATAAATGTATATATATTGCGATTAGGATGTATTAATCCTCCTTTCGATTTTATGCTCGTTAATGCTGCTTCTGGAACGAAACCATCCCCTTTTGAAACAAAAAAAAAAGGTTACCATTTTTATCATAACAGTAATATATTTTACTTTTAAATTTTACCTTCTCTCATTGCTGTTAAACATATGTTACAACTTGTTCTTTTTTTAATTTAGCGACACAAATAACCACATATATAATAGGTGATTGCATCCCTAGTTGAAGTAACACAATAATTATGATCAACAAAAATGTCTTCTACCTCCCAGCTATCTTCTTTTATCAATTTATCAAATTGATTTTTTAAGCCTTCAATTTTGTTCTTTCTAACAGGTTCATTAGATCCAAATATTTCTTTAAGGTCAGTCACTGTAATTTTTGGTTTGTCTGTTGTTTCTAAAATTGTGCAATTCCCAGTTTTGGGAGGTTTTAAAATGGAATAACAAGATAACATGTTGTAAACTTGTAAAAAAGTAGGTGTTGTCGGATGGTCATTAGGACCAGTCGCCTGACGAACATTTCCAAAAAACAACTAAAACAATTTAATATTTGTTAATCATAATATTATATTACAAATTTGAATTATAATATTCTATATTCATTAGGTACATACCTCAAGGTTATCTTGATTCATTTTATTTGTCAGTACATATGAAAAATTACAATTATTCAAAAGGTACGTAGTTAAATCTATTGTTGATTGTATTGTAATCCTCAACCCTTCAGAAGTACTCGATGTTAAATATTCTTCTTTAGTTATTTTATTTTCTGTCAAATTGTTTTCCCAATCGTTTAACCATTTTAAAGTATCTTCAAGTATCTAATAATTATTAGTAATTGATTTTTTTATGGGTCAAATATTTGCTTGGAATTATGTAGGTGATTAAATATAATACGTGTAACTTACGTCAAAATTTTTACTGTTTTTCTTTATGCCCTCTCCAGGGAACTTCCTATTCAGTACATCGAAACATTATTGAAAATAAGTGTGAACTTTTCTGTTTCATGACTATTCTTAAGATTAGGTAAATTTTGCACTTCCTTGTAGTACTGGATCCCTTTTGCCATTGATTCACTCAATACCTTTTAAAGACAAATATTGATACATTAAAATTAAATTTACTGTCTTTTACATCTTAAAAATACCTGAGTAGCTAATTTAACTGACATTTTAGATAATGTATCTAAATGTGAATGACGTTCAGTTATTCTTGGGCATACACGTTTATTTCCTAATTGTTACTTGTCTTGATTATGAACCTCTATATAGTCATACCAATTCACCTTTTTTTCGGGACTTATCTAATGATTATAGTATATGAATAAAATTTATATTATTTTTAAAATAAAATATAAAATATGTATATTATCTTCAATATATTTTAATTAATTAAAGGTTCTGTGTCCTGTTCCTTATAGGGAAAACACTGTTGGGTGACCGAAGTTAAGATGGAAAGATTCTGTGAAGAAGGATATTAAGAGAATAGGACCAGAAAACAGATGAAGAAAAGCTGTAGAAGACAGGAACAGATGAAAAGATTTCTATTTAGTGGTATGGTCAAAATGGCCAAAACTAAAAAAAGAAGTTCTGTGTATCTTTAGAATTTTTTTATCGTGAAGCCGGTTACGAACATTCTTTATTAAATGAGGGGCGTCAGACAAAACAAACATTTTTCTGGTTTCATTTGTTGGATGAGAAAAGAAGTTTTTAAAATTATTTTTTGAACCATTAATTCCAAATTCTACCCAGAGCCTTCTATTTGTTGTAGCACCATCACAGACAATTGCATCAATTTTTGCACCAACATTTTCCAACATCACTATTGATTTAACAACAAGTTGAGCTAATATAGTACCTACAATAATTAGGTAGAATGTGTTTAAAGAAATATGATATTTTTAATTTAAATAACAAAAAATTTACTCCTATCAAAACCATCATAGTATTTCACACTAATGCTATTAAAAATTGAATAATAACCTTTAACATTCCCCTTAGATGTAAACACGGCTGCATAAACTTTGGAACATAAAAACTAATCCGTGATTAGCCTTTTCTCAAAAAATGTTGTACATCAGCATCCTTCCCAAAATCTTCTAATCCGCTATAAGTTAATGAATTGTTATTGACTTCTATATATTCTCTTAATGAAATTTCATCAAAAATCAAGATTCCATGTTTTTCTTGATCTTTTAAAGTCAATAATTTCTTTTTCAACAGCAAAAAAAAAATTGTATCAAATCCTCAACCAGTTTTTGTTAAAGATAGATAGTGACGAATTGTTCTAGTATACATGGTAATGGTAAAATTTGTTGGTCTCTTAAAAACTTATAAGTACTTGGTGATCTATAAAACAATTTAATACTTTTTATTTAATATTCAAAATTTTCTTTTAAAAATATTTCAACATTTTAGTATTTATCACCTTATGTGTAAAAGTATACATACAAGTAACCAATTTTCCGAGTAGCGACATCCTTTGGGATTTTTAATTTTGCTCGAAGCTATTATTTCATTTATCACAGCAATTTCTAATTCATTTATTTTAAAATTGTTTGTAATTAATTTTTCAATTGTAGATTCAGTGGTTTTAAATGTCATTTTATCTTTTATGTCATTGAATTGATTTCTAAATTTTTCTAGTGATGATTGCAATCTATATAATTTAAGTTAAAATGGTTAAATATTAAATTCAAAAGAATTATTTTAAGTCAAATAATTTTTTATTAAATTGTAATGTAATTATATTGCATGTAAAAGGCACTTTAAATTTGATTTCCTTAGTTAAATTGTTTTTTTCTTAATGCCAAGTAATGTGTTTTTCCTGTTTGGTGTAAGCGTAGGTCCTAATCGTTTAATGCTTTTTTTCTTCTTACATGACTCAAGATAATGTAATTTTGCTCTGAATATGCTACATAATCGCTCACACCTCTCGCATCTAGATTTATTTATATTTATCAAAACCATACAATTTTTATGATACCAAATATCATTTGAATGAATTATGCCATATTTAATTACAATACCTAAGAGTATTTTTATAGAATAAAATTCAGGTAAAAATTGAAGATTTATCATTAATTTACACAAGTAGGTACTATTCAAAAATGTATATTTACAAACCTGAAAAATTGGCAGAAAATGGGCCTCCTCTACAAAATTTTTTTTTATCAAAATTTAAAATGACATCTTCTATGTCATATTTTGTCATTTTTGAAAAAACAATTGACTATCAACTAGATCAATACTTAATAATTTGTCATTGATGTCAAATAATATGTTTAAGATTCTGAGTAAAAACTATTTGTTTTTCAACACTCATTTTATTTTTTTCAATGATTGGTTTTAAACTACAAAATGAAATTAAATTCTCATCCATAGACAAGAAGTCCAAGTTTCAGGTGTCTTAATACTTTCAAATACATTGATTAAATCATTAAATGTTGATATCTGTAATAAATAGTTAATTTTAAATGTATTATTGATATATTTTGTATCTTATTATATTGTAATACATACAACAGTAATTATCACTTGAACAATTTGTGATGTTGGTGAATAAATATCCTCAATTTTATTTTCATTATTATATTCATTTAAGTTCGGGTTGCTAGTTTTTAAAAATAAAATTTAATTTAAATTAATAGTGTACATTTCATCAATGTCTTATTAAATGTGCTAATAATATTTTAATATAAGCATAATTACTTTAAGTCAGTTTTGTTTAAATTTCTACTGTGTGTTAATTCATCCTCGGGCCATTTCAATGTTTTTCGACATTGTGGACATTCAATAAGTTAGGAATCTTTGGTATAACATCACGTTTTAATGTAAATTTTGTTCTGTTTGCCCAAGGCTAAAAATTTTGTTAGAAATTCACACAATTTAAGTTAAATAATATATAGTGAATCCTCATTTCATTCATAGTCTATAAAAAGAGGTGGCAAACCTTTTTTGGATTAATTGCCAAAATTTCCCAATCAAGTTTTATAAAACTGAGTGCCTTCCTCCCTCATCTTCAAAAAATATTGTTATTATTTTTCAGAAAAAAAAATCACTTATATTTTATTTACAATATGAAATTATGTTTAGAAGTGTTGGAAAGGGAGATTTTAAAAGTATAAATTCACAACTCACTTAGTGATTAGAGAAAAATATTCATTGTTGATATGTTGTAATTAGAATTAAATAATACATTTGCTTATATGCCCAATTGTTCAAAGGAATATATTGTAAGTAATCATAAAAATAAAAATGTACAATTTTCTTTAAATTTTTTAATACATACATTTTATAAATAACTTATTTCTAATTTTTTAAATATAAATTGAATTATTTATTTTTTGTTTTGCGTGCCTTTAAACTTTGGCCTACGTGTCACCTTTGGCATGCATATCATAGGTTTGCCTCCCCTGGTTTACAATGATCAAGAATATTTGTACATTATTTATTGGATCATCAAAATTTCACCTCACTTAATGAAAATCTGCCTTTTAGTTTTATTGGCATGTTATTAATGTTATTAAGTTAATTTACCTGATTATCATCAATAGAGTAACCATCAAATGTTTTGTTTATGTCATCAACTTCAAAATGTTTATGACATAAATACTTAACTTCGTTATTGTTACAATTCCATGCATTAACGATACTAGTCCAATGGTCATAGATCGTTCGATTTTTTGGAATTGAAAATAAAGTTATGTGTTCAGTAACTTTACCAGGTTTATTGCTGTCACACAACTTTACACTACATTTACGTCCCATTTTTAATTAATTAAATTATTTTAATTTTTATTTTAAAGAAAAAATTAACAGCAAATAACAAAATGTTGATCATATTTTATTTTAAGAGTACATATATGTATATTTATACAAATTAACATATTATGGATTATATATGCTATTTATAGAATAATGTGTATCTATAATCAGTTTTTTCGTGATATTATCTTAATATAATGTTTAAAATAATAAATTTAAATAATGTAAAAAATATAAATACAATTTGTCTATTACAAATAGCTATGAACCTCTGATGAATTCTATTTATATTAAATATAGTTTAAGTATAATACTTAAATAAAAGCACATGAAAAATAAAAAAATTAGTATCCTCGAGTCTCGAAATTTTTTAAAAAAAGGCGGTATTTGATTATACCGTTTGTTTTTTAATCATAGATAGCGCTGTGTCGCACGTGTACACCGTACGTACAACAATGTGGACGGCTCCCTGCTCTCCTCCTGCCAGGAGTGTCAAGTCCTATGTAGTAGTTCATGATTGTAATCAAGGTTTATAGATAGTAGAGGTTGCCTCATAGTAATGTAAACAAACAAATCCCCCCGCTTCGTTTCCCTGTCTATGACGTCATCGGAAGTACATAATAATTTATAATTTATAACGGCTGCTACCACACTGCCACAGGCTGTGGCCCACAGCCAACAAAAGATCGGAACGGAACAGAATATAATAATGAAAAGATGTCCAAACACCACTTAAAATATAATTGTTTATTCGTATTTACATGTATTCTTTTAAAAAATCAATTTTATTTTAGGATTCGGGACTATTAATTAAATAGTTATTAGATGTTTATATTTTATATTATTAATTTAGTTATTGAAAAAAAAACATGAAAAAGTTCAACTAAAAATACAAAGAAACATTTTTTTCGTAATTATAATTTTAAATTATAAATAAATACGAGTAATAACAATTATTTATAGTTCACAAGTGTTAAAATATCTTGATATCTACTAAACTAATCCTAGTAAATTTATAATAGATACTAACCTGCTAATAAAAGCTGAAGAAAATAAGTTATAAATTAGCCTGTGTCAAGTACCTACTTAGAATTTAGTTTATATTATGAAATAATAGTAAATTTATTATAAAATAGTCATAATAATTTAAGTGGTAACACAGTATTTATAGGACCAATCAATTGGTATTGTGGTTTGCAACTGTTTTATAAAATTGTTATCATTCCTTTTTTTTTTTTTTTTTTTTTTTTTATAGGCTTAGTATAGGCCATTAAGGCCCTTTGCCGCAGCTACCACCTCCTCCCATCGTTCTCTATCGTTTGCCATCTCTTCCGGATTCTCAACTCCTATTAGACTTAGGTCTTGATATACTCGGTCACTCCATCGTTGTCTCGGTCGGCCGAGGGGTCTCTTTTTGTTTGGTTTCCATGAAGTTATTTTATTTAATATTTTTCCTTCAGCACGCCAGACATGTCCTGCCCATCCGATTCTTTTGCTCTTCATTACTGCTACTATGTCCGGTTGGTTGTATAGTTTATATAGATCATCATTAGTTCTACGTTCAAATTCATTGGTTTCCTCATTCTTTTTTGAGCCATATATTTGTCTTAGTACTTTCCTTTCGAATATTGCTAGCTTTTTTTTCATCTGTTTTTGTTGAGGGCCATACCTCGCATGCATACAGAGCAATAGGCCTGACAAGTACTTTATACATTGTTATTTTCGATTTTTTTGAGAGGATTCTAGATTTAAAGAGTGGTCTTAGCATTCCAAAACATCTATTAGCTGCAGTTATTTTTCTTTGTACTTCATTGTGTCCCCCATTGGTTGTATCCAGTCCTACTCCAAGGTATTTAAAAGTTTCTACTCTTTCAAATCTCATTTGTCCTACTGCTAATTCTGTTTGGTTGTGAATTCTGCGTGATAATATCATGTACTTTGTCTTACTCTCATTAATTACTAATCCCATATCTTTACTTTTTACTATTAAGTCTGCTGTTGTCGTTTTTAGGTTTGCTTCCGATTCAGCTACTATCATAATATCATCTGCATATGCCATTATTATTACTTCTGTGTTTTCCTGGATTTTAACCCCTGTGTTGGATTCTTTAACAGCTCTTACCACATATTCTAATGCTATATTAAATAGCATAGGAGATAGTGCATCACCTTGTCTTAAACCATTTTCTACTCTGAATTCTTCCGACATTTGCTGATTGTATCTGATCCTACATTTTGAATTTGTAGTGCAGATTTGTATTAGTTTTACCATTTTCTCCGGGATTCCAAATTTCAGCATCACAGCCCACAAGGATTCTCTGGTGATTGAGTCATAAGCTTGTTTGTAGTCAATGAAAAGGATAAATAAGTCTTGATTGAATTCGTAGCTTTTTTCCATTAGCTGTTTTGCTATGTGAATTTGGTCCAATGTAGATTTTCCTTTTGTGAATCCGGCTTGGTACTCTCCTACTATATCTTTTGCATAGGGTATTAGCCTGTTTAATAATACATTGGACAATATCTTATATGCTGTGCAGAGCAAAGATATTCCCCTATAATTTCTGCAGTCCAACGCATCTCCTTTTTTGTATATTGGGCATAAAATAGAAGTATTCCATTGTACCGGCAATGTTTCTTCCTTCCATATTTTCCGAATTAAATTTCCCATCTGTTGTGTTAAAGCTTGACCGCCTTTCTTTAGCAGTTCTGAGACTATATCATCCTCTCCTGGAGATTTTCCGTTTTTAATCATTTGTATGGCCCACTCTGTCTCGTCATCTGTTGGTTCGATCAAATCTTGTTCTATTATAATATCCGGTTCTGGTATTACTGGTGTCATATTCTTCTTGTTTAGTAATTCTGCGAAGGTGCTTTTGAATTTGTCGACAACTTCCTTCGGGTTTGTTATTAATGTTCCATCGTCATTTTTTATTATAGTTGTCCTCTGTTTGAAACCTATCTTAATCTCGTTTGTTTCTCCGAAGAAAATTTTTGGGTTACTCCTGCAATTGCTTTCAATTCGCTCAATTTTGTGTCTTTCCCATTGTCTTTTCTTTATTCTCAGGGTCTTTTTTGCTTCTCGTTGGATATTGGCCAATTGTATTTTATTTTCTTCGTTTGGATCTCTTAACATTATGAGGCGAACCCTATCTCGTTCTTCTAAAGCTTTCTTGCAGTCATCATCAAACCATTTATTCCTTTTTTTTTCTTTTTGTTTGAAACCCAGTATTTTCTTCGCGGTGTTTTTTATAGTTTGTTCTAAGTTCGTCCATAGAGTGTCAACATTATCTTCCGTTTTTTCTTTTTGTCGCTGTATGTTTTGTGCAATATTTTCTCTGAAGTTCTTGGCTATTTCTGGGTTTTCTAGTTCTTTTATATTAAACTGCTTTCTAGACAGTTTTTCTTCCCTCTTTCTAACTGCTAATCTTATTTTGATTTTGATCTTCACTAAAAAATGGTCCGAATTACCGCTTACTCCCCTGTGACTTCTCACATCCGTTATGTATCTTCTTCTTTTTGCGTCAATCAGTACATGGTCAATTTGGTTTTTAACCATTCCGTTCGGGGATACCCAAGTTTCTTTGTGTATGTTTTTTCGTGGAAAGCAGGTGCTACTGATTATCATGTTTGATGCTAAGGCTAAGTTTATTAACCTTTCTCCATTGTCGTTAGACGTATCGTGTAAACTCTCTTTTCCAATGGTCCGTTTGAGAGTTGATTCTTTTCCAATTTTTGCGTTAAAGTCTCCGAGCATTATTTTTATGTGGTTATTTGGTAGTATATTATATATTCTTTCTATATTTTCATAAAATTCACTTTTTTGGTCTTCGTCCTTATCTTCTGTAGGCCCATAGCAGTTAATTAGTATTATTTTAAACCATTTACATTGTACTTCTAGGTAGCAAATTCTATCGTTTATGGCTTCAAATCTTTTAACATTTTGTAGTACTTGATCATTTACTATGAAACCAACTCCTCTTTCATGTTTAGTTCCTCCGCTGTAGAAAACTGTATATTTTTCTGTCTTAAAGTGTCCTGTGCCAGTCCACCTTACTTCTTGAATAGCTGTAATCGCCAGTCTATATCGGTCAAGGTCCGATATCACTGTTGTCAAGGCGCCGGTCCTGTAGAGAGATCGCACATTCCAAGTTCCGATTGTTAAATCCGTTAATCTATTATTCATCCGAGGCATGGTTAGCTGTTTCTTAAAAAATTTTTTTTACGCGTGGGGTTGTTGGCCCTACGGCAACCCCCGTTAAGGAGGGCCTTCCACCATGTGTGGTGAAGGAGGGGGGACGGGCTTCAGTATCACGATCTTAGTGATAACCTACTTACCTGAGACGATATTTGATGTCCTTCAGGCTACCCGTCCCCATAACTGGAGTCCGCGGGATTGTCACACCCGTTACCCATATGGGTACCCCTGCGGGGTATCATTCTTTTAGATTTAAAAATTTATATAAAGATACTTATACGTTATAAGTAATGACAATTATTTTTAAATGTTCTAAAATTTAAAAATCTCTTAGTAGGTATAACTTCAGGAAATAGAACTAAGAATGAAAAAAGTCCCTACTTATAATAAACTGGTCAATATTTCCCTTTATATAGTTTTAACATATTATAATAACAAGTTTAAAAATATTTACAAACCAAACTTTTTGGGTATTTTAAACAAAAAATTATCAGTTGAATAATATATATACAATAGGTAATATAATAATAAATAAACCTACATATAAAAAAAAAAAATAGAAAATACCAGATCATCCAATGGATATTATTTCATGGTATAGAAATACTAAATTTCAATAAGTACCCTATTAATTCCTTGATTATTAATTTAATAAAAGGCCAAAGATTTCTCAAAATCTACACAATAATATAAAAATGATGACTTCTCTTATGTACATAGTACATATTTATGTTCAGAATTAAATATATTAAGTATACATCTTCGTGGTACCTAACATAATTACAGTAAGTTAACTAATATTATACTTGTGATAGGATATACTTGTATTTCCATCTCTTTTGGTTATTCGTGCGTAATTTTTACACGTTGCAACTGCGCAACATGATCCTCCGGTTTGTTTGTTTGATTCAGACATTCTCATAAATCAACATTAACATAAATCTAAGAGCAAACAAAGACAAACCGTATAGTCGATACTTCAAATTTCAATGGACAGCAACGGGCAAATAAATATTTTGTACTTCGAGTGACGTCATGGCGTGGTTACCCCCACTGCCAAATTTTTAATTATTTCGAAATGAGGCAACCTCTACTATCTATAAACCTTGCATTGTAATGTACATGGGGACTGAAAGGGTTAAAGAGTGTTATTTTCTAATCAGTGGAAAAGTGACACTAGTGCGCTCGGGTGGTGAATTTTTGAACTACAGAAGTGTCGTTATTAAAATATACACCTTATTTTATTACAATGTATAAAAAACCCAAAATTGATCATTTTTGACTTGTGTCGTTTTTCTTCCGGAGAGCGATATAGTAATCTAAGACTTAACTCATTAATTATGTTTAATTTGATTATTTAGGTATTTTAGAGAAGAACAACTATCAATCTGTGTGAGATATGTAGTTGGCTTAGAAGTACATGAACGGTTTATGGGGTTTGTCAATGTTTCTGGTGGCCAGGATGCTAGTAGTATAGTAATTGCTATAAACAATTTTTTTACACTCCGACAAATTGACACCAAATCGTTGAGTATCATTGCACTATCATAATATGATGGATCGAGTGTCATGTCTGGAAAACTAAATGGTGTTCAAGCGAAAATAAAAGAAATACATCCGTGTGCAATTTATACGCATTGTATGGCACATCGACTCAACTTAGTTGTGGTAGATTTTTGTAAAAATATTAAGGTATGCATATCTAAAATAATGTACTAATTAAAAATGTATATTATTTGTTATTAATCTTTATTTAATTATGTTTAGAGTGCACGCAATGTATTCAATGTCTTAGGCTGCGGCTACACTAGAGCCCGACCAGACACGTCAGATCAGACACGGTGTGTCTGTCAAAATCAAATACACGTTTCCTTATGGTTGTGGCTACACTTGGCCGTTCAGACAGTCCAGACACGGCCGTGTCTGGCCAAGCGGTTCAGACATATTTTGACAAATCAAACATGTTTGATTTTTTCGTCAGACATTGACGAAAAATTCGTAAATTTATATTAAATAAATATAATATAAATACATATTATTATAATATGCATATCTATAATCATTATTCATTATGTTGTTAATTGTTATTGAGCACGTATTGTAATAATATAATATTATATAAGTAGTCTCGTTCATATTGGCCAGTAGCGAATCTTTTGACTTCGATTTTGAGTAACGAAATGTTTATTTTACTAAATTAAACAATGCAACTGCAATTTTTTCGTAAAATAATCTTAAAACCACAGAATTTTTCACATCATAAAAAATATTACCGGCCAATATAAACTGAACGGGTTACAACAGTATAACAGTGATGACATATACTGAGGATATTTAATATGTTTGGAAGGGGCCCCCAAACCAATGGTAATACTTTCATATGGCTATACATCAGCTTTTGGATATTGTACGTAGGGGTTTTTTCATAACTGAAGTATACACACACACACATGTATATTATAAAATATCATATTACTAACGTTAAGGTACCTATTCTATTATCCGTGATAAAACCACATTTGTCAATGTACTTATATTTGAGAAACATAACTCATAATAATTAATATATCATGCAGAATCACAATAATTACACGTTAAAACCTCTATAATCAAAAATATTCGAGTCCATAAATTATTTTATTTTTGAGGAGGTTGCCGACTTGGGGATGCTTGACTTGGAAGTTCCTTCAAGTTCTCTATAGATTACGCTTTTGACGACGATCTCACGCGATACAAAGTGTGTGAAATTGTAGTCAAATACCACTATATCTACAACTTTACGTATATTAATGTTAAAATCATTGTTTATGTTAAATAGTTTGGATTAATATTATATACATTTTAACCCCCAAATCCCTCCTGTATACGTGCCTGTTTTTATAGAATTTTTTAAATGTATGTCTGACCAGATTTATGGTTGAATGTAGCCACTTTTTTGTGTTTGTCTGATCAGACAAATTGCCTGTCAGACATTGTCGTGTCTGTTACGGTTCTAGTGTAGCCTTTACCTTAGAGGCTGTATATGTTCACTTTTCCCATCCATCTAACAACTTAAAACTATCAGAAATCCAGGCAAACCTCGGTTTGAAAAAAGGAAATATTTTAAAAGTATATGATACTCGGTGGGTTTGCCGCTATGAGAATTGTGAGGCCATGTTGAAAAACTATACTGCTATTGTGACATTTTTAAATTCTGAAATAGATGATCAAGCAGATAAAGATGTTACTCGATCAATAGGTAAAAAATAAATTATAAATAGGTATCCAAAATATTTTTATTGTTTATTTTTATAATGTTGTTGCAGGAATTTTAAGTTCAATTCAAAAGTGTGATTTTATAATAGTTATTACTATTCTTAAAGAAGTGTTGTGCATAATAAATGTATAAAGCAATTCACTACAAAATAAATCATCAACTCTTGATTTTTCTAAAAATGTTATTTTTGGTGTGATTAAAACATTTGAAAGTCTAAGGTCTGAAGATACATTTAAAAAAATATGGGAAAAAATAAAAATATTGGCTGAAGAAAATGGCATATGTATACTAACTCCATTAACTGGTAAATAAGTTTTGTGTAATTTGTTAACGTATTAATATTATAAAAATTTGTTTCAAGTTTTTTAACCTGAATGGTACATGATGATTACAGGATCAAAGCGTCGCAGAAGAGAGTCAAATAACCTTCATGAATCATGACTATGTGTTAACCACTACTACGAGCGCAGAAAATGCTTCATATTCATCATTAGAAAAAGAAGTAGACAATTATTGGAAAACTTCAGCATATTTTGTTATTATGGATAGTGTTGTTTCCAATCTTAAGTATAGATTTTCTGATGAAAGTTTGGCTATCGCTAATTCGGTTCTCATTCTGTAAATTAGATACAACCGATTCAATGAAATTTATTGATCATTATAAGGTAATTTGGTATTATGTTTATTTTGTATGAATAAATTATATAACAAAATAATGAAAAATAATTAATTAATCATAATAATTATAGGATTTACTACACATCCCAAAGAGTAGCTTACAAGCAGAAATGAAAGTGGCACATAATCTTTTGAAGAGTAAAAAAAAAGATTTTAATTTGAATGATGTCAAAAAAGTGATTGAAAAACAAACTTATCCAAACCTTTATAAATTGTTACAAGCGACTTTATCTATTCCTATAAGTTCAGCCACTTGTGAAAGATCATTTTCTTCAAAGAGACGAATAAAAAATTGACTAAGATCCTCGATGGCACAAGATCGCTTTACATTTTTATCTATTTTGAATATAGAAAGAGTTATAACTAACAAAGTAAACGTGAATGATATTGTTAACAAATTTGCCGAAAAGGACAGAAAAATAATATTAATTTAACTTGTAAATTGTATATTGTAATAAACATTTAATAGCTAGAACAGTTTATTTTATCATTATGTATTTATATCCTTTTTATTCAAATTAATTTAGGTAGCTAGTCTGTTAGTGAAAAAATTCTTCTATGAAAGAAATTAAAACTTAGGAGCATATAATTTTAAATATGTGACTATGTTAGTGTTGATAATCAATAAGGTTGGTGTGGGGGCAAAGCCCCCATGGGTCACTGGTATCATTAAAATATAGCCCACCCAGAAATAGAGGTCTAGTTGCGCCTATGTATATATGAATCTATTTTATTGTCTTTGTTGAGAAAACAATAACTGTGACCTAAAACATTTTATTGAGTATTCAATTTTTTTTTTTTTTTTATACACAATTTAATACTTCAATTCATTTTTATATTGTATTTGATGAGTTTATTTGATTTATCATAGTCGTTGCAACGGAGAAAGCAAGTAAACTGACAATTCTAATCGATATCTTTCTCAGATGCATCATATCAATTTATGAACGTTATACATTACAATGCCCGATATACAGCAAAAGCGATAGATGGTAAAATACATACCACTTAAAAGTAAATTAAAAGATATACATTTTAATGAAAAATGTTTGGGTCAAAAACATCAAAAACACATAATCAAATAGTTTCACATTTTTATATTATATTTCATAAATTATTTACTAAGCAATATAATAGTCATCGCTGGATACAGCGGTAGAATACAATTAAAAAAATTAACAAACAAAAAAATATCAACGCGTGATGAAACAAAAACGTAGTACAATGTCATTAAAAATCAAACTTATCAAAAAAAAAAAAAAAAAAAAAAAACAGGTATACATAAATATGGTGTAGTACAGTAAAAAACATTAAAAATATCCAAAAAAAACACCAACGGGTGATGAAAAAAAAATTAGTACAAAGGAATTTAAAGTTTAAAATCAACATTTTGATTTTTACGCCCTTCCAAAATAGCGTAGGCACCTAATCTCTCTTGCTACCACCTCAAATATACGTTATGTCTTGCGTACGTGTATAATACGTTACCGGTAAAGGGATAAATCAATTACTTAATACAATGCCGAAAATGAACAGATTGATTACGGCATGTAGCATAAAACGCCTAGATATTTTATAGATCATCTTACTTTTAATAGACAATGTATCATTTTGAGGAATTTTACTGTTATTTATCGATAAGGGAAAGCCGTTGGTGGACAACTTGTAGATATAAATAAATAAACCTCGAGATCGTAACACAAGATCCTTAATATGTTCTATGATCTGTTGTAAAACATATTAATGATCTTTTGTTTTTCTCGGAAGGAAGCTATTCAAACCGAACTTTAACAAACTATAAAAATGTGAACGCGGAAAGTATTTAGATAAAACTTTACTATAGACTAATAACTAGGGCTAGGGACTTCATGCCCTAAAAAACCTTAAGATATGCATGCGTTTATGCCCTTAAAAATTATCATATATGCTATTAAAATATACAAGAACGCTGAAATATTCTCTTAAATATGCTCTAAAAAAAATTTGTATTTTCTGTTAAAACCGTAAAAAAAAAAATGTAAGTACACTATTATTTTCATTTCTTCTAACACGGTGACACAGTAAAATGTTTTTAAAATGTTTTTGAGCACTAACTTTACCTTCAAAGAGTTTACAAAATAGTACTGATTGATCAATTAAAAACATAGAATTTTTACTTTAGGCATTTTTGATTTAATTAAAAAAAAAAAACTACCAAGTCTAGAATATTATACTTATTACTAGACCAAAACACATGCAATACGTACATACGAACTAAATTGACGTAAGACGAAAACACATACGATACGAATAGACGAATTGACATCAACTGTTTTATATTAGGCGTAATCCTTATCGATCGATTTCGTTTTTTACAACACACGAATAATTGGGAAAACACAAGATATAGATTATTTATTAATTTAAATTGAATCGTAGTTATTTATTTTTTTCTGATTTCTAGAACAGGGGTCACCAACTTTAATAGGCTTGTGATCTCTGAGTTCTGAGTTTTTCTAGGTTGTCGCGATCGACCAGAAAAAAAAAGGTATATAAATAAATTAACCAACAATTTATTATATGTAATTTGCGTGTTAGAATTCTTTTATTACTTTTTATTTATAATATAAATAGGTATTACTAACGTTTAAAATGTCACAGTGTAACATAACACGTATTTTAATATATTTATATTTGATTAATTTGACTAAAATGTGTTTTAACATAAAACGCAATGCTATTAACAATAGTATCTAATAGTATCAGAATAAGATGAATGAATTTATACTACCTAGGTATATATGTATGTATTTATTATATTTATTGTTACTGTCATTTCGGACTGGTTTGATTTATCAATTTGTACGATAATGATCAGGAATTAATGCGGATAGTAACTCGATGATATTAGTGTATAATCACTATAATCTAGTTTTTCACAGTGATTTATTGTATTTTTCTATATCTAAATTTTATGTTGGTGAAATATACAAAGATACACAAATTTACAAAAAAAAAAAAATATATAATATATATATAATTAATAATAATATATATATTATTTGTTTTCTGAAAAAAATTCAAGAAAATGCGAAAGGGAGTTGCGATCGACTCAAATTCATCTCACGATCGACCTGTTGGCCACCCCTGTTCTAGAACATTCGTATAAAATTTTGTATAGAAATTTATGTATAAAACATTATTCTCTGCCATGCATTGTTTTAATTATACGAAATATGCTCTTTATATGAAATATAAAACATAATAACACTTTTTATTATATGAAATATGCTCTTATATGGAAACAATAGCTGAATATGCAAACTATGCAAAATAAATATGATTGCTTTAAACTCCTAGTACAATGAACCAAATTTCTAAGTCACTTAGCTATTTTTTAAATGATTATTGAAAAACATGCAAACTCCTATAAGTCCCTAGCCCTACTAATAACTGTTTATATTTATAAGTATTATAAATGCATTTGGCCTAATCGAGAAAATATAATTACTTGTTTTAGGACCTCGCATCGAATAGCATAGGGACCATTTACAACTTTATTGCAAATGAGTTAGTTGTTTTGTATTTATGTATATATATATATATATATATATATCTAAATTATAAAAGGGCGCAGAAATTTTATATGGGGTGTGCCATGAAGAAAATTGGTCGTTTTCCCTTATATTTGCTTAGAAAGGTAATCTAGGATAAATTTAATGCAAAATATCAATTTATTAATTATTCTAAGCTTTAGAAATAGACAATGAATATAAAAAATATAAATATAATAATGATAACCGTCTTTGTTTAGGGCTCAAACTTAAAACTTCTCAATAATGCTATTGAACTCCACTGATTTGGTCATTTCTTGCTCAACAAATAAAAATAAAAACGATTCTAATCGTTTGTGAGACATTGTTGACCGTAGTTTTTTTCTTTTTGACATGGGATAATTTAGAGAAGGCCCGCACACAACCATAACTTGTGACTGGTATAACAACAAATTTGGTATTGTCTTCGTATAAAATTAAAAAAATATATTTTCTATTTGAATCCACTAACCAATCCAACCATTTATAAATAGTGTGAGTACATGTACCTATAGGTATATTTTTTATTGATGCAACTATTTTCACTTCAGAGTTCAAATCTATATTTAACTTTACTATTTGTAGCTTTAAATTTAAGTCCCCAAAAAAATAAAATTTGTACAAACGCCAAGGGCCACGGGGTGTGTCATGGCACACCTGGCACACCCTGTGCGCACGCCTAGGATCTAAATCAATAAAAATACAAATATCGTTACGTCAATCGACATATTTTATTAGTCATAGTCATTATTCACTTGTTATTTTAATCGTATTTTTTTTTTTTATTGTTACAGCATCAACTGCATGTTAATTAGCTTACAATATGATTACATAATTATGAAGATTAAGGGTTTTTTACAATGGTATTTTAGTATTATATATTTTAAATTAAGTTATACACTTCAATTTTTTTAAAGAATGTTATTATTTTTTTTGTGTCTGTATGTGGTCCTATAGTTTCGTATAGATTGTCTGGTATTTCGCATTCTTTCCTGTACTCCGTGAATATTTGACGTTGGATGAGAATATGTTTGACTGTTATTAGTGTATTACAAGAACTTTCGGGGGTTCAGTTTTTTCCATAAGATATCCATGAGTGACTCTCATGTGGCCAATTCTGAGTCGGTTCATTATGACCTCTTCTTTTCGATTTGAAAAGTTAGGTTTTGGCCAGAGCTCAACTGTGGGTTTGATTTCCCTCAATTTGTTTCCAATAACTTGGCGCCAATTTGTGTCCCATAATTGTATGCAATATTTGTCAATTTTACTATTTATATCGATTGGTGACATAAGGGGAAGTTTTGGGACGTTTTATGGTACCATAAGGCCATTATATCTTCATTGACAATAGAATAAGAAAATTAATAGGTAGTAATAAAATAATAATTAATCAATTAATTAATTTCAACATTAAACACATTTTTAAGGAGTATTTTTTATTTTATTCCAGTACAAACGTAATATTCTATCAGTTGAATGGCTTTGAAAGAAGTTTTTCTTCATCCGAGCATATACTTACGCACATACTTGTTAATTACTACAATGTGCAAACTACATTGTAATCAACAGTATTATACATGTGTCTAATACTGACTCACAGTTCTAATATTATAGATTTCTGATTTTTACATTTTTCACTGTTTCTTTCGTTCAAAATGTATGGTGTGACAATTTCCTTTTTTTCGTCGGATTCGCTAGAAAATACAATTTTGTAATTATTAGTCTCGTGACGATTGATAAGTCATATCATTGATTAAAACTACATTGAATATTGAATAAAAAGTTGATTTGTCTAAAAATATTTAAATATTCTATTTTATAACTATTACAGTAAATTGGTTACTCACTTTGGCAGAATTCACGGGGAGGTATTGGCACATATCGTTTTACCAACGGCTCCAATTCAACGTTGTTCTGAAAATAAAAAACAAAAAATATAATTATACATTCCATTATATTATGTATACAGTGTATTTTTTATTTTTTTTTTCGGTTATTAAAAATAAAATATGACCTACCAAGTACCAGTGTGACAGTGATAGGTAATCTATATGATAAAACACGATACTCACCAAAAAACGAAGATCCGGAAAAACTTCTTGTACACTTCTGAAATATTAAAAATAATTAACGATGAAATAGTGTGACTTTATTCGACAGTAAAAAATGACAAGAAAATAATACTCACAAAGTAAAATGCGTCCTCTCTGTCGTATCATCTACTGGATTGCCGTATAAGCAGAGCCACTCAAGTGGAAAACCAGACAAACAATTCAACGTCATCAAATCGGTTATCTAAAATTTAACAAATAGGTATAATAACGAACATTTAACCTAATACAACAATAAGAAACTTTCAATTCACTTTATTATCAGACAAATCTAGAATTTTTAAATCTGGGAAAAATGTTGGTATTCGCCCAAGTCCAGCACATGATGTAATCATATTTTTTACCAAACACAGGTAGTACAATTCATGGCCGATACAATCAAATATTACACATAATGTTCTCTCAAGTATTTCCGGTCTGTTCATCATCGATTTGACGTCGTCAGTACTACAAAATCCTGATAAGTTAAACAAAAATATAACGTTTTAAAAATTTTCAAACATCTTGACAATTTAATATAACTATATTGAATATATATTATACAATACACACAATAATATGTAAATCACGTGTACATACTTTGATGCGTGAAAAATTCCGATAAGTTTACTATCTTTGTATTTCGGTCGTAGTAATCTACCATGTACATGTAAACATAATACTGAACATCAAATAAAACATCTTGTAATAGGTAGTGAGGCCTATTAAAAATTATACTGGATTCATGTTCATGATCGCTGCTGGATTCAAACCTGCATAAAAACGTCCGGTTTTGAATGAAAATTTTTTTATAAATATGATTTCTTAATAGAAATAGTAATGACAAATGGTTTTTAACCTTAGAATTGGCATAATTAAGATATTATCCGGGATTGATTTTCATGTAATTATATGTTTTAAATATTTTCACACCTATGTACATAAGTTATAAACTAGTTTAACAATTTCGTAATATGACATTTGATATACATTCTTTAAAAAACTGTTAAATTTACATTTTGAAATACTTTCTTTATCTATGTGCAATGACTATGTAGGTAAAATATTATCAGAAATAATGCTACGGAGTATAAGATATAAGTGTGTGTGTGTGTGTATATATATATAAAGAAGATTAAAAACCATAGTTATAGTTTCTGTTTCATTTTTGGACATACGTATCGTAATTTTCATGAGGCGATGAATCTGGATGAGTGACCTCATTTGTAGTATTCTCCATATGCTGATTGGTCGTATAAATCACTATTTATAAAACAAATGTATCAATTAAGACATAGCAATTATAAAATATGCACATATATTTCTAGATCAGATGAATCGTAGTAAATCGTGAAACATTTCTAAGTAAATGTGCCCAACCCGACTCAGAGTATAGATGAACGTAAGTATTACGAAAAACATTAAACATAGCTGTATAGATATGACAAAAAAAGGAAATAAGAAAATGTTCTCATACAAAAGTTGGTCACAACTTGCAATAGTATAAAATCTAATCGACTGATATGCAATAAATAATTAAAAAGAATCGAGCATGAGAATAATCCATAGTTAATTATTTGAAAGTTAATGTCATAAAACACTTATGAAATAATATGATAATTGTTTCGGTTAACTTTTCAAATTAATCATTGCGTTTATTCATGAATTACCAGTATAAGTGTTTCAAATATAAAATATGTTTTCAATTTATTTCAGTTTTCGTGATTATGAGTAGTGCAAATTAATATTAATGAGACATTTAAGTTCTGTGACACTTGAATAATATTATATACAGTGATATATCATTTCACCAGATACTGTGAAAAAATCTCATGTGAAACAACGACCACGTTACAAATAAAATGTACAATAAAAAAAACATCTTACGATCACTATATTTTAAAGATATGTATATTGTATATGTATCACATTATTTTAATTATACACGTTTACTCACTATCGTCATATTCACCGAAGCATTTTTTGTGAACTGGTTTTCCGCAGTCTGTAAGAATAGTTCATTTTCATAAGTATCGAAATGTTCACACTTATGCGAGTAACACCCGATTGGATTTTTGACATTAAATTATAAATACGCAAAAAGAGTACCCGTGCATTTTGCGCCACACAGACGTTTTCTACATATAGCACATTTCTTTAGTCCATTTAAAAGTAAGTACTTCTTTTTAATTTTTCTGTTATGATGTTGACAGCTGTAAAACATAACGAGTACCTTTGATTTTCGAACTTTTTATTAAATACAAATGGATCATTAGCGTCAATCGTTACTTTTTCACTATCACCGGGACGAGTTGATTGTGGTCTGTGAAAGCAGTTGTGTTCTGTCCAGACGACTGCAACCAAAGACAACGTTGCAAAAGACTATTCAAATTGATACATAAGAATCAAATATATTTATTTATATTAATTACCGAAATAGATATTCCCTCATGCAATCCGTTACAGGTTTGCGTGCCAATATAAATTGACACGTCTGTCTCAGCACTAGTATCCCTACCATGAACAAGAGCCTGGCTGGCCACTCCTGCTAATGGGGTCTGGCTACTCGATGACGACTCTTGGGGCGAGCCACCCCCAACCGCCGTGCCCTGAAGTCCGAACCCCCCCGGTAGGGGGGCAACAAGGCGCTTTTTATTCTGTTTGTTGTGTTTCATTATTTGTTTTGTGTTTCGGCTAGGCGGTCTTGGCGGAGATCAGCCTCATCTCCGTTGCACAGTTTTTCGTTGTCCGTGATCTACCAGGACACCGGGGGTCGATCGTTCCCCCGGTGTTGAGCTTGTCCGCGACCGCTTATTCGTCCACACCAAAGGTGTGGCTTATTTCGCGGCTACCCTGTATATCTACAGGGATTCCCCTTATCCGCAGCTAGGGACGCGCCCGGTGGCATGCTCATGCCCTCCCGAAGGACCCGGGTCTCGAGGGAAACCTTAACTTACGTAACCAACAATAGCTACAATAATTCGATGTCTTCAAAGGTACATACAGAATGTCAAATATCACAGTAGAACCGCAAAGTTATGCAAAAGAAAATTGAACAATACAATAAAAATAATATAACCTATATTATAGACGTCATCATATATCATCATATTAACCTTCCTATTTACACTTGAAACAAATATATGAATATAAATCATAATAAAAATATTTATAGTTTAAATAAAATTGGTGTGTTCGATACATACAATATTCGAACATACAATACAAAAATATGTCAAAAAGTATACTATATATAAATGATATGTTCAGATTTTTTATGAGAATAATTAGTTCGTAATAAGTAATTAATCTTCATAGAAATACGCATTTCCATATACGTCTAGGATTCAGTCATATTGAATAATCAGTACAAACGATTTCAAGTATTTTTATACAAGTTAAATAAACATTTTCCAAGTTTTTTTTAACAAATATCAAAACTATATCGTGTTCCGTGGTATTGCACAATGACGTATTTACGTCAAAATAGTCTAATTAATTACGTTACGAGGAAAAAACATCAATCTAATTACATAACGAATTGCAATATAAAAAAATTACTTTGTCACGGTATATCGTAGTCTTCTGGAACGTCAGCGGTTTCGTCAGTGATCATTCTGTGATGATTTCCAAAATACACAATACACGCGGGTTTTTTCAGTGTTTGTCATGTGCGAAAATTATTATATTGTAAATGAATATTTTCTTAACAATTTTAAAAAATGTATAAAATACTAAATTACGTTGTCAAATAGTAAATGATAGTGAGTCTGCTCGACAGTTTGCAGATAAATGAAAGAGTTTAAATTTTATTTCATAAAGAAATCATTCTTTTATTACAAGCCGTTGCCAAGGTGAACAAATTATTGTAGCCAGAACAATATCAAGTTATGTTGCGTTGTTACGCACAATTTGCAATCCCTCCACAGTGAAATTATAATGTCAAATTGACAGCGAATCGGATATTATTCATTTGTATTTATTTACTCCTACTTAAACAACTTTAAATTCAAGGTCTTTTCATTCCATATGTAATACATATATTATACCACAAAAAGTATAGAATCAACTGAATCAATGATATGTTAAGATTTTCAACCAGAATAACTCTTCGTAATAAGTTATTAATCTACATAGAAATATGCATTACCATATACATCTAGGATGTAGTTCTATCTCTCCAACCACAGAAACCCTCTCATATCTGATTTGTCAACTCACACAATTTCTGGTGATCCCAGAAGGCGCCTAAAACGAAAATGGTGTCGTGACCTCTTGAAGGACTAAACCTCAATCTCCACACTCACCATGACGTTCCATCAATGGATGGATCCTTCTCCCAAAGCAGACACTGCTTTGATGCAATAAATATTCAATTATTTAATTTAATATAATTTGGCTACTTACCTAAATATCATTTGTGCTTATTGTAAAAGGAAATATTTACAGACGTATTAAAGTTTTTGTACACAAATTAAATATAAATTCAATATAATTTTACATGTTCATTTTCAAATTATCAAAACTTTATCGTAAACGTTAAGCGATAGTTCACATTGACGTATTTAAGTCATGACAGTCCTTTTAATTACATTACGATGAAAAAATACATTATTCTATTAACATAACGAATTGAAATATAAAAATATTACCCTTCACGGTTTATCTTCATTCTTCATTGATAAGTATGCGATGATTTCCAAAACATACCACAAACAAATGATATTTCGGCATTTTGGCTTGCGCAAATTATTATATTGTAAATGAATATTTTATTAGCAATTTAAAAAAATGTATAAAAAAAAAAAAAGTTGTCAAATATTTAATGCTAGTGAGTCTCCTCGACGGTTTGCAGATAAATGAAGGAATTTAAATTTTATTTCATAAAGAAATCATTCTTTGTTTACAAGCCGTTGCCAAGGTGAACAAATTATTGTAGCCAGAACAATATCAAGTTATGTTGCGTTGTTACGCACAATTTGAAATGCCTCCACAGTGAAATTATAACGTCAAATTGACAGCAAATCGTATATTATTCATTTTTAACAACTTTAAATTCAAGGTCTTTTCATTCCATATGTAATACATATACTATACAACAAAAAGCGTGTCGTCCAAATCACTTACATGGCCAATTGACGTAGATTGAGGGTTTTTACGATGCTTACAGCGTTTAAAAATCTGTATAATGTGAACAAATTTTGTATTAATTCAGAAAACTGTATGTTTGGTGGTCTGTGGCTAAATGAACGAATGTGCGTTTTATTTCAATGAGGAAAGAAGGAAATAAATCTTGTTTACGAATTTTGCCAAGTAGAACAAATTATTGTAGCCAGCAAAATGTCAATAAGTCATGTAGCGTTTTCCACTCAGTTTTAAATCACTTCACAATGAAATTTCGACGTTGAATTCACAGAAAAGCAAATATTATTCATTGCCACTTAAATAGCTTTACGTTAATGGTATTTTGAATTTCATTTTTATTATAAAAACCGTTAAAATGGCTTAAGAATTTTTTTTCATGTAATCACACCCATATAATATTATTTACCTATTATTCATCGAAAGCATTTTAACTGATAAATGGCATATGACTTACTTAATATTATTTTGAAATATTACGCGTATCCGCATAATTTTTTGTATGGAAAATCATTGTAGTCACCAAAATGTTGACAAGTCAAATCATGCAATTATATATTATAGGCATACAAACATCAGGAGAAATTTGAGAAGCTTCAGGAGGCTAAGCTCCTTTGAAAGTTGAAAATAGAGGTCTAAGCTCCCTTAACGAGCTATCTATTATGTATTGCAATAAATTTGACTATAACGATTAATGATTAGGACATAGTGGATGGTTTTTCAACTAAAAACCTATATATAATATTGAAGTTATTGAGATAGTACTTAGTTATTGTTCAGAGTACTTACATATCTGTTATAAGATTTAAACACGAAATATATAAGAATGTAAAAGTGAATAACGTTTGCTAAGTAGAAGTTATACATTTGTATATTATTATTTTAATAAATGTGTACCTATTATTTTATTTCATGACAATACTTTTGGTTCCTTATTGGCTACTATACATATTTTTTCATGACAACGTCTCATTCTACATTAAAAAGAATTCACTGGAAAAAAATGTCTCTACTACACGGTAACAAAAACGATATTCATAGAACTTTTCTGTGAATTAAAAATAACATACATATTAGACAATTATATTCACTGTTTTACTATTGTTAACATGCTATTTCATGCACGATGCACACTTATTAAGTACACTTTATTGATCAAATTTATAGAATTTTATTTTATATAATTGTCGCTACCAATGGGTGAAATTGCCAGGAGTTAAATTTAATGTCTATCTTGCTACGTCTGGTGTTCCTCAAGGAGATCACCTATCCCCGCTCCTGTTCTCTCTATTCATTAATAGTGTATCAAGTGTTCTTTCAAATTCCCAGATTCTATGTTTTGCAGACGATATTAAGCTCTTCTCTCGTATATCCTCCTTGGATGACTGTACTTTGTTACAGAGTGATTTTGATCGGTTCACGGAGTGGTTTAACTTGTTAGGGTTATCCCTTAACGTCTCCAAATGTATGGCCATGACTTTTGCCAGGATCCAATCCCCTGTCAAATATGCTTATCATCTTGAACCTACTGCTATTTCTCGTTCTAATAACTGTGTAAGTGATCTTGGATTTATTCTTAACAGTGATCTTGATCCTAGACCCCACATAGAGCATATTTGTTGTAAAGCCTTTAAAACTTTGGGGTTTGTATTAAGATTATGTAGGGATTTTCGATTAGGTCTATCATACAAGGTGCTTTATTGTGCACTTGTTCGCCCTATTGTTGAGTATTGTACCGTTATTTGGGACCCTCATGACCTCAATAACTCTATTACGCTTGAAAGAGTACAACGTAAATTTTTGAAGTATGCTAGTTTGAGGTTGAATATCCCTTGCGAACCCCATAACTATGGACCTGTCGCTTCTCAACTAGGTCTGGCTTCACTGGCTGAGCGTAGACGGATCTCTGGCATTAAGTTCCTGATTAATTTATTACTAGGTAAGATTGACAATCCCTATTTGCTTTCCTTAGTTTGTTTTAGAGTTCCCCAACTTTATTCCCGTTCTGTTGCTCCTTTTTATGTTCCTTTCGCATCTACTAATTACCTTAAGAATGAGCCTATCACACGTATGATGTCAAACGCCATTGTGGTCCCTTCGTTTCTTCTCTGTCTATAATTTACTGTATATAGCTATTAAATTTTTATTATATCATAATTGTACAATTAATTTGTAACTGGATAGATAAGTATAATGTGTATATTTGTTTCAAGGGTTTATCCCGTATATTTTATAAATAAAAATAAATAAATATATAATTGTTTCACGAATTGAAAATTAATGGATTTTATCATTATTTTTCCTTTAAAATTGTTTACCAAACTTTCCATCGATTGCGGTAACCAAAATATACGGTGAAGGCCACTATTATTATCTGCATAAACAGAACCAAAATAAAGGAACTGCGATATCTACGCTATGAGAATTGATATTACTACATATATCACACCAAAGCGATTTAACAGGGTTATGGGTATATTCCTATCACAAATATTACGAAGAGAAAATTATCATGAGTATTAGAAGTTTTGGAACACGATATATTGTGAAACACGTGAATAAATCAAGTGTGCTTCTTGGTACTCAATCATATTTTATAACACTGCATTTATGTTACTCGATACTGAATATGATAGTATTCGAAACAATTATAATAACTCACTCTTTCGCGTTCAGCTGGTCATTTTTGATAAATCCGCAACAATTACAGGATATTTTTAATTGACATAAGAGTTTTGAGATTTCAATCAACAACTTTACTGGAAGCATTGCTTCCCTCTTACTCCACGATGAACATGGTCTCTTTCATCACGACGGTGTTGGTTTTACGTATCTGGGTAAAAGGGTACAATGTGAATTAAGTCGATTAAATTTTCGAAATTGTATAAAATACGACAAGACGTTGTCAAATAGTATAAGCTAGTGAGTCAATTTGACAATTTTCAGATAAATGAAAGGGTTTAAATTTCATTTAAAAAGGCAGATATTTTTTGTTTATTGTTCGTTGCTAGGGTGAACAATATGTTATTGTGAAAATAAAATATTGTAGCCAGAAAAGTTCGGCTGCGTTTTTACGCTCAATTCTGGGGTCAAATTAACAGAAGATCAATCATTATTTATTTATAACTAAATAACTCTTCGATCAAAGTATTTTGAGCATACATTATTATTTTTTCTAAAAAAAATTAGGATTTATGAATCTATGTCAAATTATCACAATTATTTAGCAACTTACAAATCAAGAAAAAAAAAGCCGATAAGATAATGGTGGTGGAAGTTCGTCTTTCGTCGCTTCGCTCCTCGGACAAGATAATGGTGAGGAGTGTATAGCACTTTCTATCATGGGATCACCTGGTTTACGATAGTTTAGTTGTATGGTACTTTACATTTGAATGCAATGATAAATCATTGTAAGTTAAGTACAGGATACAGTAGTTGGGTGGGATACACGAGATGCATTGCTAGATTAGGCATTATTGGATAGATTTTGGAATTATTTTATATTATAAAAAAAAAAAACGATTCTGAACGAAGATGAAGATGTCAGCCTTAAATTGTAATATATATTTTATTTTAATATCCTAGATTGGGTTAAATTTACATTTGTCTATTCATGTGACTTCTGCTCGTGAGCATTGGACAAACCAGGATGTGCATAGATATTATTAACCTAATGTTATTATAATAAACTTAATCTATTTAATTATCTTTATCAGCTGTGATATTACATAATATTTTATTTACATTCCACTGCCACTTGGTATTCGTTAAGGGTCATAATTGATCACGGTATTTAAAATAAATTAAGTACCTAATAACCATGTATTAATTTTTATTGTTTTAAATAATTATAAAAAAAAAGGTGTGCATTTCGCTTTGAATTTTTTTTTTTATACCGATAAGTACTTCTTATGAGGAACTTTATATTAAATTTTCAAGATTTTTTGTCCAGCCAAATTTTTTTTATCCACTTTTCAGAAAAAAAAAACTAAGAAAAGTCAAAAATTTAAATTGTTTATAAAAAGCTCAAAAAAAGTCAAAAGTGTTCAAACATTTTACCACGTATAGATGATTTCAATATAAACATTTGGTGAAAATTTCAAGTATCTACAATTTTTGGTTTTTGAGTAACGGCTAAATAAAAAAATCGATTTCGTCGAAAACGGGTTTTGCACAAAAAGTACCGTTTTTTCCTCATTTTTTGTTTGTTTTTCCTGTGGCATTTGAAAACTTTTGGGCATTTTCACTTGTGACCTCTCTAAGGTACCTCCGATATTCGTTTTGCCACCAAAAACATACCCTGAAGTTCAAAATTGAAGCATTATTTCGAGTAGTTATGGTGTACACAGTCACAAAAACAAAAAAAAAACAAAAAAACAAAAAAAAAAAAAAACACACACATCATTGTAAAATCAATACATTCTTCACTCCGTTCAGAATCTATAATACAAATCAAAAATCAAATACAATACATCAACAGGTGTTATCAAAGGTTCATCACAATAATTAAATTTAAAAAAAAAAACTGAAACCCCAACGGGCAAATATATAAAAATGAGTATAAAGGTTCTAAATACAAAAATGCTAGCAAATAATCAAACACAAAACACCAACGGGTGTTAACAAAGATTTAGAAAAACGATACTTAAAATTGAAATAAAACACCAGCGAATGATATTCTAAAAACGGAGTTCAAAGGTACTTAAAACTGAAAATCAATACAAATACCAATAGGTATGAACAAAAGTATAGTAAAATGATACTTAAAATAAAAAAAAAAAACAAAAACACCAATGGGTGGATATACAAAAATGAGTACAAAGGTACTGTATACAGAAAAACAAACAAATAATCAAACACAAACATCAATAGGTACAATGATACTTAAAACAAATCAAAATCAAAATCAAAATCAAAAATCAAATACAAAACACCAACATGTGTTAATCTCGGAGTAATAATAATAACAAAGGAACATCACAATTATACTTAAATTAAAAAAAAACTAAAACACCAACGGGTGGATATACAAAATTGATTATAAAGGTTCTAAATACAAAAATACAAACAAATAATTGCTTAACAACTGCTTTTAGAGTTTGAATATCAGTAGGAAGGTAAAGCTGTACTAAATCATCAAAACCCTTAGATTCATAATCGTTTGAAAATAAACATTGAAAACCTTGAAAAGTTATTGTTAAATACAATTAAACTTAATTTACAATAAATTTATTAATTTTGTAAATAACTTAAAATTATTTGATGTTTTATTTTCATTTTTAAAATAGTGCTATTCAAGTATTCAACTATTATTCATCAAAATATGAAACAAACCTCCAAAAATTCTACGATATGCCAAAAACCTATCCTCCAATTGGTTTATAAAGAAGTCAATATAAGGGAGACCCGAGACATATAGATACTCGGAAATATTGCTCAGGATTGGGTGTAGAACCATCATCTGTTATAAATGGATTATCTCTGTGTGTTTGTCTCTTATTGATCCGTTTAATTTTAATATGAAAATCCAGGAATTCAGCCATTTCCTAATCAAATATTAAAATATAAATGTTTTAGTGCAGTTAAAATTGTACACTTCCATATTAAACTAAAAATATTTAAGTCTCAATCAAAGTGAATCATGTATTGCTTACCTGTGCTTTTTTGAACATTTTATTAAATTCTATACTAATATTAGTTCTTAAGTTTTTAAGTATAGTAACATTATCATAGGCAAGATCTATAGCTTCCTTTAAATCAATGCCTTTACTTTGTAGTAATTTACATAATGGTAAACCATAAGAAAATAATACCTCAAATCAATATATTTTAAAATAATTTTTTAAATAAAATGTAATATTTTAAAGATGCTATACTAACATTTACAATTTGAAGTGATACCAAAAATTGAGAATCAAGCGCTTTAATTAAAATCTTTACAACTAGAAATGTCTTCTAAGGACATCACTACAAAGTTAAAAAGCTCTATAAAATCATTTACAGCTTCATATCTCTGAACCCATTTTGTTGCGCATAACCGCTTTAAGCTTTTTACATTTGGGTCTAGATCACTTTCTTTAATTGTATTTAAAAGCACATTTTGGCGTTTAGGAGAATTAAAAAAGCTATAGATTTTTTCTATAATGCCCAAGCAATTTCTAATAGGCTGAATATTACTAGCTTTAGATACAGCTAAATTGAGGCTATGAGCAGCATAATGCACATACCTATAATGCTCTAGGGTATAAATCCCTTATAATAGTTTGAACACCTTTTAGATGGCTAGACATAACCTTGCCCTACCATGTTATTACAGTCAATTCCACAAGCATTTAAACCTAAAAATTAAAAATAATTTACATGCATACAATTTTGTAAGAGTAAAAGACTAAGTTGCTATGAAATAAAATAATCTTATTATTTATTACCATTGAGAATAACTTTAGCCAGATTTTCTCCTGTAAGACTTTGAACTTCTATGAATTTCAAAAAGCTCTCATTTATGCAAACGTTTTCTCCAGATCCACTTAAATACCTGAAACATAAAGTGACTTTTACTGATACATCTGTAGTCTCATCGACTAACACGGAACAGAAACCGGATTCATTAACATTTTTTTTTTCTCTTATATTTCTATCGAAACGACCGTCAGGTCTTTGTCGATATCTTTTCGCCTTTGGAGGGGTAGAAGTGTGGCACTTGTTACCCCCTTCTCTTAAGAAGAGAATTCTCACGTGTGTGGACTTCACTCCCAGTGGAGTGGATCCGGTGGGGGGCAGTGTAGTGCAACCAGAACGATGGCAGGGGAGAGACTACAGAATTAATTCTGCAGAATGTTTTTTGCACTGAGCCGGGTTCGAACTGATGACTGCGCGCGTCGTAGCCAACTGCGTGACCACTGCACCACGCTGCCCCTTAAATTAACATTTTTAACAATTTTGTTTAAAATAATATCTCCACATGTTTCTATAATCTCATTTTTTGTTCGATTACTAATATATTTATTTTTAGACTCTGTTTCTAAATAAGATTTCATATAGTCTATATCTTTAGCTTTATACTTTAAAATTGCACGAAAGTTCCCATCATTTTCATTTGATTCACCTAAACAATAAAACAAAAATACAATACTAACTACTATAAAGTATAAAATACACTATGTTATTAATTAATCTTATAACTTATTAAACAGTCTAATAAAATAATAAAATACCAAATATTAATTTTAGTCATATATAATTTTTTTTTATTTCTACTTGAGACTTAAAAGTTGTAAACTATAATATAGTGTTATATATACATTATATATACTACTGAAACAAATAGGACCATAATCTCTATGATCTCTTAATGCTATTTCCTACTGGCCGCATAACATAATGCATTCAATAATTGGGATTAAATGCTTTCGATTTGTTTCAATCTGTTTTGTTCTAAAAATTAAATTGAAAAATTTAGTTCAAATACTATATTTCTTACATTTATAGATTTTTATAAAATTAAGTTTATTTATTAATTTGATGTACCTTTCACTATCAATAAGATTTATTATTGAAGAACTTTTATTTGAATAAACATTTAAAAAGTTACCATATTTAAGCAAAGCTGTTTTATGGTATTCTAAATTTTCATGTTTCTTAAACACCTATCAAAAAATTAAAAATGATTATATATAACATTTTGAATAAATAAATTTATAAATATACATACTTTTGTAGCTTTTTTGTAATTAGTAAAAGCCTCCACTACCAGGGTTCCTAATTTTTGACCACCAACGCCACCAACTTTTGAAAATACAACACAGAATTTGCAAAAAGCACCTTGGTACTTTTCAGAATATGCGAGCCAGTTATGAGCATTCAGCCAATGGTGCTTGAATTTTAAACCTCTCTTGGCATTACAATCAAGTAAAGGATATGTATATGTAGCTGGTGGTATCCACACATCTTTAAGAATCTTAAAGAATTTAATTAATTAGTATTAGTTGTAATAATGAACTAACACTACACATGGTAGGTACATGTATAATTAACGACTGATAAAAGATTTAATTCTTACCAAATATCTATCAGCATCAGTCAAAGTACTGTTAATATGACAGCCAATATCATGGACATTGAAATCAACAGCCTAATACAATAGGTAATTTAAATTAATATTGCAATTTCCCTCATAAATAAAATATTTTACATTAATTAGTTAAACAAATATTACCGGAAAGTCTACAACTTCATTTTCTGTAATGATCTCAGGGATCTTACTATTTTTTTCATCCGAATCCGCGTGTTTTATGGTAGACTTGGTTGAGCAAGTAAAATATGAGGTAATTTCTCTTTTATTAGACATTATCTATCACAATGTATAGCAGACAGTCACAGTTTAAAAATGTATAATGCGCATGCTGTATGACTGTACGAGACACGAGTAACGAGTTACGAGTACGACAGCCAAAATACTGTGGTTGTGTAAAAACTAAAAAATATTGTGACAAACGTAATAATAATCGATGAATTGGCAAACTGTAATGACATAGATACGTATTATAGTATTATCACAGAATAAGACAATCATAATGGTAAATCACAGATATCTATACTATACTAGATAGCGAACTCTTGTTATCAGGTGAGGCTCGCCGTCGACGTAGCCGCCATTTTCTCGGGGGGCAAAATATTTCTGCTTCAACCTAGATACAATACAAATATGTGGAATTAGATTTTAAAATGTATACTTAATTTATACTTAAATATGCCTCATTCGTGTGTTGCGTATGGCTGTCAAAATAGGGCTTCACCTGGACAGTCAACACATTTTTTCCGGTAAGTAAAAATACTAGTATTATATCCATATATTATATTACAACAATAACTTTACTGTATTTTTTAAAAATTATTATTTATTATAAATTAGATTTCCACATTCCAATGAGGAATTGATGAAAAAGTGGATTGAAGCTATAAAGAGAAAAAATTTCAAACCATCACAGCACAGTAGAATTTGTAGTGATCATTTTACTAATGATGACTTTCAAATACGCCCAGATGCAAGTAGACCATTATTAAGATTGGATGCTACTCTATCTGTGTTTCCAACATTCCCACCATAATACCAAAAAGTTAAAAAACACAGAAAAAATCCTATGACGAGAAATCCTAGACCAGTTATTGATGGTATTAGAACTGTTTTAAATGTTATCATTATTTTTTTTTTTATTAGGTATTAATAATTTTTTTTAGATAATGGTCCTGAACCAAATGACATTTTAATTAATGAGAAACAGTATACAAAAGATGTAGAAGTACAAACTATAAATAGTTTTACCGGTGAAACTGAGTTAAAAAATAAAATAAAAATTTTAAAACAAAAGCTTAGGAGAAAAGAGAAGACAATTAATAATTTAAAAGATTTCTTAGATGATTTACGCAATAAAGGTTTAATTGATGGTGAACATGGAAGATTAATTGAAAATCATTTTAGTGATGAGAATTCTTAATCATAAATACATTTTGCTGCTATGAAAAATTCTAATTGGATATATCATTAGTAGTTATATTTATTACTTATTTCTACAATCAAAATACTAAACGGTATAAAACTTGGGACACACATTTGTCATTCAGGGGACGCACTTTGATTTTCAGGGGACACAAAGTGTGTCAGGGGACACCGTATTTTAGGCCCTGCTCCCCATGGCTTTTTTGTGCTATTGTAATATAGGACGAAACGAATATTTTATATTTTTACGAACAGTTATTATCATTTAAAAATCAAGGTTATCACTTATCAGCCTTGTAATCACGATGAAATATATCTTTAAATTTAAATTTAAATAATTAAGTAATGATGCAAAATAGTTTTTTTCCTCATTGGGGGACACACTGATTTGTCTTCCAAAAACATAGTGCCATTGATTTATTTATAGTTATTATCCCGTATTTACCCCGTTATTACCCGTATATTTTATAATCAGTGTCCATTTACCACACAGATATCTATACTATAGATATAGTACTAGACGAGATTTACATTAACAGTAGTGAAGCTCGGCGGCGCGCTCTTATCACGCATCCGCCATATTTTCGGGGGGCAAAACAATTTTGGACTTATTAAATTGTCTAAAAAAAAGGATAAAGGCGCTCCGAAGGGGAGACGGACACACTATTTCTGCGTGACGACTAGGCGGTATTCATGCTAGAGATATTTTGTCTTAAGTTGTAACATTACTCTGAGTGTTTAAAAAAGTGTTAAATACTAACGTAACTTAATAAACTCGTAATAATAGTTAATTTGACTGAGTGTAAATTCATTTAATTCAACCCTTGTCAACCGAGCTCCACAACTGGACCACAACAATAATATAATTAAATAATTAAGTTCATAATATACAAATCACTTCATATCATACTCAATTAATGTCAAGGAATAATGGTTATTCAAATTAATAATTCAGGTATAAGAAGATATACATTTTAAATTTACTATATTGTAATATTATTATAGAATACAAATATAAAAATGTTAATACAAAATAAATATGTACAATAGATTCATGAATATGAAAAAATTAAATATTATTAATAAGGTTTCACACATATTTATTTATTGGTTATTAAATAAAATCAGCTTAGTTAAGACACGGCGTTTGCTAACTTGTTTATCTTTAGATTTAGCAACATAGTGCAGACGTATTTTGAGATATTCCCTACAAATTAAAGATACCAAATGTAATTTATGGTTTTCTAGAATAGAATCATCCAAACAACTTAAATTTTTAAACACATTATTACTGTAGACGTAGTTCTTGGCATAAATAACAATTTTAGAATATGAATCCAATTTTAGATGTTTAAAATTATCTGTGAGTTGAATAAGAGTCTTTTCAACAAATTTCACGATTTTTAATACATCAGTTGAACTTTGTACTAGTCCTCCCATATTTTTAATATTATTTAGAGCCGAATAAGAATTTTTATGACTATAATTATGGTCTGTAATAGTTTTTCTTTCTAGTAAACTTTCAGTACACATAGGGCATTCTATTTTCTTAAAAATGGTTCTTACTATAAATCCACTAATATAGTATAAAATATTGTCTTTAAGAATGTTAACACTATCATTTTCAAACGAAAGGAAGTCTGGTATTTCTTCACCAGGTTATCTGATAATTTACAAGATCGATGTTCGCGACAACGCGGAAGTATCAAACCAGCGAGTGCTTCCACGCCGAACATTAATACGAGTCTTATACCACGGCGGAACGCCGGGATCGACTTTGAAGATTTCGAGTCGCGCACGTGATATCGTCGACACAAACTCGGTGAACACCTCTAGATTCTTTGTTATCTTTGCATTTGTAATAATTTCCATAAGAGAACACGTTTATTAATTCATTCAAGCTTGACTGTTTTGCTATTGATTCTACCGAAATCATGGAAAAATTATAGTCAGAGGTGAGCTGACACGAGCATACTATTCTGACTAGATTCGATATAACGACGAATGATCTCTTGTTTTAAATTTTTAACTCACATCGTACTCACTGAAATTCTTGCCTTTGAAATACCGACTCATTATGACCAGGATTAACAGAGCATGGAACTCCACTTCTTTATTCCGGAAGCTGGAACGTAAAGCTTCGTTTGTGTATACAGAACCGACGCCAAGCGAATGTAGTTGTTCCAAAAAGAGTTCCAAAAACACGAAAACATCATAAATACAATACATTTGTACATTGAAAACTGTAATTATATTTTTATGTTTCATTTGAAAATAAAATTAATATTATTCAGTACAGAAAAATATGTTGTAAGGACTTTGAGCCGACCGACCGAGCTGATGATCCAAAAATGTAATTCATCAATGTATGATGATTCAAAATCATTAAATGAAAATCTCGAAACGGAATTACTCATTGATAAAGCAATGGATTCATAATATGCTACTCAATTTATTGAAATATAAGTAAATGAATATTATGATTATAACAATATAACTGAATACTATTAGTTTTTGTTAAATAATAAAATAAAAACATATTTTACTATCTATTTTTGGTATTTGAGTCTACAAAACGACAATAATGTCTGCAAAATTTAACTACTGTAATTTGGATTACTGCGAACACTGCATTTTAGCGGTGCAACATAATAAGCATTAGGCCATATACGAGTATAAACGTCTAATTTTCAATTATAAAAGTGATTGAATTCATTTTTAAATTTTTAAACAGCTATTTTGTCGGCGATTTTGGGCGGTTATCTGATAATTTACAAGATCGATGGTCGCGACAACGCGGAAGTATCAAACCAGCGAGTGCTTCCACGCCGAACATTAATTTGTTTCAAATTACTATAGTAAAATATTTTAGACTTTTTTAATTTTTTTATTTGTTACAAATGCCTCGGTTTCTAGGGCCATTAGCTACAAGAAATCACATAATATTTACATTGAACATAGGGTTGTTTCACTAAATAAACTTATACGTAATAACTAAGGTAGTACAAATTAATAAATAAGGGAGTAATATAGGTTTAAGTAATATAGAGTTGACAGTGATACAGTGGCGCCGAACTCAATTTTTATGGGTGGGACAAAGTACAAAAATTAATACCTACCCCACCCATACACCTAACAATTTTACCTAACCCTTTCACAACTTAAAAAAAATGGTCATCAAATTTTTCTTTGTTTCTCCGTCCCACCACCCCCCGCTTCTATATATATATATATATATATATATATATATATATATATATATATATATATATATATATATATATATATATATATTCTTCTATATACGTTTGTCTGTACCTGCCCAAAATGGAAAAATTATACTGCCTCACCGTGCCACCAATTTGACAAGGATTGACAATAATAGTGTATACAGTATACTAAATGGTTCAAATATATGTTATTATAACAGACAAACATTGAAATGTCGTGTTTACTTTAATGACGAAAATATGTATTGGAAACCGGAAGTATTGTTTAAATATTTCAACTAAATTATTATTTCTTATATAATAGTGCAGATGAATAAAATATACACGCAGTTATTATTTAATTTGTATTATTTATTTAATTGATAGGTATTTATTAATGAGTTTTTGAAATTAAACACTTTCAAGTTTCAACAATTTAACTTTAATAACCCTAACCACCTAGCACCTAGCACCTACCCACCTGTATATAGGGTTCGGCGCCACTGCAGTGATACATTATAGGATAGGGTGACCATAAAAATAAAATAAAAATACGGGACACTAAGTTACCTACTAAAAAAAAAAAAAAAGGAAATTCTAATTTTAACTGAATATATTAAAAAAAAAACTAATATGCTGTATAATAGTTTTTAAATACAAATAAAATAAAAATACTAATAAGTATAACATGTACACAAAAGTCCAAAAAAAAATTATTTTGAAGACGATGGCAGGTAAATTTCTTCTTTTGATGTTTTGTATACTTTTGTGCTGAACTGATTTCATCGAGTAACTTAGTTTCTTTTAATAGAATATTTTAAAACTCATTACAAGATAAGTTTTTAAAATGTGTCAAGACAAGAATCTAAAAATAATGCTGATAAGTATAGATTTCAAAAATGTTCTATTGAATATTGTGATACAAAAATATCGTAGAATTTATAAATTAACAATGAAGAGAAAAACGGGATTAATATGGGACCGACTTGAAAATACGGGACAAAATGCGTCCCGTATAACTTTTGTCGGAACAACGGGACACAAAGTGAAAATACGGGACAATCCCGTATAATACGGGACGTATGGTCACCCTATTATAGGAGAGTAAATTATACATTTATATTGAACTTTTACTTGTAATTATTTTATGTATTTATAGTACCAGTATCATATACATAATATTGATGTGTAAGGTAAGGGGTATATAAAAGAGGGTGGATTTTGGGTGGTACAACCCCACATGTTTTTTTTTGCTATAGAAATCTGTTGATACCCAAAAGTAGGTAACAGTTAAATTAATAAGTGTGTCCCCTGAAATCAGATGTATTTTAGGTCTTGATGGGGAGGAATATATCCCCCTCATCCCCCCCCCCCGTTTGACCGCCACTGCAACAAACTGACAAGAAATGGTCCACCAGGTGCTCTGTATGAATGTTCAAAAAACGGGTGGACTAATGATGAAATATTTTTGGTTTGGCTCAAACATTTTTCAGATTACTCTAAACCTACTGCTGAATAACAAGTTTTGTTAATTCTCGATAATCATGGAAGTCACATTACACTTGCTGCTTTTCAGTATTGCAGAGATAATCACATAGTAATGTTGTCACTTCCACCTCATAGTTCTCATAGAATGCATCCCCTGGATGTTTCATTTTTTTGGCCACTGAAGGCAGTTTATAGAAGGGAATGTGATTTTTTTATTAAAAGTAAGGCTATGGTCAAAATCACTCCATACGATTTATCAGAAATTTTTAATAAAGGCTACTCAAATGTACAGGGGCGGACTGGTTCCTCCAGAGCGGCCCGGGAATTTTTTTTCAAGCGGCCCATTACCCATTAACCATTGTCTAAGGTCTTTTTTTTGTGGCATCGACGGCGTTGCCGAAACTGCTTAAGCATTATATTGACATATTGTCTAAGGTCTAATCTAATACACTATTACAGCACTTACGTGTTAGGTTCAAACCTAAAATACCAGACATTTTCTCAGTTTAATATTTAAATTATAATTAATACTAACAGAAGATAAATAAAACATTTTAGAAATACACATGGTAATGATTATTTATTGGCTCAAGGAATTAATAATTTATGGAGTGTTTTGCTTTTTTTGGATAAACGGTCTATAACAGTTTGGTATGGTATATCACTTAAAATAATTTTTTCTGTAGCCATTAAAACAAAAGCTTCTAGGTTGTCCTGTGTCATACTGTTCCTATAAATGGTTTTCACCTGAAAAATAAAATTGCATTCATTTTTATAGTATAAAAAACAATTCAAAATTCAATAAACTGATATTATAAACTCTTATTATAATCCAAAAATTGTAATAAGTTACTTGTACAACCAAATTGTCCGGCCCCATAATTCAATTATTCGACCGGCCCATCGGGAAATTTCCCGATCTCCCGATCTGCCAGTCCACCCCTGCAAATGTAGCTAGTATACAAAAAGGTGTCACAGGTTTTTCAGCCACTGGAATATATCCTCTAAATCCCAATATATTTAACGACGAAGATTTCTATGCAGCTAATACATTTTGTCAAAACAATATTGACCAGAATAATGATATTAAAACTGTGAATCAAAACTTAACAGATTCAAATCAAGAGCTACGGAAATCAATAGCATCAACATCCCATCAATGTCCAACAACTTCAAACATGTCTCCATCAGTTTTTATTCAAACAATACAAGGTACTCCATCTCCCAGGAATTCAAGTGTTTCAATTGAGGAAATAACTCCTGTTCCAAAAACACTTCCTTCAAAAGTTATCCGTCGAAAAGCAGCTAAACAACATTCCACCATAATTACTGCATCTCCCATGAAGAAAAAATTAATTTATAGAGAAAGAAAAAGACAGTTGAAAAAATCAAAAGAAGAATCTGGGAATATTAAAAAGAAACAAATATTGAAAAAACCAACAGTCACTGGTAAGTTCCTAACTCTGAATAATTGAATTATTATTAATGTATATATTTTTTTTATTTTAGTTTTAAGGAGGAAAAAGATTACTAAAAGAAAATTACTAGATGAATTAAACGCAACTCATAATTCCAATCATTCCTCTTCAGACACTGACTCCGACATCCTAGAAATATGTGATGATAATAGCGACGATGATGTAGATGATGGCACTGAAATTTGTTTAATCTGTGAAGAAAGAGGTAAAGACGAAGTTTGGTATGGATGTACAAATTGTGGATTTTGGGTACACGCAGAATGCAGCGATGCTGATTCACCAACGAATTATATATGTGATATTTGTAATAGAAGACTAAGAATGTCTAGTTAAATAAATTTAAAATATTGTGTTACAATTGTAGGTATTGTTAACTTTATTAAAATATTAAGTTCCTGTTACAAAGTTATCCTAGGTTTACAAAGGTATGTTACCCCCATATTACTTAAAAGTCTAAGAATTAAAATTAAATAATTTAAAAAAATGTTATTACATTATTAACAATATACATTATTTTGAGTCAACAAGTTATAAAGAAAGAGCTAAATATAAATATTAAAAAAAAAGAATTTCTGTTAAAGTATTCACCTGCAGGGTCGGCCTCAGGTATTTTGCCGCCCGGTGCGATTTAAAAAATTTCCGTCCATTACATTATATTACACGTACAAATAAATTAATCATCAATAAACATACACTTTTTATTGAAAAAAAAAATATTAATCTAAATTAAAATAAATCCATTTCTTTATTAATAAATAAAAATATTTTCATAACCATTAGGTATTCAAACTGTATAATGAAAATAATACTAAACAAAGTTATATAGATACATGGTTCATAATAAGTACATAAAGATAAGTTATCTATTGAAATTGCATTTTCTTGCTTTTGTATTAGCAAAATCTTTTACCACGTCAACGTCATTTAGTTGTTCTGCCAATTCATGTTCAATTGCTATCATAGCTAATCCACTTAATCTATAAAGAAAGAGCTAAATATAAATATTAAAAAAAAAAGAATTTCTGTTAAAGTATTCACCAATCACCTGTGTGTGATCGTCACTCGGATTCGTGTCTTTGAAAATAGTATCTATTTCGTTGATCACGATGCCCGGCAAGATCAACAAATTTTCTTCTTCGTGTGATGCGTATGAAAATATTGCGTTATGTTCTATAGGTATTTTTGTGGATAATGTATTCTGATTTTCAAAACATATAATAGAACATTAAATCAACGAAAATAATGAATGACTAAAGATATTATTATAAATGATTGAATTGGTTATGTTTTACAGTTTATTTCGTTATGGCGTTATTTTATGAAAATAAAATGTTAATTCATTAATATTGGTACTTGACATTTTTTTTAACGTACTTCGTTCAGAAACGAATATAATATCAATAATATCGAACAAATAATAATCCTAATATTATTAATTGATTTCTTCACATGAAGATATATTGTATTGATCCATATAATGAAAGAATTCCAGTATGGATCAAAGATGGATTTTTAAATTTATGAAAGATTGCACCTGCTGTAATTTTAGGGGATTACGCCAATGATATAAATCAAAATACTTGCTTAGTTCAGCAAACCGGGGTATAGTGTGTGCCTATTCAATTCTATTCGATCTTAGATGATATTGCCATCACAACAACCAACAGACAAAACACGATTCAATTGCCGTCGCCATTTGAATAGTACCTTTCATTAGCGTAAACGAGTGATTTATTGAAGAAAAATATTTAATATGCAAATTGCGGAAATGCAAATTTTCACATTTAAAAAATATCCAATTACGTATTTCTTCAAATGAAACCTTCATAAAAATAAATCGAAATCAATGTGTACAGTTTATATAAGTTATATTATTATCAACGTATTCGGTCGGTCGGTACGGTTTTGCCACAGATGTGAGATTTTTACATTGCATCTATGGCGAAACTCGTCGCATAGTAACGCGGGCACCAACAGCAATATAACGAATATTTTTCGAGACGAATATATTCAGCACTCTGAGATTCAATGAAAATCTGAGATTAGTTGAATGAACATTTATTACTTTTCGTAAACACTTTTATATAATGACGGCTTTGTTACAATAAACAATTTTCAGTAAGTCTTTCATAATGCCTATTATAAAACAACTATGACACTCGTTATACTTACGATTCCGTCAATTTTAAATATCGTACCAGCCTAGCTATTAAGACGACGACGAAAATATTAAATAGCTAGAGTTTGGCCGTATTTTACGTGAGAATATTTTCCGAAATTATGATTTGGTTGTCAACATTAAATACATAATTGCATAGTATTTGTCAATCGTGAGTAACATTCGAAATAAATCAATATTGTTATTTTTTTCAATTATTTCAAACCGTATTTATTTTTATTTTGTATGAATTCAAAATTTAAAATCTTTATAGGAAAGCAAATTATTAGTATAAAAATAAACCAATGGTCGAGACTGACGTATTTCAGTGCACCTAAGATTTATCACAAGATAAGGTCTTGATCGAAGATCACAATGTATTATGTCTCAGGTCCATAGGCGCCATGTACATGGGTGCCCGGGTGCTCGGGCACCCACTGACATTATTATGGGGTGCTGGGCACCCATTAGAATTATGGAAATTTATAACGTGTATTTATATCCATGTTTCAACCATTTTAGCAAATTGAACCAAAATTATAGATATAATAGTTATAGATACTGAACATATTGCCAATTCATTCATAAGTTCATCTAAAATTCGTTAAAATACTTTTTTTTTTTGTAAAAAATCGAACAAAATTTAACACATTTTTTGTATTACTTATTTTTATTTAATAAATAAGTTAGTAAATTTGGTATATATTTGTTTTGTTGAATAATTAATATATTTTATATGGAATTGCATTATTCAGTATACAACATGGTATATATTATTTAAAGTAAAATTATGACACTAATGGGTGCAATTCGGAGAGCCAGATAACCTAAAATTAACATTTTAGGGGATTAAATTGTAACTAACCCTCCGAAAAGGCAATTTCTTAAATTGTACGAGGACATTGTATTCATCAGATCACTAACCCTTCTCCCCCAAACTATGTGTTTATGTCTATGATACCAAGGCACCCATACAGATTTTTAAAACCTGGCGCCTATGCTCAGGTCGATCACAAGTAGCTATGCCAAGTCAAGGCTTAAAGTAACATATTTTATTTACCTACAGATCGTCTAGCAGACTAATACGCTTTTATGATTTGACCCCATCTTCTTGTGTTTTGTTCGGTACCTAATGAGTACTCATCGCGATTATTCAAATCACATCGCACTTTGAACGCCGCGACCACTGAAAAAACACGTAACAGACGACCATCAAAATGATTGGTCAGTTTTATCTGATCACTTAATCCACGCGTACGTACATCATGTTGTTTAACCCCGAGTAACACTGACGCTTTTGAAGATTTATTAACACCGATCATACGATCTCTTTGTAACCGCGAAACGAACGGGTTTGTTATTTGGACGACACGCTGAATTTATACACCAGGCTTCAATGAAAGACCGTTAAAAGGTATGTATTTCTCACATGTAATGTAAAAAGTTATGTATTTTCGAGGACTATCATACCAAATTTTATAAACATACATAATTTTTTGATTTCATGATTTTTTTATTTTTTTTACGTTGTAGTGAGACGCTGTTTTTTCTGTTTATTCTCTTTATACTATACGTCGTATTATCCTAAACTCGTAAAATATAAATAACATAAATTTGTAATTAGTCTGGTTTTCAAATTATGTGACTTAATTATTTTATTTGAATATATAAAAATGTATGACTTCTACTTATCGAAAATTATTGTACTTGCGCAAATATATTACTTGTTTCTCTATGGGAGCTATTGATATTTTTTCAAGAATTAATTTTCAATATCTTTTTCTTTATTTAAGTTATTTATCGAAAACTGATGAAGGAACGTGTACTAGTTGAGTTAATAATTCCATTAATTACATAATTTTTCTCAAATAAATGATTTCGATGAGTTGTAAATAAATCATTTTATGCGGGTGTGATTAACTAGAAAAAAAAATCTAACACAAAATTAACGTTTATTTTACACATGGGATTCGAAATCAGGCGTTAAGTTCACGGGAGCTGCGGAGCAGAAGACCCCAATGAAATAGTAAGACCGGGCTCCGCTACCCCTTAAATGCTTTAGACATACCCTTTTTTTGTTATTATCTAAATTTCCTAATTTATATAAGTAATTTTTGACTATGTGTAAACTGTATCTATGTATTACGTTTAACATAATTGTATAAAACATTATTAAAATGTAAATATTTAAATCTAATATAGGTATTGTATCATAGTATATGGTTTAGTTTAATTTTAGATTCTGAACGGAGTGAAGAATGTATTGATTTTACAATTTTTTTTTTTTTTTTTATCGTTTATTTAAATATACACAATCTGTAAATGTTGTTTTACAATAAGTGCATGTGAAGGAGGTGACATGGCTTGAGTGGCTGGATATAAGAAGCCGCCCATTGGAGGCACTTAAGGTTAGGATTTTAGGCTAGGGTTTTAATTTGCTGGTAAGAGAGGGTGGGATTACAAATTGAAGGGAGGTAGAGGTATACACAATTTTAGATTAGTAGGTCACGACACCAGGTACGTTTTAGTCGCCTTCTGGGGTCACCAGGAATAGCGTTGGTAGATAGCTCTGAAATCAAGGGATTACGGTGGCTGTGGAACTTGGAGTGTGTGCGTTTGTATAGAGTTTTTGCGACGTTTTGGACTGTTGGAATGGCTAGATCTTTATGAAGAGTGTCGTTAGATACATAGTAGGGAGCTTTAGTTATTTGACGGAGACATTTTGATTGGAAGATTTGAATTTTGTTTAAGTTGGACTTTTTGGCTGCACCCCAGAGTTGGATACCGTATGTCCAGATCGGTTTGAGAAGAAGTTTGTATAATAGTAGCTTGTTTTTTAAATTGATGTGTTGTGATGTGAGGAGATAACGTAATTGGCGAGAGCGATTATTTAAGGCAAGTCTTTTGTTGTGGGTGTGAGTTGCCCAAGTTAACCTGCGGTCTAAATGTAGATTTTACAATGATGTGTGTTTTTATTTTTTTTTATTTTTGTGTCTGTCGACACGATTTGGGGCAGTAAAAATGCTTCGATCGCCTTATATAGCAACTTTTCTGAAAGGAAAGTGAATCTAGTTGGTACTTTGGGGGGTCAAAAGTTAAAAATTTTCAATATTTTTTTAACGCGCCGGGAAAAACCCTTAAAAAATGAGGGAAAAATGGTATATTTTACGCAAAACCAGTTTTCGACAAAATCAAATTTTTTATTTTGCTATAACTCAAAAACAAATCTAAGAGTGATTGAAAAATTATTCAAATACATAGGCACAATTTTTTTTTATAAGCAGTTGAAGTTCAAAAATCGACAAAATTTGTCAAAATCACGAATATTTGCAAATTATTTTGTAGTTGAAAATGTATAAAAATTGTTGTATTCAAAGATAAGAAATGAAAATATTATGTGATATCACAGCTGATAAAGATAATTAAATAGATTAAGTTTATTATAATATAATCAGTAGCTGACAGCTGTTCTATACAAAATATTGGTAGATTGTAAACACAAGGTGTATAACGTACCTTTACATGGTTGAATAGAACGTTACTAACTTCCAATTTCCAGTTATTTTAATGTGTGTATCAGTTCCATAAACATGCGGATTTTATATATTATTATTAATTATTAATATTTAAATAGACGTAGCCACGGAGCATTCAGCATATATGGACGGCGGGGTCGGGTGGTACCGTCACGATAGTGCATTTAGGCAAATAATATGGTATTTACCTACGCCCTATCTATGCACATCCTGGTTTGTCCAATGCTCACGAGCAGAAGTCACATGAATAGACAAATGTAAATTTAACCCAATCTAGGATATTAAAATAAAATATATATTACAATTTAAGGCTGACATCTTCATCTTCGTTCAGAATCGTTTTTTTTTTATAATATAAAATAATTCCAAAATCTATCCAATAATGCCTAATCTAGCAATGCATCTCGTGTATCCCACCCAACTACTGTATCCTGTACTTAACTTACAATGATTTATCATTGCATTCAAATGTAAAGTACCATACAACTAAACTATCGTAAACCAGGTGATCCCATGATAGAAAGTGCTATACACTCCTCACCATTATCTTGTCCGAGGAGCGAAGCGACGAAAGACGAACTTCCACCACCATTATCTTATCGGCTTTTTTTTTCTTGATTTGTAAGTTGCTAAATAATTGTGATAATTTGACATAGATTCATAAATCCTAATTTTTTTTAGAAAAAATAATAATGTATGCTCAAAATACTTTGATCGAAGAGTTATTTAGTTATAAATAAATAATGATTGATCTTCTGTTAATTTGACCCCAGAATTGAGCGTAAAAACGCAGCCGAACTTTTCTGGCTACAATATTTTATTTTCACAATAACATATTGTTCACCCTAGCAACGAACAATAAACAAAAAATATCTGCCTTTTTAAATGAAATTTAAACCCTTTCATTTATCTGAAAATTGTCAAATTGACTCACTAGCTTATACTATTTGACAACGTCTTGTCGTATTTTATACAATTTCGAAAATTTAATCGACTTAATTCACATTGTACCCTTTTACCCAGATACGTAAAACCAACACCGTCGTGATGAAAGAGACCATGTTCATCGTGGAGTAAGAGGGAAGCAATGCTTCCAGTAAAGTTGTTGATTGAAATCTCAAAACTCTTATGTCAATTAAAAATATCCTGTAATTGTTGCGGATTTATCAAAAATGACCAGCTGAACGCGAAAGAGTGAGTTATTATAATTGTTTCGAATACTATCATATTCAGTATCGAGTAACATAAATGCAGTGTTATAAAATATGATTGAGTACCAAGAAGCACACTTGATTTATTCACGTGTTTCACAATATATCGTGTTCCAAAACTTCTAATACTCATGATAATTTTCTCTTCGTAATATTTGTGATAGGAATATACCCATAACCCTGTTAAATCGCTTTGGTGTGATATATGTAGTAATATCAATTCTCATAGCGTAGATATCGCAGTTCCTTTATTTTGGTTCTGTTTATGCAGATAATAATAGTGGCCTTCACCGTATATTTTGGTTACCGCAATCGATGGAAAGTTTGGTAAACAATTTTAAAGGAAAAATAATGATAAAATCCATTAATTTTTCAATTCGTGAAACAATTATATATTTATTTATTTTTATTTATAAAATATACGGGATAAACCCTTGAAACAAATATACACATTATACTTATCTATCCAGTTACAAATTAATTGTACAATTATGATATAATAAAAATTTAATAGCTATATACAGTAAATTATAGACAGAGAAGAAACGAAGGGTCCACAATGGCGTTTGACATCATACGTGTGATAGGCTCATTCTTAAGGTAATTAGTAGATGCGAAAGGAACATAAAAAGGAGCAACAGAACGGGAATAAAGTTGGGGAACTCTAAAACAAACTAAGGAAAGCAAATAGGGATTGTCAATCTTACCTAGTAATAAATTAATCAGGAACTTAATGCCAGAGATCCGTCTACGCTCAGCCAGTGAAGCCAGACCTAGTTGAGAAGCGACAGGTCCATAGTTATGGGGTTCGCAAGGGATATTCAACCTCAAACTAGCATACTTCAAAAATTTACGTCGTACTCTTTCAAGCGTAATAGAGTTATTGAGGTCATGAGGGTCCCAAATAACGGTACAATACTCAACAATAGGGCGAACAAGTGCACAATAAAGCACCTTGTATGATAGACCTAATCGAAAATCCCTACATAATCTTAATACAAACCCCAAAGTTTTAAAGGCTTTACAACAAATATGCTCTATGTGGGGTCTAGGATCAAGATCACTGCTAAGAATAAATCCAAGATCACTTACACAGTTATTAGAACGAGAAATAGCAGTAGGTCCAAGATGATAAGCATATTTGACAGGGGATTGGATCCTGGCAAAAGTCATGGCCATACATTTGGAGACGTTAAGGGATAACCCTAACAAGTTAAACCACTCCGTGAACCGATCAAAATCACTCTGTAACAAAGTACAGTCATCCAAGGAGGATATACGAGAGAAGAGCTTAATATCGTCTGCAAAACATAGAATCTGGGAATTTGAAAGAACACTTGATACACTATTAATGAATAGAGAGAACAGGAGCGGGGATAGGTGACCTCCTTGAGGAACACCAGACGTAGCAAGATAGACATTAAATTTAACTCCTGGCAATTTCACCCATTGGTAGCGACAATTATATAAAATAAAATTCTATAAATTTGATCAATAAAGTGTACTTAATAAGTGTGCATCGTGCATGAAATAGCATGTTAACAATAGTAAAACAGTGAATATAATTGTCTAATATGTATGTTATTTGTAATTCACAGAAAAGTTCTATGAATATCGTTTTTGTTACCGTGTAGTAGAGACATTTTTTTCCAGTGAATTCTTTTTAATGTAGAATGAGACGTTGTCATGAAAAAATATGTATAGTAGCCAATAAGGAACCAAAAGTATTGTCATGAAATAAAATAATAGGTACACATTTATTAAAATAATAATATACAAATGTATAACTTCTACTTAGCAAACGTTATTCACTTTTACATTCTTATATATTTCGTGTTTAAATCTTATAACAGATATGTAAGTACTCTGAACAATAACTAAGTACTATCTCAATAACTTCAATATTATATATAGGTTTTTAGTTGAAAAACCATCCACTATGTCCTAATCATTAATCGTTATAGTCAAATTTATTGCAATACATAATAGATAGCTCGTTAAGGGAGCTTAGACCTCTATTTTCAACTTTCAAAGGAGCTTAGCCTCCTGAAGCTTCTCAAATTTCTCCTGATGTTTGTATGCCTATAATATATAATTGCATGATTTGACTTGTCAACATTTTGGTGACTACAATGATTTTCCATACAAAAAATTATGCGGATACGCGTAATATTTCAAAATAATATTAAGTAAGTCATATGCCATTTATCAGTTAAAATGCTTTCGATGAATAATAGGTAAATAATATTATATGGGTGTGATTACATGAAAAAAAATTCTTAAGCCATTTTAACGGTTTTTATAATAAAAATGAAATTCAAAATACCATTAACGTAAAGCTATTTAAGTGGCAATGAATAATATTTGCTTTTCTGTGAATTCAACGTCGAAATTTCATTGTGAAGTGATTTAAAACTGAGTGGAAAACGCTACATGACTTATTGACATTTTGCTGGCTACAATAATTTGTTCTACTTGGCAAAATTCGTAAACAAGATTTATTTCCTTCTTTCCTCATTGAAATAAAACGCACATTCGTTCATTTAGCCACAGACCACCAAACATACAGTTTTCTGAATTAATACAAAATTTGTTCACATTATACAGATTTTTAAACGCTGTAAGCATCGTAAAAACCCTCAATCTACGTCAATTGGCCATGTAAGTGATTTGGACGACACGCTTTTTGTTGTATAGTATATGTATTACATATGGAATGAAAAGACCTTGAATTTAAAGTTGTTAAAAATGAATAATATACGATTTGCTGTCAATTTGACGTTATAATTTCACTGTGGAGGCATTTCAAATTGTGCGTAACAACGCAACATAACTTGATATTGTTCTGGCTACAATAATTTGTTCACCTTGGCAACGGCTTGTAAACAAAGAATGATTTCTTTATGAAATAAAATTTAAATTCCTTCATTTATCTGCAAACCGTCGAGGAGACTCACTAGCATTAAATATTTGACAACTTTTTTTTTTTTTATACATTTTTTTAAATTGCTAATAAAATATTCATTTACAATATAATAATTTGCGCAAGCCAAAATGCCGAAATATCATTTGTTTGTGGTATGTTTTGGAAATCATCGCATACTTATCAATGAAGAATGAAGATAAACCGTGAAGGGTAATATTTTTATATTTCAATTCGTTATGTTAATAGAATAATGTATTTTTTCATCGTAATGTAATTAAAAGGACTGTCATGACTTAAATACGTCAATGTGAACTATCGCTTAACGTTTACGATAAAGTTTTGATAATTTGAAAATGAACATGTAAAATTATATTGAATTTATATTTAATTTGTGTACAAAAACTTTAATACGTCTGTAAATATTTCCTTTTACAATAAGCACAAATGATATTTAGGTAAGTAGCCAAATTATATTAAATTAAATAATTGAATATTTATTGCATCAAAGCAGTGTCTGCTTTGGGAGAAGGATCCATCCATTGATGGAACGTCATGGTGAGTGTGGAGATTGAGGTTTAGTCCTTCAAGAGGTCACGACACCATTTTCGTTTTAGGCGCCTTCTGGGATCACCAGAAATTGTGTGAGTTGACAAATCAGATATGAGAGGGTTTCTGTGGTTGGAGAGATAGAACTACATCCTAGATGTATATGGTAATGCATATTTCTATGTAGATTAATAACTTATTACGAAGAGTTATTCTGGTTGAAAATCTTAACATATCATTGATTCAGTTGATTCTATACTTTTTGTGGTATAATATATGTATTACATATGGAATGAAAAGACCTTGAATTTAAAGTTGTTTAAGTAGGAGTAAATAAATACAAATGAATAATATCCGATTCGCTGTCAATTTGACATTATAATTTCACTGTGGAGGGATTGCAAATTGTGCGTAACAACGCAACATAACTTGATATTGTTCTGGCTACAATAATTTGTTCACCTTGGCAACGGCTTGTAATAAAAGAATGATTTCTTTATGAAATAAAATTTAAACTCTTTCATTTATCTGCAAACTGTCGAGCAGACTCACTATCATTTACTATTTGACAACGTAATTTAGTATTTTATACATTTTTTAAAATTGTTAAGAAAATATTCATTTACAATATAATAATTTTCGCACATGACAAACACTGAAAAAACCCGCGTGTATTGTGTATTTTGGAAATCATCACAGAATGATCACTGACGAAACCGCTGACGTTCCAGAAGACTACGATATACCGTGACAAAGTAATTTTTTTATATTGCAATTCGTTATGTAATTAGATTGATGTTTTTTCCTCGTAACGTAATTAATTAGACTATTTTGACGTAAATACGTCATTGTGCAATACCACGGAACACGATATAGTTTTGATATTTGTTAAAAAAAACTTGGAAAATGTTTATTTAACTTGTATAAAAATACTTGAAATCGTTTGTACTGATTATTCAATATGACTGAATCCTAGACGTATATGGAAATGCGTATTTCTATGAAGATTAATTACTTATTACGAACTAATTATTCTCATAAAAAATCTGAACATATCATTTATATATAGTATACTTTTTGACATATTTTTGTATTGTATGTTCGAATATTGTATGTATCGAACACACCAATTTTATTTAAACTATAAATATTTTTATTATGATTTATATTCATATATTTGTTTCAAGTGTAAATAGGAAGGTTAATATGATGATATATGATGACGTCTATAATATAGGTTATATTATTTTTATTGTATTGTTCAATTTTCTTTTGCATAACTTTGCGGTTCTACTGTGATATTTGACATTCTGTATGTACCTTTGAAGACATCGAATTATTGTAGCTATTGTTGGTTACGTAAGTTAAGGTTTCCCTCGAGACCCGGGTCCTTCGGGAGGGCATGAGCATGCCACCGGGCGCGTCCCTAGCTGCGGATAAGGGGAATCCCTGTAGATATACAGGGTAGCCGCGAAATAAGCCACACCTTTGGTGTGGACGAATAAGCGGTCGCGGACAAGCTCAACACCGGGGGAACGATCGACCCCCGGTGTCCTGGTAGATCACGGACAACGAAAAACTGTGCAACGGAGATGAGGCTGATCTCCGCCAAGACCGCCTAGCCGAAACACAAAACAAATAATGAAACACAACAAACAGAATAAAAAGCGCCTTGTTGCCCCCCTACCGGGGGGGTTCGGACTTCAGGGCACGGCGGTTGGGGGTGGCTCGCCCCAAGAGTCGTCATCGAGTAGCCAGACCCCATTAGCAGGAGTGGCCAGCCAGGCTCTTGTTCATGGTAGGGATACTAGTGCTGAGACAGACGTGTCAATTTATATTGGCACGCAAACCTGTAACGGATTGCATGAGGGAATATCTATTTCGGTAATTAATATAAATAAATATATTTGATTCTTATGTATCAATTTGAATAGTCTTTTGCAACGTTGTCTTTGGTTGCAGTCGTCTGGACAGAACACAACTGCTTTCACAGACCACAATCAACTCGTCCCGGTGATAGTGAAAAAGTAACGATTGACGCTAATGATCCATTTGTATTTAATAAAAAGTTCGAAAATCAAAGGTACTCGTTATGTTTTACAGCTGTCAACATCATAACAGAAAAATTAAAAAGAAGTACTTACTTTTAAATGGACTAAAGAAATGTGCTATATGTAGAAAACGTCTGTGTGGCGCAAAATGCACGGGTACTCTTTTTGCGTATTTATAATTTAATGTCAAAAATCCAATCGGGTGTTACTCGCATAAGTGTGAACATTTCGATACTTATGAAAATGAACTATTCTTACAGACTGCGGAAAACCAGTTCACAAAAAATGCTTCGGTGAATATGACGATAGTGAGTAAACGTGTATAATTAAAATAATGTGATACATATACAATATACATATCTTTAAAATATAGTGATCGTAAGATGTTTTTTTTATTGTACATTTTATTTGTAACGTGGTCGTTGTTTCACATGAGATTTTTTCACAGTATCTGGTGAAATGATATATCACTGTATATAATATTATTCAAGTGTCACAGAACTTAAATGTCTCATTAATATTAATTTGCACTACTCATAATCACGAAAACTGAAATAAATTGAAAACATATTTTATATTTGAAACACTTATACTGGTAATTCATGAATAAACGCAATGATTAATTTGAAAAGTTAACCGAAACAATTATCATATTATTTCATAAGTGTTTTATGACATTAACTTTCAAATAATTAACTATGGATTATTCTCATGCTCGATTCTTTTTAATTATTTATTGCATATCAGTCGATTAGATTTTATACTATTGCAAGTTGTGACCAACTTTTGTATGAGAACATTTTCTTATTTCCTTTTTTTGTCATATCTATACAGCTATGTTTAATGTTTTTCGTAATACTTACGTTCATCTATACTCTGAGTCGGGTTGGGCACATTTACTTAGAAATGTTTCACGATTTACTACGATTCATCTGATCTAGAAATATATGTGCATATTTTATAATTGCTATGTCTTAATTGATACATTTGTTTTATAAATAGTGATTTATACGACCAATCAGCATATGGAGAATACTACAAATGAGGTCACTCATCCAGATTCATCGCCTCATGAAAATTACGATACGTATGTCCAAAAATGAAACAGAAACTATAACTATGGTTTTTAATCTTCTTTATATATATATACACACACACACACACTTATATCTTATACTCCGTAGCATTATTTCTGATAATATTTTACCTACATAGTCATTGCACATAGATAAAGAAAGTATTTCAAAATGTAAATTTAACAGTTTTTTAAAGAATGTATATCAAATGTCATATTACGAAATTGTTAAACTAGTTTATAACTTATGTACATAGGTGTGAAAATATTTAAAACATATAATTACATGAAAATCAATCCCGGATAATATCTTAATTATGCCAATTCTAAGGTTAAAAACCATTTGTCATTACTATTTCTATTAAGAAATCATATTTATAAAAAAATTTTCATTCAAAACCGGACGTTTTTATGCAGGTTTGAATCCAGCAGCGATCATGAACATGAATCCAGTATAATTTTTAATAGGCCTCACTACCTATTACAAGATGTTTTATTTGATGTTCAGTATTATGTTTACATGTACATGGTAGATTACTACGACCGAAATACAAAGATAGTAAACTTATCGGAATTTTTCACGCATCAAAGTATGTACACGTGATTTACATATTATTGTGTGTATTGTATAATATATATTCAATATAGTTATATTAAATTGTCAAGATGTTTGAAAATTTTTAAAACGTTATATTTTTGTTTAACTTATCAGGATTTTGTAGTACTGACGACGTCAAATCGATGATGAACAGACCGGAAATACTTGAGAGAACATTATGTGTAATATTTGATTGTATCGGCCATGAATTGTACTACCTGTGTTTGGTAAAAAATATGATTACATCATGTGCTGGACTTGGGCGAATACCAACATTTTTCCCAGATTTAAAAATTCTAGATTTGTCTGATAATAAAGTGAATTGAAAGTTTCTTATTGTTGTATTAGGTTAAATGTTCGTTATTATACCTATTTGTTAAATTTTAGATAACCGATTTGATGACGTTGAATTGTTTGTCTGGTTTTCCACTTGAGTGGCTCTGCTTATACGGCAATCCAGTAGATGATACGACAGAGAGGACGCATTTTACTTTGTGAGTATTATTTTCTTGTCATTTTTTACTGTCGAATAAAGTCACACTATTTCATCGTTAATTATTTTTAATATTTCAGAAGTGTACAAGAAGTTTTTCCGGATCTTCGTTTTTTGGTGAGTATCGTGTTTTATCATATAGATTACCTATCACTGTCACACTGGTACTTGGTAGGTCATATTTTATTTTTAATAACCGAAAAAAAAAATAAAAAATACACTGTATACATAATATAATGGAATGTATAATTATATTTTTTGTTTTTTATTTTCAGAACAACGTTGAATTGGAGCCGTTGGTAAAACGATATGTGCCAATACCTCCCCGTGAATTCTGCCAAAGTGAGTAACCAATTTACTGTAATAGTTATAAAATAGAATATTTAAATATTTTTAGACAAATCAACTTTTTATTCAATATTCAATGTAGTTTTAATCAATGATATGACTTATCAATCGTCACGAGACTAATAATTACAAAATTGTATTTTCTAGCGAATCCGACGAAAAAAAGGAAATTGTCACACCATACATTTTGAACGAAAGAAACAGTGAAAAATGTAAAAATCAGAAATCTATAATATTAGAACTGTGAGTCAGTATTAGACACATGTATAATACTGTTGATTACAATGTAGTTTGCACATTGTAGTAATTAACAAGTATGTGCGTAAGTATATGCTCGGATGAAGAAAAACTTCTTTCAAAGCCATTCAACTGATAGAATATTACGTTTGTACTGGAATAAAATAAAAAATACTCCTTAAAAATGTGTTTAATGTTGAAATTAATTAATTGATTAATTATTATTTTATTACTACCTATTAATTTTCTTATTCTATTGTCAATGAAGATATAATGGCCTTATGGTACCATAAAACGTCCCAAAACTTCCCCTTATGTCACCAATCGATATAAATAGTAAAATTGACAAATATTGCATACAATTATGGGACACAAATTGGCGCCAAGTTATTGGAAACAAATTGAGGGAAATCAAACCCACAGTTGAGCTCTGGCCAAAACCTAACTTTTCAAATCGAAAAGAAGAGGTCATAATGAACCGACTCAGAATTGGCCACATGAGAGTCACTCATGGATATCTTATGGAAAAAACTGAACCCCCGAAAGTTCTTGTAATACACTAATAACAGTCAAACATATTCTCATCCAACGTCAAATATTCACGGAGTACAGGAAAGAATGCGAAATACCAGACAATCTATACGAAACTATAGGACCACATACAGACACAAAAAAAATAATAACATTCTTTAAAAAAATTGAAGTGTATAACTTAATTTAAAATATATAATACTAAAATACCATTGTAAAAAACCCTTAATCTTCATAATTATGTAATCATATTGTAAGCTAATTAACATGCAGTTGATGCTGTAACAATAAAAAAAAAAAATACGATTAAAATAACAAGTGAATAATGACTATGACTAATAAAATATGTCGATTGACGTAACGATATTTGTATTTTTATTGATTTAGATCCTAGGCGTGCGCACAGGGTGTGCCAGGTGTGCCATGACACACCCCGTGGCCCTTGGCGTTTGTACAAATTTTATTTTTTTGGGGACTTAAATTTAAAGCTACAAATAGTAAAGTTAAATATAGATTTGAACTCTGAAGTGAAAATAGTTGCATCAATAAAAAATATACCTATAGGTACATGTACTCACACTATTTATAAATGGTTGGATTGGTTAGTGGATTCAAATAGAAAATATATTTTTTTAATTTTATACGAAGACAATACCAAATTTGTTGTTATACCAGTCACAAGTTATGGTTGTGTGCGGGCCTTCTCTAAATTATCCCATGTCAAAAAGAAAAAAACTACGGTCAACAATGTCTCACAAACGATTAGAATCGTTTTTATTTTTATTTGTTGAGCAAGAAATGACCAAATCAGTGGAGTTCAATAGCATTATTGAGAAGTTTTAAGTTTGAGCCCTAAACAAAGACGGTTATCATTATTATATTTATATTTTTTATATTCATTGTCTATTTCTAAAGCTTAGAATAATTAATAAATTGATATTTTGCATTAAATTTATCCTAGATTACCTTTCTAAGCAAATATAAGGGAAAACGACCAATTTTCTTCATGGCACACCCCATATAAAATTTCTGCGCCCTTTTATAATTTAGATATATATATATATATATATATATACATAAATACAAAACAACTAACTCATTTGCAATAAAGTTGTAAATGGTCCCTATGCTATTCGATGCGAGGTCCTAAAACAAGTAATTATATTTTCTCGATTAGGCCAAATGCATTTATAATACTTATAAATATAAACAGTTATTAGTAGGGCTAGGGACTTATAGGAGTTTGCATGTTTTTCAATAATCATTTAAAAAATAGCTAAGTGACTTAGAAATTTGGTTCATTGTACTAGGAGTTTAAAGCAATCATATTTATTTTGCATAGTTTGCATATTCAGCTATTGTTTCCATATAAGAGCATATTTCATATAATAAAAAGTGTTATTATGTTTTATATTTCATATAAAGAGCATATTTCGTATAATTAAAACAATGCATGGCAGAGAATAATGTTTTATACATAAATTTCTATACAAAATTTTATACGAATGTTCTAGAACAGGGGTGGCCAACAGGTCGATCGTGAGATGAATTTGAGTCGATCGCAACTCCCTTTCGCATTTTCTTGAATTTTTTTCAGAAAACAAATAATATATATATTATTATTAATTATATATATATTATATATTTTTTTTTTTTTGTAAATTTGTGTATCTTTGTATATTTCACCAACATAAAATTTAGATATAGAAAAATACAATAAATCACTGTGAAAAACTAGATTATAGTGATTATACACTAATATCATCGAGTTACTATCCGCATTAATTCCTGATCATTATCGTACAAATTGATAAATCAAACCAGTCCGAAATGACAGTAACAATAAATATAATAAATACATACATATATACCTAGGTAGTATAAATTAATTCATCTTATACTGATACTATTAGATACTATTGTTAATAGCATTGCGTTTTATGTTAAAACACATTTTAGTCAAATTAATCAAATATAAATATATTAAAATACGTGTTATGTTACACTGTGACATTTTAAACGTTAGTAATACTTATTTATATTATAAATAAAAGTAGGTAATAAAATAATTCTAACACGCAAATTACATATAATAAATTGTTGGTTAATTTATTTATATACCTTTTTTTTTCTGGTCGATCGCGACAACCTAGAAAAACTCAGAACTCAGAGATCACAAGCCTATTAAAGTTGGTGACCCCTGTTCTAGAAATCAGAAAAAAATAAATAACTACGATTCAATTTAAATTAATAAATAATCTATATCTTGTGTTTTCCCAATTATTCGTGTGTTGTAAAAAACGAAATCGATCGATAAGGATTACGCCTAATATAAAACGGTTGATGTCAATTCGTCTATTCGTATCGTATGTGTTTTCGTCTTACGTCAATTTAGTTCGTATGTACGTATTGCATGTGTTTTGGTCTAGTAATAAGTATAATATTCTAGACTTGGTAGTTTTTTTTTTTTTTTAATTAAATCAAAAATGCCTAAAGTAAAAACTCTACGTTTTTAATTGATCAATCATTTTAAAAACATTTTACTGTGTTACTGTGTTAGAAGAAATGAAAATAATAGTGTACTTACATTTTTTTTTTACGGTTTTAACAGAAAATACAAATTTTTTTAGAGCATATTTAAGAGAATATTTCAGCGTTCTTGTATATTTTAATAGCATATATGATAATTTTCAAGGGCATAAATGCATGCATATCTTAAGGTTTTTTAGGGCATGAAGTCCCTAGCCCTAGTTATTAGTGTCTGTAGTAAAGTTTTATCTAAATACTTTCCGCGTTCACATTTTTATAGTTTGTTAAAGTTCGGTTTGAATTGCTTCCTTCTGAGAAAAACAAAAGATCATTAATGTGTTTTACAACAGATCATAGAACATATTAAGGATCTTGTGTTACGATCTCGAGGTTTATTTATTTATATCTACAAGTTGTCCACCAACGGCTTTCCCTTATCGATAAATAACAGTAAAATTCCTCAAAATGATACATTGTCTATTAAAAGTAAGATGATCTATAAAATATCTAGGCGTTTTATGCTACATGCCGTAATCAATCTGTTCATTTTCGGCATTGTATTAAGTAATTGATTTATCCCTTTACCGGTAACGTATTATACACGTACGCAAGACATAACGTATATTTGAGGTGGTAGCAAGAGAGATTAGGTGCCTACGCTATTTTGGAAGGGCGTAAAAATCAAAATGTTGAATTCATGTTAAAGGTAATAAATAAAATACAAAAATCATAATTTTTTTCATAATTATTTTATGCGTTTTTCATTCAAAAATATATTTATATGTTATCAATTATTTGCGTGGAAGTCGGAACCTAGGGACCTGGTTTAACCGATCACCATTTTCATTTTCGCATCCGTATACAATATGTATGGTGCATTTTTACACCGTAAAATATTATTTTCAGTATGCTCACCTTCTTCCTTCGTTGTTCCGATTTATGTAATTAAATATTAACTCTATTATCTGTTGCACGTTTTCTGGTGGTTCGACTAAGGTATCGTCATTGTTTTGTGGTTTCATAACTGCCACAGTATAGTTTTAATTTCATTTCAAAATTAAATTTACATTAAATCTACATTAAAGACATTTTATAAACCTGGTAATTTAAAACGAATTGAAATTCAGTTTTTTTTAAAATATTCTTTGACTGACGAGGTCGAAGAATGTAACTTTTAATTTCTTCGTCGACTCAACGGGTTTCGATTAATTTTTTTACCTCAAACAACTAAATAATGATTATGAAGAATCATTCGGTCGATGGAAATTACATTTGAAAACTTAAAAAAAAAAAGTGTTGAAAACACACTTGACAAAAAGGCTATTTTAAAATTTTTTGACAGTGTTAAAATTAAACGTTATTTTTCATTTTTTTTTTTTCAAAACCTTTAAATTTATGAAAAAACGAATTATTGCTAACCCTTAGCTAGTCCTTTACTGATTCATACGAAAAAGATACTCTGATCATCTACGTTATTGCCTCTGCAGGAAATGCTGCGATGTGTGTATATTCGTGGAACACCCTGTCTCAAGATATGACTGTTGGCTTACACGAATAATCAGCCAGTCACTAAATTGAAGAATTGCAGCATGGTTTACACGATGCACAGACGATGTTGTACAATGGCGTTGTACATTTTGCACTTCAACATCAAACAGCTGGACATGTTATTTGTGCTCTGGGTATTCTTCGCTCCTTAGTTCTGATGGTGGATGTAAAAATTCTTATAGTAGCCACTTTTTATGATCGGTTCATCTGACAAATTGTACGATATTGTTTTAAATTTAAAATCAATGATAAATCATTAGTGCGATAAAACAAATAAAATTATCTTCTTACACGTTATAAATGTTGGCTGTTTTAATGATATTAATAAGAGTTTGTAATTAAAAATTTAATCATGAAAATTGTAATAGTTAAACTGAATTTTAGTATAAAACTCCTGTTTTTACTACGGGTGCGGCCCACGAGATTTGTAGAAAATTATGTGTGGCCCTCTCCATAAAAATGTTGAACACCCCTGATCTATATTTTTGACACGAAAGAATTAATAGTACGTATTACGATACTAACTAATTATTTTATTTGAATTAGTTGTGCAATTAAATTACAATTTTATATGCATTTAAGGATAGAAAAGCATTTGATAGATGTATTTTTATACTTCACGGATATAGGTGATTAATAATTTCAAATTCTACACTTTTTCACAATATTTCCATTTTTTTTTTTGGCATATTCCATCTGTTATACAATGCTGTTATATAACTTCGGTTCTCGGATTTCATGCACGTGTTTTTTACGTGTTGTCCACATCTTGCCGTGAAAATGTATCTCAAACTCAACGAGCGAACTACGATTCACGCATTTCACGCGATCAATGAGTAGATTTTACATCTGAAAAGTGGGTGGATTTTTTTTATTGGTTGGCTACATGTTTATCTATTTGATGAAACTTACCATAGTGATGCATTCGTATTATGAACGCTATCGTAAGTGGAAATGAAACAATAAATTTGTCAGTAGTTTGTTTAATCGAAACATTCGAAAGATAATTTTTTTCACTATCCACTCGTGAAAATTGAATTTTTTGCTTGTTTATCTGCAAGTAAATCCTAACGTTTTCTAGTACGATAATCGCAAGATACTCGAACGCCGTATAAGATGAACGCCGTTTTAGAAAAAGTAAGTAAAACATTTGACTGGTCCTAGATTTAAGATTTAACTACGTAGGTACTTATAATATTGCTCACCTCGAATCGGTTACAAATAAGTACGAAATAGATAGAATTTTACCTCGAACGAACATTGCGAGATTTCAAACGAATGGTCGTTTAACACCTGTGTATAGATTTGTCAATCTGACGATTGGATAATTAATTTAATTTCGCAGATGACCGGAAACAATACAATAGACGAAAATTCTGCACAAGTCGCCGTGATGTAAACTTATGTTACGACATTATAATAATATTATAATTCGTCTTTGTTTTATACGTATAGCCGTTACGGGATAATAACGTAACGCGTTTTGATTCTAGTTGTTTGCATTCAAATGTGAAAAAAGTCGTGAGATTTGGGAAGAAGTGCGCGATATGTGATCGTCACGTGTGGAAATTTTGGAAGACTAGGAAATGTCGCGGTACGAAATTATGTTTTATACGTCACTTGGAAATAAGTTGAAATGGATTTTTTTTTTTTTTTGCTGGTCGTAATTTAAGAGTTTATCCAACAATATTATTGAATCGAACATACTTTTTCAGACTGCAAAATCGTATTGCACAGGTCGTGCGTCTCGGCCTGGGAAAAATACGTAAGTATTTCAACTTATTATTTCAGTATGGCCGCGTGACTTCGACATTTGGTCCCGGAGACAAAAACGTTCACATCATGGCGCCGTGTAGACAAAGAGACTTCACGCCGTGACGGTTATAAATCGATCCGCGTCGGGTCATGGTCGGTTAAACGTTACGTTTTAACGGACAGGTGCCATGGTTTTCAGACCGAAAGTAGTCGGGTTGAAATGGAACATCGGTGGTTTTTTCACATCTTTTCCCAGACTAGTGGGGCCCATTCGTGACTGTTAATCGCTCTCTATACGAAATCACGCCGCCGATTTTCGGCCAACTTTCTCCTCACTTCGTCCGTGTGTTTTACAGACCGCTCGGCAACAGATCGTCGCGGTCGAAATACCTCCGGCCACGGCGGAGATGGAGTCGGAGGTAAAGCCGGAGGTGACTGCGGCCGAAGAGCACGCGGTCGACCGACTGGCGCCCATGTACGTAGCCCCCAGACCATGGACCTGGGCTAACGTGACAACGGTCACGGTGGACTGCCGTCGTCGCGCCCTCCCGTTGTCGGTGACCGTCAGTCACGGTTACGCGCTGACCGCGGCCGCGTTCGCGCGACTGTTCGAAACGCTGCCACCGCCGACCTACGAGCTCCGGTCATCCGCTGGACAGTCCGCGTGGATATTCGACGCCACGGACGCGGCACTAACGGCGGCGTTGTTGTCGCGGCCGGCAATCCGGCCCGCGATCGAGCACGCGGGGCTGCAGCAGGAGGCCTGCGACGGCCCGAGTGACGACAAACGCGTGTGGCCCGAGACCAGTTTGTAGGCCGACGAATAGTCCTAAGGCCGCTGCCTGACCGGTTCTGGTGAGTGCACCGGGCGAGTCGTGTAGGCCGTGAATCCGGTTTAAACACGGGAACCAAGCGAATCCCGTGTCTACTTATATGTGTATGTATGTCTTGTCTGTAGTATTAGTTTCAAATAGGAAATACGATTTCGCTAGGTTGGTTTTCAAAATGTCTTGAGAGTTAGATTTTTCGAAAACAACGCGTGTTATCACGTATTAAAGTATCGGTGACATATTTTCCTACTACATTTCAATACGGTAATCATATTTTACCTGATACCTTATATGTTTTTTTAAATATTATTTACGCCGTAACTGATTGAATGACTTTCTTTGCTCATAAATCATAATGATTTTAGTAAATTGTACTCAGATTTTTCTAATGCTCCCACATTATATCGTTATAAATAGATCACGATAAAAAAAATGTTCATCTATGAAGCAGGTTAGTTTGTGGGGCACCCGCAGCTATTCTGAAAATTATAGTTATAACAATACTTTAGTTTCTATAAATATCAAATATAAAACATTAAAACATAAAAATATAGGTAATACGAATATGTAATTTAAGTTGTATTTATCAATGACCATTTGGAAAAAGAAATAATAACAATTCAAAATTGATTTGTTATACGTAAAAAATTAATTTTCCACAAATTGATGCATCCCGTGCATACCTATTGGCCTGTTACTATGTATAGTACTAAATAATTTTAAACCCGGTTTTAAGTTTTTTCTTGATGCACACTCATGATATTATTCTAAGTAAAATTAAGATGGAAAAAATGTTCATCTAATAAACAGGTGGTTTCGGAGTGCCCATATCTATTCTAAAACTTATAATAATTAGTAATGTCTCTTCAGTTTTCGTAAATATAAAACACTAAAAATCAAAAAAAGTTAAATTACAAAAATTAAAAATAAATAAAATCGTATAGTTGATGAGTTAATTCAAAAATGGTAGGTAATATTAGTCTCGACCGTTTTCGTCATAATCGTTTATATCTCCCTTTTCTAATAAAAAAATTAATTAATAAATAAAATGAAATGTGTACATCATATATTTAGAATATAGATAGCATAAGCTACAAACAATATTTACAGTATTTTTTTTTTAATTTAAAAATTAACATACTCATTTCCTAAAAAAAAAATACCCTCTCATCAAATAGATTATTCTTCATTTAATTAATTTGTATGAATATCGATAAATGGCCATAAGGTAAACTTGTAATCATGTTTAGTACTTCAAAGCTAAGTTTTAATTGCCAATGCCATGAATAGTGTGTATTAAAATACATAAGATGTAGTGTTTTTTGTACGGGTGGTTCCATTACGATTTAACTCTGTGTAATACAGAAATCTGAACTTTTTCCAAGTTGTATTTACATAAATATGTTTAATGAAAAAACTACTATTGAACTATTTTTTTACCTTTGAGGTTTTCTGCTTGAAAAGCTATCACCATTTATAACAAAATAACAAAACATGTAACATGATATAATACAATAAAATACTTTTTTTGGTGATTTCAATATTTCAATATTTATGATTTAAAACAATGAAATTTAAAACATAAAGGATGATTTTTTTAAACATGCTCTGTAAATATCTATATGGTTAAAGATATATAAGCATTTGTTATTAAGATTAATGAAGTTGTACAATACATTTTTGTGGAGTAATCCTACTTTTCAATCCAATGCTTTGAACTTAAAATGTTTATACATTACACCAATAGACATTAGTCTATGATAGTAATAATTTAAATATAAACCTTTTTAAATAAATATTTCCAAACAAATTATTTTCATTCATAATACAATGTTATAATTAAAAGCTGCCATTTAAGAACAATACAAAAATTAAAAATGAATGTAGATAAAAATTATTTTTCAATAAAAATATTGTTTTATTAGTTTTTTTTCATTAAAGGAAAAGTGGAGTAGGTCTAGGGAGCACGTCTTCATTATTTGCTCCCTGGGGAAACCACTTAAAAAAAACGCGCCATGTGTAATACCTCATGCTTTAAAATAGCACATAATACATTATTTTAATAATGGTGTATTGTTTGCTATTTAATGAGCTAAGGTGGTGAGGAAATTTACACAGTATATGATGAGTTCGAATAAATATATTAATATGGATGTATACTTTTGGAGAAATGAACACCAAAATGGAAAATCAAATTAGAACTCTTGTCTAGGTGTAAAAATATATCAATTAAATTATGTGTGATATAATATTAGACATAATTTATAGTACATCTAAAATTATATATTTGTTATATTATAGGTACGACATTGAATAAAAATACATTCCGCTTATACTTTTAAGAATATCAATAATTTAATTGAAAACATCTAACAATCAATTGGAATAAAGTAAACCCTTTCGAACATGTTCACCAATCATACGAATATACAGTTCTAATTAAGGCCTATTTAAATGTACTAAAAACTATCAAAAAATACTCGAAAATATAACAGAAAATATTTTTAAATACATTTCTTTAACCGTAAAATTCTCTGGAAAATATTGCACTTGGAAAAATTAAACAAAATTTAATGAAAAAAAAATGTGGATTAAAAGTAAGTATAAGATTAATTTTTGAACATAAAAAAAATATTGATTACAGTAAAGAATATTAAGAAACAAACTTTAAAACAGAAATTGATGTTATATTAAACAATACAAATCTAAATGAATATTATACACAAGTAAAAAATACAGTTTTTAATGAAATGCAAACATTTGAAATCAGAGATTCAAATTGGAATCTTAATCGAATTATCAGAATAGAATTGAACATTAATAATTATAACCCTCTTAGAGGACGCTCATATGTTGAATCGCCTAAATTTTTTAAAAATAGAAAGCTATTATTGATATTAAAAATACATATAGTAAATGTTTTCTTTGGTCAGTACTGTCTGCTTTACATCCTGTTGAAAAAGATGCTTGTAGAGTTTCAAAGTATAAACCATGGGAAAAGTAATTTGATAATGAACTCAAAGTTATTGATTTTCCTGTAAAATTAGAAGATATTGATCAATTAGAAGAAAAACAAAAAATATTTCTATGGACGTAAACATTTACGAAAAAAATTCAATATCTGTATTACCCAAAACTAAAAATAAAAAAGATTTTCACATTCATTTGTTATACTATGAAAACCGTTATTGTTGGATAAAAGATTTATGGAAACTATAGTTGGTAATCAAATAACTAGACATGATTATAAACGATTTTTATGTGATACATGTTTGTGTGCTCATTATAAAACACAAAAGAAATTGAATGAACATCAAATGTACTGTAATAATAATAAGCGTGCGAAAATAGTTCTACCGAAATCATATAATAATATTGCACAATTTAAGAATTATAATAATTCATTAAAAATACCGTTTGCAATTTATGCAGTTTTTGAGTGTAGACTTCAAAAAATTCCTAGTTGTCAACCTAATGATAAATCTTCCTATACTAATTCATATCAAAAACATATTTCAACTTATTTTGTATATTATGTAAAATATGCAAATGGAAGCTATAAAGATCCTGTTGAATATTCAGGTCCAGACGCCACTAAAATTTTATATCAATATATTTGTGAGGAAGCTAAAGATATTGCTAAAAACTATTATGATAAAGATATAGGTAAACCACTTTTAAATTCAAAACAATTGTTTGAATATGAAAACGCAAAAACATGTCATATTTGTGAAAAATGTTTGAATCAAAAACCTTCAATATTACAAATAAAGGAAAATGTAATTAAAAATACGATAGAATATTTCAAACAATTGAAAAATGAGAAAGAAGTTGAAAATATAAGAAACAACTAATCAAGTTAAATAATGACGAAAAGAAAATTTGAAAAAAGTTCTAGACTATGATCACTTAACAGGGAGCTATAGAGGTGCAGCACATAGTATTTGTAACTTAAATTATAAAAATCCTGGATTTATTCCAATTTTTTTCCATAATCTTGCAGGATATGATGCTCATTTATGTTTGGTCGTGATAATGAAAATATATAATGAATACCGAATACTGAAGAAAATTATATATCTTTTACAAAAAATATTAATTAATAAGATAATTAAGATACGATTTTTAGATTCTTTTAAATTTGTCTAGTACTCTTAGCATATAATCCATCTCCAAGCTAATAATCCAGAAAAAACAGTTTATAAAATTGTCTAAACATTTTCCAAAACAACACATAGATTCAGTAACTAGAAAATTAGCATATCTATATAAATATATGAATTGTGATGAAAAATAAAGAGAAAAAAGTTTACCTTTAATAGATAAATTTTACAGTTCTCTTACCAATACAAATGTAACAAAAGAAGAATATAAAAATGCTCTAGAAATATGGAAAATAAATAATATTCAAAATCTAAAAGAATTTAAGAATTTATACAACAAGATAGATGTTCTTTTATTAACTGATATTATGGAGAACTTTCGAGATATCTATGTAAAAACATATAAATTAGATCCAGCTTGGTATTATACGATTCCAGGTTTCGCTTGGGTTTGTATGCTTAGAATGACTAACGTTAAATTCTAATGATTAACATATTTTGATATGAATTGATTAGTAGAAAACGGTTTAAGAGGAGATTTATCACAATGTAGTAATATATATTCTAATGCAAATAATAAATACATGGATAAACAATTTAATTCAAAGAAAGAATCTGTATTTTTAGAATACTTAGATGCAAATAATTTTTACGGCTGGGCCATGAGTAAATATTTACCATATGGAGGTTTTAAGTGAATAAATACAAATATTGATGTAATGAATATTTCTGATGATTCTCTTAAAGGATATATTTAAGAAGTAGATTTCCTAAAGAATTACATGATTTAAATAATGATTTTCATCTAGCTCCAGAAAATAAAATTAATAGTGAAAATCTACCGAAACTATTAGCTACTTTATATGATAAGAAAAAATGTGTTATTCATTATGTAACATTAAATTAATATATTACTTTAGGTTTAAAATTAGAAAAAATACACAAAGTATTAGAATTTGATCAATCAAATTGGTTAATAATCTATATAGATTTCAATACAAATTTTAGATCATTAGCTAAGAACGGATTTGAAAAGGACTATTACAAGTTGATGAAAAACAGTGTTTTTTGAAAGTCTATGGAGAATAAGAGAAATCATGTTGATATCAGATAGGTAGGTATCAAACAGTAAAAAGTTATGGAAATCAATTTCTAAACCAAACTTTGATGAAAGAACAATTTTTACAGAGAATTTAGTTGCTGTTCACATGAAAAAAACTAGTATTACGTTAGATAAACCAATTTATGTGGAAATGTGTATATTAGGTTTATCAAAAACATAAATGTATGATTTTTACTATAACATTTTAAAGAAAAAATATGTTGATAAAATTTAGCTATTATACACCGATACAGATTCTTTAATATTAGAAATAAAAACTGATGATTTGTATGAAGACATAAAAAATAATTTAGATTCTTATGATACGTCAAAATACTCTAAAGAAAATATTCATAATATACCTCAAGTAAACAAAACAACTGTGGTAAATTTAAAGATGAGCTTATCGGTGTGATAATGGCTGAGTTTGTAGGATTAAGAACAAAATTATATTCCTATAAATTATTTAATAGTGAAAAAGAAATGAAAAAATCAAAAGGTATTACAAGAAGTGTTGTTGATTCAATTAATTTGATACAAATTTTAAAGATTGTTTAATAAACAAAAAACCTGTTTATAGAAAACAAATTTTGATTAGAACTAAAAAACACAACATTTTTACAGTTGAGAAAAATAAAAAAGCATTAAGTGCTTATCACTATACCTAGGGATCAGATAAGTGCAGTTGAAAATAATGTGGTCGACATCTCGTGTTGCCCCGTGTACATACGCGGAGGAGTGGAGTTCGAGTTAAACGACGACCAGTGGTGTCCCCCTTCTTTTTAAATTTTTTTTTAGCGTAGCCCTTCTATTTATTTGAAACGGGATGCTGCAACATTTACTATAGAGAATTTGTAAATCATCAGTTTTTCTGATGCAAAATATACCTATAGGATATAACCTATAGCCATAATATTTGTACATTTAAATCGAAAATGAAAAAATTGATTGTTAAATAATTGCTAATAAATTGTATTATGTCCACTTAAATATAAGCATAAAGCTGTGATTATTCCATAGATACATTTTATGAATTAAATTTTTATAAATCGTAAATCATAATATAAATGACGACATACGTAATATAATAGATGATGTGATAACTCGTCTTATCTCCGATTACCAAAGTATATTTATTAATACCATGGTTCGTGGGCTTGCGAAAACAACGTTCATAGATAATAGATAATTCTATAATAGAAGATAATAGAATTTCATCTATTATCTATGACGTCGTTGATTGACAGTTGTTGAAAAAATGTTGAAGATAAATCATATGAACATTTATGGACATTATTTAATTTGTAGTATTATGTAGAATTATTGATTGATTGTATATAATTTAATGTCTTAATAACGAACAAACAAGTGTGTTTTTTTTTAATATATGTTTGTATAATATATTTATTTTTTTGGGATTATGGGTGGATGAAGGGCCCCTCCCTTTGCCCCCACGGTAATGTGACGGTTAATTTTGTGTGGAACGCTTGTTCATCAAACATCTGCTGAGACCCCTTCTATTTTTTTTCCAAATCAAGCACTGACGACGACGGGGAAGTAAGTTGTGCCCTATTTTTAATAGGATTCAAATGCCTAATCTCGAGGTCCTCTGATTAATGGGCCAAGAGAAAAAACATGTTTACGTCGGAAGAATAAAACACTGTAGTTTGGGTCAAAGATGTTGTCTTTTCTTCATTATTGTATGGCGGACACTCAGTGCCGGATTTAGAGGCGAGCGAACATATAGTTAAGCAAACATTTTAAGGATTGTGTTTAATACACATTTTTCCTAATCTAGTATCTACGAATCGTTTTTTTTTTTTTTTGATTTATTGGTATATAAGTTTGTGTATAAGTATAAAAGAGGGTATTTGTATACTTTGCCCTGGGTATAAAATAAATTGTATCCGGTACTGCGGACACTGTTAAGTTATGCACGGTTATTGGAAGTCGTTGTGTGTTACGTCACGCGCGTTTGTCTCGGACGGTTCGTATTTTGTGCAGAGCTTGTTTAATATCGCTGTAGAACACTACATTACATTTGACAAGAAAATAGTATTGTACACGTAATATCCGACTCACTCGTTTTATGACCTTATCTAATAATACGAAAGAAAACAATACGAAGCTACGAAATCGTATTTGGAAAATATAAAATGTTTACGAAAATTTCGGTAAAGTCAAACGGGATATTGTTTTCGACATTCGAACGCTCAGCACAAACAGATTTGACGAATAAATAAAATTGTGTACAAACGTAAATATACGAGGCGAGCGAGAAGAGGTCGTATAAATATATTATTATTTGTTCGGGAAAAACAGAGCGTAGAATAACGTCATGATCGTTTCGACATGGTATACGTAGGTACAGGATGTCCCACGAGTATTTATACATCACGATATATCCAGATATCCCGTGTTTACAAAATCAATCAGTTTCGGTTTATATATATATATACAATTCTCGTTTTAATATTTAATAAAAAAAAAAAATAAAAAAAATGTTGTCCCCGGCCTCGTGGGCTATGATGAAAAAAATAGAAACTGTGCTTATCGTCTTTATTCACACTGAGATATCGTGATTTGTGTACGTCTTTTAAGGCGCCCTGTATGTATGTATACGTTTTGATCTCAATAATCTCGAGTACTTATCTCGTCTCGTAGGGACGACTCGAGGTGGCGGATGGTTTGATATCTTTGCCGGCGAGAAGACGTGACTTTAGGCGGCCAAAATCGACGTTTACGTCTCAGACGATTATTCCGGAAACTCAAACGGCTCAGAAGATTTTCAACCGAAGAACCGATCAATGGCTAAAAAATACAACTACCTTTACCTCTTATACGCATAAAACATCGTCGAATCACCGACAAAGTACCGTGACAAATAATAACGACGATCGACGCAAAAATGGAATTTCTTTGTTTCTGTCTTTTTTTACCCTAGTCGAATCTACTCCGGAATAAAGGCGCTGATCTGCTAAACATTTTTACGCACTTACGACGACGCGAATCGACCAAGTCCCGTAGGAGGGCGAGTGCTCATTTTCGTAATATTCTTTACATTCCATATATGTTGTAAAAACGGCAGTAAATAAATCCAATATCAACGACAAGCTTTAAACGCCGTGACTTTTTTTACATCACCTGCTATGAACTATTAGCTTTCGTATATCGATAATATAATAATAGATTGACGACACATCGATTAAATAATGTACACGAATCCTAGGAAAATCATCGTACTCGTAAATATAGTATCCATCGTGTTTTTATTGTTTTCTAATTTTTCTTATTTGATTGAAATTGGATTGCTATGTCGTTTTCGACAAGAATGTTCAAAACTTGAATAGTAAAAACGGTTCAGTAGTTTGATTCGACTCCTATATAGATCCAAAATTTCATTCACTTGGATGCTCCAGAACGGTATTATTCAGAAATATCCTCAACATATTTTCACAAATAAACACACAATAAATCAGAGTTTTTTAATACTGATTTTAGTTATTTTCAAAATAAATGGGGCTAGAAAATCAAAATTTTCAACTTAAAAAGTAATCTATCTGGTTTATTTCTGGTCATTAGAAATTGTGATTAAGTCAGTAGAAAAATAGTTTAGAGATAAACCATGTAGTATACAAAATAAAAATTACTAATACTACTAAAACATATTCTATACGCAATAATTCAACAAATGTCCATTTTTTTTCTTAATTGATCATGAATATCGACTTTATTGCTGAAATAAGTGTGATTGATACTTAATTGAAACGTTGAAATGTTCTTCATTGAAAACCACGCAATATAAGTTTGAAATAGAAAAAAAGGAAAATTCCTCCAAACACTTTACCGTTCGTTTTAAACGCCATTAAAATGAATCATTATTTTAAAATTCATATTATACATAATGTTATTATAACAATGCGATTGGCGCATGCAGATAAAGCCACCAGACACGTCCGGTCACTCATAGTTACGGATCGTATACAATCAACACGCCGATATTATAATAGGCTCGATCAAATGAGATTATTTACTAGTGGACGAAAAAAACCCGAATAGTTTTTGAATTTGTTCGCTTATCCGAACGGCTGAACTTACCAGCCAAACAAAATTTGATTTACGTATTCGCATAATATATACATAATACATTTGATAACCGTCCGTTTTGTTGCGGTTCATATTTCATTCGAACATACAACATTCGTACACACAACGATGAACGGACAGATTTCTTATATTTCTTGCGCTCACGGAGAAACGGAGCCGATGTCGGGCGTATTCGGACTTATGAAGAAATGCGGTCTGTGCCAGTCGCGAATTTGGAACGTTCTGAACGTCGTCAAATGCACCGGTATGTCCGCTACACGCGCGCGTATTTTATGAATGTATACACAATCGACATAATACTGGTGCTCTAACGCGGCACGTCCTCTATAGGCTTTCGTCAGACTCGTCTGTATTTAACGCGAGGCGATCGCGGAAAATCATTTATTCCGCTTCGTCGACAAACAAACGCATAGGTATACCGATCGTTTTTAGACGATTTCACCTTTAAATCACGGGTCTTCAACATTTTTATGGAGAGGGCCACACATTATATTTTCATACAAATCTCGTGAGCCGCATCCGTGGTAAAAGCATGTGTTTTACACTAAATTCCAGTACTACTATTACAATTTTCATAATTTAATTTGAAATCACAAACCATTGTTAATGTCATTTAAACAGCCAACGTTTTTAACACGTGAGTAGCTAATTCAATCTGTTTCATCGCACTTTTCCCAATTTTTTCAACATCGACGGCCGTTTTAATTTTATCGAAATAGAAAATATGCATGCTATATTTCAAACGTGATCGCGGGCCGCAAATAAGGACAAAACCGGTCACATGTGTCCCGCGAGCCTCGGGCCGAAGACCCCTGCTTTAAATAATCCTTTCGAAACCTATCGCATTGTTTCACCCGCTACTTTCCATAGAAGTTAAGATTGACCCGGGGTCGCCAGTGGATTCAGTCGACACCGAGTTCTTTCCCCGTCGCATTGTGCAAAACACGCTTTTCTATTATCTTTAAAGCGTATTCTTCGGTTCGTACGAATGAGTTTCGAAATATTGTCATTCACAACTACACGTCAAAGTGACGTCAAACCGGTAATACGTATTATATTGCGTGAATTCACTTCGCGATCATTTGCGACAAAACTAAATGACCGATAACCGTTGGTGCGAGATTTACAAATGCCAACCGATAAAAAACGTGCTGGGCTTCAGTGACGCGTTCGCGAGACGACCGCTGCACGAACGTCGAAAGATATTTTGTTTATTTTTTTTTTTACGCGTCTAGTGCGTAGTTGTAGCTGATTTGCGCGTTCCGAAAATCGAAATTAAACATCAACGGTAAAATTCGAGTTTTATCTGACTTCACAGATTGTAGCTGTGTCTTGCACGGGTCGTGTGCATTCAACAATCTGCTGTCTTTGATAGCTCAAGACTCGGCGGAGCGAACGGGCCCGGAGACATACACCGAGGTAAGCGATCGATCAAAAGCTTTATCTTAACGACCCCGTTTGTGTTTCGCAGAGCAGCTAGACTTGAAAAAAACACAGCTCTCGAAGTGTATTGTCTTTTTTTATTTTTTTTTTATTTTTTGCCGGTAAAAATACGAATTCTCGTCGATTACGTTTCACGTCGCGAATACTCGCCGGAGAGGTAGTTAAACAAAGTTCGGTACGACATGAATCCGTCGATATCGCGTATCGGCGGGCCCTCAAACATATTTTGTAAACGTATTCTTCTTCTCAATGTGCCCACTCGTTTCGGATGTTGGCGTTTATCGATGATTTACGAGTTTTATTAGTCGCACTCCGGAATAATTTCCACTGAATTTTTATCGAACCATGTTCCGAGGTCGGCTAGCCACGATGTTTTTCTTCTTCCTGGCGATCTTTTGAGGTACGTGAAGTTAGCACTACAAAGTCTTCAAAACTTTCCAAAAACACTCCAACAATCCATACTCCGACTTGTTGGACATTGTTGGACATTTGTTGGAATTTGTTGGAAAAGTTTAAAAAAGTTATTAGACTTTCAAGTTCATGGTGCCAAGTACATGACCAACACTACAATCTTCTTGAAAGTTCAAAAATCATAACCAACAATTTGAATAAACCATAGTTAGACATTGTTGGAAGATTGTTGGAAAATGTTGGTCAAAATTAAAAGCTCTAAAAGAAAAATAAAATGTAGTGCTGGAAGTTGGCACCACAAAACGGTATTTCGGATAAAATTAATTTTTTATCAACAGAAAACTTCCAAAAACTATTAAAAATGGTCCAACAAACTTATTTGAACCCTTTAGAATGAAAAACAAGTGACCAACAACCTTTATCCATTTATAAATGAGCATTTTCATCTAGCACTACAACTCATGATATACGTATGTGAAATGAAAAAAAAAATGTTAAAAATTAATTTCTCAATTTACAATTCCAACTACTTTTAAAAACGGTCCAACAAACTTATTTGAACCCTTTAGAATGAAAAACAAGTGCCCTACAACCTTTATCCATTTATAAATGAGAATTTATATTACTATTATTTTTTCTTTACGGCGCAGAACGAAACTTCGGGAAAGACCAAAGCGTCGTGTTTCGCCAGGGCTCAGAACGACCGGGCGCTGATTTTGGAGAAAAAAGCGTTCGATTCCATGGCACCGGAAGAGCGTCAGGCCGCGGAGCGAGAGATCAGGGCGCAAAAAGCGATTGAACGCCACGACGCTATGGCCAAAAACGATGAGACGCCGGCCCGGCGACTGAAAAACACGTACGCGACGAAGAACGTGACGACGAACGCGACGAAGAACTCAACGGCCAACGTGATGCGAAACGTGAGGGCTGGGATGACGAGGAACGCGAGGGCTGGCTCGACGGACAACGTGACGGTGAACGCACCGTCGCGGCGTGAAATGCCCGCCCCGGAAATCGATCCGTTTGTGGTCTCTAAATGGGCGAAGGAAAATTTTTACGACGGTCGGCCGACCCCGGCCCTCACGTCCGGCGTGTCTTCCGGGCCTGCGACGACGGGCCACGGAAAATGCGGACCTTTGCACCGCCGGAAATGTGGACCGTCGCGCGACCGGAATCCGGCCCAGTACCGTGCGTGGGCGTACAGAACCGAACCGGACGCGACGGCCGACGTAAAGACGAACGTGAGGGCTGGCACGATGGAAAACGTGCCGGTGAACGCGCCGTCATGGCGTGACAGGCCCGCCCCGGAAATCGATCATTTCGTCGTTTCCAAATGGGTGAGGAAAACTTTTTGCGGCGGTCGGCCAGCACCGCCCTTCGCGCCCACCGTGTCCATCGGGCCTGCGGCGGTTGGCCACGGAATGTGTGGGCCTTCACGTGACCGGCAACGTGGGCCCTCGCCCGTCCGGAAGCGGGCCGAGTACCGCGCGTGGGCGGCCCCGCAGACGACACATTTGCTGGACACGAGCGTGCCGCCGACCGCCGTGCCCGCGCCCCCGGTGGGGCCGTCAGGCGTTCGGCCCTTTTACGGGCCCCCTGATGTGGCACCTGGTACATGCGGGCCCCCGGTCCTTCGAGAGACCGGAATTGAACACGTCAGAGGAGGAGGAGGAGCAGGAGGAGCGCGGCCCACCGTTTTCGTTCGACGTGCCCGGCTATCTGGACGGTGTGCAGCAACCGGCCCTGTTCAAGGTCACCGTGACGCCGTGACTCGACATCTCTCTCCCGAGTAACGTGGTTGCCGTGTCCCGAGTCCTGGAGTTAGGAACTTTTGAATCAATTTTGAACAACAACGCGTCGGTTCAAATCGTTTAAACTTTGAATTACCCCCCCCCACTTGTTTCCCCCGATTTTCTTCTTTTTTTCGCATATTGATCAACCCTTACCGCCATATTAGGTCGTTCTAACGTAATTCCGTTCAAAATTTCTTTACATACATAAAACCTTCTATTTTCTCACTAAATGTTATTTATTGACGTGTACACATATATTATTCTTACGATCGTGTAGGTACGACATATCTGTCATTGTTAAAAATTATAATTGTTGTCCAAAACATTGTTAATATCATACTATGTGATCGCCACTTGGCGGTAAATTTATTAAAAACACGTAAACAGACTTATAATCGTTAGTTCCCCGTACGATTCAACCTCGGCCCGAATAGGCTTTAATTTTGGTAGTGATTAATGTTTATTCTTAGATGGAATGATAATTTTACTAACAATGTTTCACCCTTCTTTTGTATGCTATTAAAAATATACATGTATATATATATATATATATATATATATATATATATATATATATATATATATATATATATATATATATATGATAATGATAAAAAGTTGGAACAATTTGTTAGATAAATAAAACTTTTATGAATAAAAAAGTTGATATTTGTAATTTTATTTTTATTATTCACGTATTTATTATTATCAACTACGTATTTTATAATCTGTTATACCCGTGCAAATAACGTAAAATCAAATTGCTATAACTCGGTCATTTTTTGACTTAGAAAAGAAATTCAACCACTAAAATTCATTAAAAAATACCAAAAAAAAATAATTTGTGGTCAAAAATGGATGACGCCATTTAAAAAAAAAGTTATTGTGCGCATGCGCAAAGTTAACTGTCAAAAGAATTGTCTAGTTATTTGAAAATGTGTATAATTATGTTTATTAGTTATCCGAAAAAGCAGAATTGAAATATATGAAGCCTGCACATGGTTATTGAGTGTTTCCACTTATCGTGATCACACTGTATATATATATACATTTGGGAGTTTAGGCACATCGTTTTTTAACCTTGTATAACGTGTTAATTCAAATTCAACTTAAATGTAATGAAAACCACTATATATAATATATATATAACCAATTGTGTAAAATATAGAGAACTTTTAAGTTCAAAATAACCGAATTGTAACTTTTGAGTACATTTTAATGTACCGTGTAATCCTCACACATTGTAATTAATTTTTTACGGAAAACATTTTTTATGATCATTTTCTATCTACACGATTTTCAAACTGATCCATTTTTGTTAAATGGCTATTTATAACAAGAGAGAATATTTTTTGGGGCCATTAGTATGAAATGAATGCAGCATTGCAATTTCTAATTACAAGAATTCGGATTTTTATGCCCAAAGATTCCAAACAAATTAGCTTAGAAAATACATTAATAATTTGAAATAATATTGCATAAAACTATGTGTATAAAAATAAGTTATTGACGGAAAATTATTTCTTTATCATTTGTAAATTATAAGACGAAATCGACTTTATTGATTACATAATTTTTTTTTTTGTGTTCGTACGTTCATTTCCAATCATGTTTTACATAAGTATGCTATAATGCCGAAAAAAATATTACCTTGAAAAGCTGCAAACTGAGTGGTATTTTTTTTTCAAACCCTACAAGAGATGAACATATTTCATGGTTTGAAAAAAAGCTTACGAAGACTGTAAAATTAAAACGAGGTCTGTGCACACAGAGTTTTCATTTTTATGGAACGATATTGGAAAACGGATTTTAACTTCTGTTTGAGCTGTTCTTGATGTCGTAAGTATTCAAATCATTATAAAATACAAATAATGGGGCCATAAAATTCATAAAATAGTACAATATATTTTCTTGATTGCTTCATGTACCTACAATTAATATTTTTTTGATTTTAAATTATAAACATTAATAACATATTATCAAACATTAAATGATAAGTGAAAATTTTAATACAGAAATGTACAATACTGCGGTGCTCACTTATAGGACAGATATCTTTTAAAAAGATAATTTTCATTTTTCCTTACATCAAAACCCAGCTGTGTTCTGAAATTATTGAGGTTTTAGTTTTAACTTTCAATAATGGTATATAGCACCCATGCTATTTAGTTTTATTGACACTTCTATTCATAATGTTATAAGAATGGAGGTACTATCAATATTTATAGACAACATTTAAAAAATAAGTCTTACTTACAAAAATACCAAAGTCAAAACTGAAATAATAAATCGTGATCACTATCATTTCAAATTATTCATTTCCATGAAAATTTTCATCAAAAATTTATTCATTTTTAAGAACTTTTGTTACTGAATAGAAAAAAATAATTTTGGTACTTTCTATGTTTTTAGTGTTTGAAGACTAAAAAAAAAACCCACGCTGCATTGGATCAAGCAAATAACTCGGGTGTGTATAAACATAAATCTAAAGAGTGCTTTTTGGTTATTTTAGCTTATACTGAAACTGACAAATGTCTGGTTTCGTTAGATATGTATAATTGAGAAAATATAGTCAAGTAATTGATTGATTTATGGAATCTACATTATATACAGATCAACTGTACAGAATCCACATTCAAGGTAAAATTGCATTAGTCAAATAATTTATAAAAATAAAATATAAAAATATATACTATACATACTGTAATTTATAAAACACTTCTTTTTAGATTTTTTCAATCATTATTACCGCAGGTGGTATAAGAAGTGTGTATCGGGGCAGTTTTTGCAAACATGGATGAAATCTAAAAATATGGAGAAGACATGTATTCAGTAAGCAGAGCTGGAATTGACAGCACTTTCAATACAATACTTAGGACTCCTCTACAACTAAGCAAAAGATAAACATTAACTTTTTAAATGGGTAGTTTTTAAAAATGTAGGAAACGTAATTAGTACCTAAATATTTAAATAAATAATTTTATTTTTCAAACAAGACTTCACTGAATACTCCGTATAACAGTTTACAGCGTATAATGTTCAATAATATATATTTTATTTTAGTATTTTCTCATGGTTTGTGCACTCATCTTAAAAATGAAACTGTCCTTTAATGAATCTCAATCAATATAGTATGATGCATGGAAATATTTTTAAATATTCTATTGATAAATATGGGAATTTAATTTTGTATTATAATGACATTGTGTAATTTTATTATATATCATAGTTATATCACAGACATTATAATAATATCAATCTTAAACAATATAAATGTAATACCACTTTTGGAAAATGAAATCCTCTAATTCTAGGAATTGACATAAGTTTTCAACGAAATGTCAATATCATGAGTTTTAAAAATGTGAATACTATAAAAAAATGTATAAATAATATAATATTGTAATTATTCGTGTAAAACTGTTCAATCATATCAATCAACATAATAATTTGTGTTTAATAATTATCTAAATATTTTTATTGTATAAAATACTATGTACTTTACCTAAGGATTATTCTGAATTTTTGATTTCTTATTTGTGAACTCAGCATCACCATTACTACGAGCGACTGCTTACAGGGGATGTGTAGTCATTATATTTGTTTATATGCTTTATGTTATTGATATATTCATGTTGCATGGGTTACAAATAAACGTATTATTATATTATTATTAAAATAAAGAGATGTGAAGGATAACAGATCCATGGAACTAGTTGGGAACAGGACCTTAATGGCATATGCCGATGATATTGTTATCATGGAAGAATCGCAAGATCAGATAGCTTCAAGTACAGCTAAGTTAATAGAAGCTAACCAAAGAATAGGACTGAAAATCAATGAAGATAAAACAAAATATATGATAATGTCTAGGCGTTTAATCAATAAACAAAATCTAAATATAGGAAAATATACTTTTGAGCAGGCGGATAACTTTAAATACCTCGGAGTTAATATAAATGCAAACAATAATATGCAAGATGAAATAAATTTGAGATTAGTGACAGCAAATCTAAGTTATTTCGCCATGAATAACATGTTCAAATCAAGACTTCTGTCAAAAGAATCGAAGGTAAAACTTTACTCTACTTATCTACGTCCAGTCAACATGTATGTCAACAACAAAGAGTGACGAAGGAAAACTGTTGAGGTTTGAGAGAATGATTCTGAGAAGAATATATGGTCCTATACGAAACCCGGATGATGGGGAATATGAGCGCAGGAAAAACACAGACATAGAAAGGCTTTTCAACAAAACAAACATTCAAAGTTTTCTAATATCCAAAAGATTAGAATGGGCTTGGCATGTTTGGAGGGCGAAGCAGGAGCTGATCAATAAAATTTTAACTAATATTCCATCTTGGAAGAGACCGTGAGGAAGACCGCGTCAGCGGTGGATGGATTGTATAAAGAGTGATCTAAAAAGAACGGATCAAACCTTAGTAATGGAAGAGACCGATAACAGGGGCCGTTGGAGAGCCTTGGTAGAAGCTTCGAAACGCCTTGAAGGCGTGTAAAGCAAAAGAAAAAAAAATTATTATAATAACATTATGTAGTTGTATTTTACCATAAATCCAACAAATACAAATTACTCTACCTATAAATGATACACATAGTTAATGTTGCTTAAGATTTGTTTTTCTAATGACACTAAAAATCAATTTGATAATATATTTTGTGTGATATTTTTTGGTTGTAAGGTTTGGATGAATTAAATTACAAAGATTGTAGTTTTGTACAAGTTTTGTTCTATCATACATTAATTTTCTGAAGCCTGATTTGTTTTGAATTTGGGTATAACTCATTAGTTTTTACTATTAATTTATGTTGTTAACACGTTAATAAATAAATCACAACAGTTAAAACAATTTTTTTTTTTACTTTAATAGTTTAATCATACACTTCTCAAACGATTTTGAAAAAGTTGGTTTCATCGTGAGGGTTACAGGTTCGAACTCCACCACCACGCCTTTCTCCCTTTTAAACACAGAAATAGATTTTACAATGGAAAACACATAGTTATGAATTTCTTTAACTTTAAACAACTCATTTGTTTATAAATTATGAATACCTACAAGTTTTATAAACGATATGACAGTACACATTTCAATTAATTTATAAGTTAGTTATTCAAATTTGGTTGATTTCTTTTTAAATTAAAAATATTTTGGTACTTTTTGTAACAATTAATTTATACTGTATATTATATGTACACCCAAAATGTGTTACCTACATAAAATACTACGTTTCACTCAAAATCTAAAATGTATAATACTTATGCTTAAAAAGTCAAAATAGGTATTAGTTCTCAAACCCACGCATGGACGCTGACATGAAAATTAAGATGAGCCTCCTTTCCTAAAGTTATATGCATTAAGTAGGTAGGTACCTACATTGTTTTCTCAGTTTCCATATATGTTATTAACACTTTCACTGTTATGCACTTAAACTGCATGTACCCTCCTGTTCTGTAGATTTTTGAACAAAAAATAAAATTTATAAATCACCTTATACTGGTAGACTTAGGTATACATGCAAAATATTAGAAAATTAAAAAAAAAAAAAAAAAATTTGGATCAAAACTTACTAAGTTTCAGCTCAGTGTAAATATACTGACAAGGGAATACCAAATCGGTGCAATATAATAACGGTACGCTCATAATATTAAATAATATGTGGTTCGGTTAAATAAGCAATTAGGAATATAGTTTCATTCCATTTTTTTTTCATACTTATTTGCATAACATTCGTTAAGTTCATTTTCAATTTCCTCTTCAGTTAAAGGTTTATTCATTTTGACTCAAGAAAACCACGTAACCAATGCATAAAATGATAATAGTACAGAAAAAAAACAATAATGTTGATATTATTGAATTCATAGGTAACATATGAAATAATACATAATAATAAATGAAAACAATAACAAAACGCGTATACATAAAAGAATAAACGTAAAAATACACAGAGTTAATAATATTTTGAAAGTTTGAGAACCACTAAGAGCTTATATTATTAGGAAATATTAAATACTTGATATCTCCTTGGATATTATGATACGATAAATCTGAAAACACCGTTGAATTCAAAAGCACATGTTGATTATAAAAAAACCGATAACGATTTTCCCGCGTTTTTCTTTATATTTTATATTTGATCGCCCGCATATATGCGGGCATCGCATACGAAAACGTTTTCGTTTTCGTTTTTTGTCATACTATCTTTATCTTTATCTAGATAAAAAAGTATTTATCTAATCCCAACACTGCATACTTGTAGTTATCAAATAATATAGCTAATCAACCTTACTAAAGGATAGACTCATGGGGTAGGACAGGTCATTCTGATCACCCTCTTAACTACAATTCATTAGTATAATCAATACATTTATACTGCATTTCAGATGCGCTTTTAATTTTAAAGCATATATGGTTATAAATTAAAAATACAAACTATGTATTTATGATTGGACACATTTTGGTATATTAATTTCAGTTAAAAAAAAAAAAATCCAAAGGATTTGCCATAAACATAAGTGTTATTCATACATAAATTATTCTCATATACTTTTGGTAACAGGATATGATTGAAGTGAGAAATAAAAAAAATGAAAGACATCTTTATTGAGTTTATTTTACGATAATACAAATTATGAATAGTTATATCTGATACACTGGTAACGAAAAAAAAATAATAATAATACTTACTAAAAACTTACAAAATTACTGAAAATGTATTCACGTTTATTACCAATTTTGAAAAACACAATATATTATTTGAAAAACATTATTTTTTTATTTAAAATAATGAAGGCCAAAACTTTTTTTAAAGACTATTGTTTTCGGTGTATTTAATTTTAAAGAAATGATAGGTCATTTGTTTAGGTTAACGTTTCTGAACAAGCTTTAGAATTAAAATATACAGTTTGGATGGAAAGATTTCTTTAAATAAATATTTCTATTTGAAAATTGACGTAAAAATAGTTAATTATGTGAAAACTGTTTCAACGGTTATGACATTTAAGTGCCATAAGTTGGTAAAACTTTTAACACAAAGTTACAATGACCAAAATGTTTGAGTATAAAAATGTCACTGAGTAGCTGTATAAAAATGAATAACTTGCGAAAAAACCCATAGTCTAAAACAATAAATCAGTTTATAAATTAACACCTTACGTTTGATTGGTTTTGGGAAGTTTTTTAAAACATATTGCTCAATATACTTGACAGACGATCAGGTTCACGGTCGATCCGACGACTCTATTTAAATCGATAATAGTACTACTTGTATAGCAATAAAAAACCGTAATTTTAACGTTAAAAAAGCAAATGAAAAGAGCCACTAATTATTGTTTATATTGCATATAATTACAATTAAATAATTAAAACACGTTTTTTCCGCAGTGTCGATAAAAAATGTTGTATCGCGAAAACGTACGTTTTATTTCGTAACTATTTAAACGTAAAACGGTTATTTTGGTTCCATATCTGTTCACTTCCGTTCCAAAATCGATCATACACGGCTTTTGCTACGAAACAACAAAAATACATATTTCAAAGAATATTAATATTATATTTCCATAGTTTATACTTACAAACTTGTATTACATAACCTATTACATTACGTACCTGCGTATGCTGTAAACGTATTACGTATAGTAGGAGAGGATCTATATCTGTACACTTGCCCCGCACTCAAATATATAGTAGCACGGTTCAGTAATCGGCATACATACACCTACATTATATATACATGTGTATACATATACAGGCGACAATCTCACACACACACACACACACACACACACACACACACACACACACACACATATATATATAATATTGAATTACAAGCTGAATTAAAATATTATGTATACATTTGTTTTCATGAAAAATTAAGTTTCAAAAACGTATTTTCCCTTGAAGTTTAACTCCATACGCATTAAGTACTTTAACAGTTGAATATCACCAAAAATATACTTGTTTCGCCAAAATTAAATTGTGAAAAACTTTAAAGAAACGTTTTAACTCAAGAAAATTTGGTTGGCAGGTGAATTGTAAAACTAATTAAATATTGACTTGCACTACATTACATTAATTTTGTATAATCAATAAATTTGTCCTAAACAGTCATGCATATTCAATAATTCAATATATTTTATTTACATAAGTTTTTTTTTTTAAGTCATAAAAAAAAATATAGCACTGACATTTTTCGAAAATCTACTGAGCAAACGCAACCGTTCGCTTGTGGTTAAATCATTAATCTTAGGTTATTTGAGTGTTCTAATTACATAAATTAATCACATCACCAAATTGTCGACGTAATAAATCGATTCCACAGAAGTCCGTGAAAACGAAATCCGGTAATTCATTTGAAGTGACACCGTTTGGGTAGAATGACAGCAGGTATGTGTCTCCGCAATCTTCTTGCATATTTGTTTATGGACCCAGTCATTTATGTGTGCTCAGTGCCAGATCTAGGGGGGCGGGGGCGAACCGGGAAACTTGCCCGGGAAGTCTTGGACGGATGCCTCCGAATGACCAAATAATAAGTGGTTATATTAACAGTTTTTAATCATTATGTAATGAGTATTATAAATATAATACAAATAAAAAAATTTCAATTGACTTTGGCTATAAATACCTTCGTTTCCCTCACCCGATGAGGATTATTTGCGGTTATCAGTACTAAGACTTTTATTGTGCCTATATTTATCGGAGAAATTATATTTCTACTATTGGGTATAGTGCTAGGAAATTGCTTCAAAACACAGAAAGCAGTCAAAGCATTAAACTCACAACTATCTTGTTGTGACAATTATTCAATTATTCTGTAATCGCCGTTGGTACGTACACCGTACCCCCCTACTCCCCTCCCGCTATACCTTATCGCACGGATTGCGTGTGCGGATGTGCTGGACATTTTTTCGTACTGTAGTTCGAGTGTCGCAATAACGGATGGACCTGGGTTGTTGTGCGGGATTGTTGTTGTTGTTGTTAATTTTGTGTACCACTCATCACCGTTGTTTTTTGTTCTACCACCGTCATTACCGTCACCACCCCCAACTACACCTTCTTAGTACTTACCGCCTTCAGTTGCAGCGACTACCTACCACACCGTAACACCTCACCGCCTGATCACGGATTGCAGGTTCCTTTTTTTTATGTTTTGTTAATTATTATGAAAAATTGCACTGTTTTGTTTTAGATTATTGTTAAACTACAATAATATTATTTATCCCACAGCTGGCCAGCACCAATTGTGCCCCCCCCCCAATTATCAAATATTATTTTTGTATTATTCTAAATAGTAGGCCGTCAATCCGGCACTGAAAACTTAACCATAACCGTGTTAATTGATTTATGCAGTCCATTATATTCCGAAACATATCTAATGCCATTATTGACACCACACAATTATTGACACCAACTGTTTGGTTTATTGAAACAAGCATGATTAAATCTGCTGAAGCTGAAATCGATTGATAGCAATTTAATCGTTTCGTGATTTAAACACCCATAGCCAATAGGCAATATACCGACATTTTTCATGTATTAGCTAAATTTGTATAATCCTATACTATATGTATAATTTTTGTGTGTTACACCGCAGTCATGAAATTGCTCGTGTCATGAATGGGCCTTTTTTTGCTCAGTTCATGTACCCAGTGGGCAATATTTTGCTCAGTATATATATATATATATATATATATATAGATGTACTAATATATTTAAGTACTAGGTCTTTTAAGTATTTTCGTTTCTGAATTTCAACGAAAATAAAATAATCGCATAAATAATTATGTAAACCAATTATCACTTACGACATACTGTTGATAATATTGTATTCATATTATATTTATCTACTAACCTACTCGTATGGTATCAGATAAGCCTAAAACGTTACCGATAGTAAATTTAGTCATTTGAATAACATAAAATAAGATTACAATATAGATTATAGATAATGATACAGAATACAATAGTATTCTATGTTTTATTATTAAATAATAGAACATTATAATAGATTATTTTCTCTTTGTTACTATTGGCCGGGACAAACTGAATGACCGGCCGAGACACCAGAATGTATTGTAAGCCAAATTATGATTATATTTAGTATAAAAACTAAAATACATACCATTTTTATTGTAGTTATCATATATATATATATATATATATATATATATATATATATATATATATTTGTTTTTTTTTAAGTTTTAAAATTCTAATATTTTATTATTGAATTATTTTTGGGTGAAATTATTCAAACATTTTCAATTCATAAAAGTAAAATTAATTTAATTATAATTGAATAATACCTTCTAAGACAATAATCATTTACGTGTGACCTATTTATTTATACCTATGTGTTATCCAATTTATAAACTGGGCAGGTTTTTAGTATGCCCAATTCATGAATCGTGCAAAAAAAGAATTTAAAAAATGGCCATTACATAAAATGAACAATTTCACGACTGGGGCGTAACATATATATATACATATATTTAAAAAAAAATTTTTATTTACATGTTAATTTTATCAGAAGTTTTTTAATTAATTTGGAAATCTAAGTTACAAAATGTTTATTGTGAAATGTATTATATAATAGTATTATAGCAATAATTTTAAGAATTATTTTTATTTTAATAGACATTTTTCCTAATATAGTATCTACACCTTTTATTTTTTTAATTGATTGGTATATAAGTAAAACAGTAGAATTATAGAGAGGGCTAAATAATTTTAAGAGGGCGCTAATTTTATACTTTTCCCCGGCTGAAAAAATATACTAGATCCGGCACTGTGTGTACGGAGGTACACGGGTATTTTTCATGTTACGACTTCTTTCAAGGCTAAAAATATAAACAGAATATATTATGTTTCCATGTTATAAATTAGTAAATTATGATAGCTCAGTGTTATAATATAATAACGGTAAAAGTCTATATAATATAAGTGCTACGTTAAAAAATAATAATTTGATTTTTGTTAAAATTGAATAGATTTGTTAAGGACCGTGAAATATACTAAATTTAAATTATAATATATACTTACATCGACGAAGGTTTTTCAAGGTCTATTTAATTGCAATATCAACCTTTTATGACCCACTTGATAAGAGTTCATGATTTTTACAGCCGCTCGGGCACTATATATGTTATCATATGATAAAAACCCTATGAAAAAACAACAAATGAATTATTTATATCAGCGTATTTACGGTAATTATTAAAAACTGTAAACAAAACGAAATTTATTCTTTTCTTTTCTTTTTTAATTACATATTGCTGTGTTTGACCAAATTTACTGCTAACGCTATAGTGAAATACTGTTCACATCATTTTCCAGGAATTTTCATTAGCCAACTTATTAATATGTTTTATTAACATAAGATTAACTTATCTACACAGGCAAGACAATACATAATTCAATCACGACATTTCCGCAAGTATTTCATTGAGGCGAAATAATTATGTGATGAACTGGCGATATTAGTTGAAAATATTCAAGAACTCTCGTCATTTTAAAATTAAAGCTCATCCGATTTACGTGAATATTTATTTGTTTTTTCTCAGAAATAAAATAATACAGTTGTTAAACATATATGTTTTTAAATAGTAATTCTTTTATTTCTGAGAAAAAACAAATAAATATTCACGTAAATCGTATGAGCTTTAATTTTTAAACATTCAAAATCATAAATGTTTAACAACTGTATTTATAATATTTAGAAATATAATATAACCAATGTGTTGTTTATATTTTTTCCGGTTATAAATTGGGATTTAAACGGCATCATTAAGAATTTAAAAAATATTTTAACTATCAGGATTACTTTGTAAATTTTTATGTAATTTAACGATTATGTAATTAAGTCACTGGAAAAACGTATTGAAGACGCTTGAAATATGAATGACAAAATATGTACAATTTATCAAAATATTTTGATTTTTTTTTTTTTGCACAGGTGAATAAAACCACTCGACGCGGAAATATTCACCGTTTTGTGATGTACGTGCTTTTGCATGACTTACCGAAACACTTGGACAGTTTGGTCTTTTTATCGATGTAAACTTTTGCAGATATTATGTTCCCAAATGGTATGAACATTGCCACAAGATCAGAATCTCCGAAATCCTGAGGAAGGTTATATATAAACAAATTTGCACCATCCGGACTTTCAGGCTGCTTGCCGGACACTTTTGTCACTAAACAAAATAATGACGCAACAACATAGTACAAAACAAACACAATAATATTAATAGGATGGTAAATTGATTCTAAAACTAGAAACGTAAGGAGACTACTAACCACTCATTTACTAAATGTGTGTATATAACGAGAATAACTATGAATAATTTTTAAATAAAGTGCGGTGTCAGTCAATTTTAAAATGGAACTGATTCAATTAGAGACGGTAAAATTGATGAAATTGAAAACTGAGATTTTTGAAATTCTTCACTATCGTTAGAGAAGTATATGAGTAAATTGATATTAATTTTCAAAAGTTTTTGTCAGAGATTCAAAACTTAAGTCGGGTTAAACTTTTAAAATACAGTGTAATTTCGAAATTCTATTTTTAGCCCAAAAATATTCAAATTTTTCTAAAACCTGTCGTATAGTAGTAAGTGATGGGCCAATAATGTATAGATAGTGAAAATGTCATGCTTCTTTCTAGGAACATTAATTTTGCAGTCATGACGAAATTACTAAAGTCGATTTAATAAAAATTCGTCCGTTTACCGTCGTTCACGGTGAATATGGCCGATTTTGCTCCATTTTAGGCTGTTTTTTCCTCTGGCCTGAAAAATTATTGATATGAAAGCTTAATATACTTTCAGACCACTATCTGCATAACATTTTCGGTTTATAGGGTTAATGAATGAAACATTTGGACAAAGTAAAGTTGAGCAAAAAGTTTCTCCAGATAAAAAAAAAATAATCATAATTGTAAAATCATAAGATCCTTTGCTGCCATCAAAATTTAAAACTTAATAGAAATATAAGTACTCTGAACTCAATTACTTCAATATTAAATAAAGGTTCTCAGTTAAAAAAGCATCCACTATGTCCTGATTATTCATCATTATAGCCAAATATTTGTCAATACTTAATATAGCTATGTAGATAGCTCGTTAAGGTAAGGCTCTATAGAACATGGGTATGCTACGCCGCCATTTTGCGACTCATTTATTAATTGATAAAATAAACGCGGGTAATTCCATATCCACACTTCACATAATATTAGATATAATTAGTCATTACCTATTCAATACTTCAGTCATCAAAATTTAAATTTAACTTAACTGAGTTAAAAAATATCATTTAATTGCCAACAACAATTTAATCCATACAACAACAGTAATTTACGGAGCAACACATTACTGTGATGGGCGATTCACTACGACAACAAATTTAAATTATTTAAAACAATATTTCACTTTAGGATACAGACAAAGTATTAGCGTTGACTTCAGATTATTCGTGTACGGATAAATGCGTTCTCCATTGAAATCCTGCGTTGAAAAAATATTTAGTTTTTTTCACTTCATAATAAAACCGATTATATTATGTCCGATTTATGTTCTTTTGTTCGTGTGGTAAGAATCACGTGGACTAGGGTGGGCCTATTGACAAGACGAGTTGAAGTTTCACTCGAGGTAAACATATGGCAAATCCTCTTAACTCGGGCGGGAGCGTACATTCGCCGAAATCCTCAGCTGATTCAATACTCAAAAGTGCTATTTTACATACACATTTTAACAAGTCATTTTTGGCTCGGAGCAAAATTTTTCTTGACTTGAGAAATGTGAAATGTCGAATGATTGAGTATGTTTAAAATATAAGTACCATTCGTATGAAACAACTCAAAAATTATGAAGTTATAAATATGTAATACAAACATAGAGCAAACCCGTTTTTACTCACTGTCATTGTGGTTACTATGACGTATGTTACATCAATTTAAAAATAACACCAATTGCGGTGATAGTCATCAAATAATTTACGATTAAAATAAAGAGTGAATAATAACTTTGAATAATAAAGTTTGTCAATTGACGTAACCCTATTTGTGTTTTTATTGATTTAGATCAGTGGTGGCCAAACTACGGCCCACGGGCCAAATCCGGCCCGCCATCATTTAAAATCTGGCCCGCGAAAATATTCTACATTACAACACTTGTTTACGTAGCTATAATATTCGATACTTACGTAAAAAAAAAATCGAAAAATTAAAAATACTGTGTACATTTGTCATAATATTTAATGCCATATCGCCATACCGTACCGTTTTTGTTGTTACAATGTCATTTAATAATATACGTATATAAATCGGATTATCGTATCTTATCTTATATTTGTACGAGCACGATGACTGTAATATATTTGTGAGCAAGTATTCTTAACGATGAAAATTTATAAAAGTAAAACTCGATCAGCTCACATTACGAATGAACATCTCCATGCCGTTCTCCGTGTAAATTCTACCAAATCCGAACCTATAATTATTAGTATAATTAATGCCCTCTGTCAACAGAAACAAGCTCGTAATTCGCATTAACAAATTAATACGTTTTAATATATCTTTCGGAAGTGTAAACCGTTATGATTTTTTTTTTCATTTGTAGTAATAATTATTAAGTTAAGTGTTGACTAAAGATATTGAACTTAGTGAGTACAATAAAAACGTCGTTGAATGTGGTATTGCATACCTATACACCTAAAATTCTGATGAATTTAAAGTAAAATTTCACTTTATGGCCCGCGGTAAAAAAAGTTTATTTTTTTATGGCCCGCGGTAAAAACAGTTTAGCCACCACTGATTTAGATCATAGGCATGCGCACAGGGTATGCCAGGTGTACCGTGGCACACCCAGTGGCCCGTTGCTTTTTGTGCAAAATTTATTCATTCGGGGACTTTGTTTAAATTTCAAGCTACAAAAAGTAAAGTTAAATAAAGATTTTATCTCTGAAGTCAAAATGGTTGCATCAATAAAAAATATACCAATAGGTGCATGTACTCTCACTATTTATAAATGGTTGGATTGGTTAGTGGATTCAAATAGAAAACATATTTTTTACCAAATTTGTATGAAGACAATACAAAATGTGTTGTTATATCAGTCACAAATTGTGGTTGTGAACGGGCCTTCTCTAAATTATTCATTGTCAAATCAAAACTACGGTCAACAATGTCTCAAGAACGATTAGAATCGCTTTGATTTTTTTTTTTTTGAGCAAGAAATGACCAAATCAGTGGATTCCAATAGCATTATTGAGAAGTTTTAAGTTTGAAGCGTATACAAAGAAGATTATCATTATAATAATTTTATATTTTATATTAACTTTCTATCATTAAAGCTTAGAATTATTTATAAATTTATATTTTGCATTATATTTATCCTATGTTAGAATTCTAAGCAAATATAAACCTTCGTCTTCATTCCCTGAGACATATTCTCCGTTCTATGATGCCGTTAAATATAAAACTACTAATATACAAACAAATTATACTCCCAGCTACGTTTTACGGTATTCAAATTTGGGGATCGTTACATCGTCGATCATCGTCGTCGATGTCTTAGTCATTACAACTGCAACCGTCTTTCTAGGAGCGTGAAAATGCTCTATTCGTGTTTACATTTTAAGCAAGTACGGATCGGTTACATATTACATTCAAGGTGATTCGATAATCACGTTACGATGACTTTATCGCATAGATATTCAACATAGAATATAATGAGTATTGTGATTTTTTTTTTTTTAACAAATCTATTTGAATAAGTAGACTTTACAATTTTAAACTGCCCTCATAGAATAGTTTTGGGATTCCTTTTTGGAAATCAAACGAGAACTTTTTTTTTTTTTTGTCTAAATCGTAAAAATATTTTTCAAAGTAAATTTCAGACGTTGAATATCATTAATCGACGAAAAACTTAAGGCATCAGAACGATTTTTTACTTTGCGGCGTTGTACGTGTAAATGTTTTATGACCGCATGCGCTACACGGCACACGTACCGCACAGTGATCCATACATAAAAACTTAAAATTGCTCTGAAACCTAGAGTATTGCGTCAGCTAATATTTTTTATCAATAAAATTTACTGAAATAAATAAATACTTTCACATTGTTTTGACAAAAAAATCATTAGTTTCCATTTGACCATTTTAAAGTTAACCCGTAAAAACTATCCATTAATTGTGATAAAAATATAAACTGTATTTATTGCTTTAGATTTTCCTGAACAAAGAAACGTTTACAATATACATTTTATTCCGTTTTGAATATTTCTAAGATAAATTGCTGTAACACAATAATTTAATCACTCTGTATGTATAGGGGTAAACTGTGAGTATATATTTATATAGAGGTATACTATTTTATATTTTACTTCATATTTCAAATTATTTTTTCGAAAAAATTACTGCTACCATTGAACACGATCGTACGATATAATATCGTACGGACGTATCGAATGTTATTACAAGGGCTAGGATTTATATGCATTTCCGTGTTTTTTCTAAACTGTTCAAAATTTAGCTAGGTATGGAACAAGTTTGAATTATATTCTACTTGATCCTTAGGTCTGATATACAACTTTTATTTCGCATGTTTTTGAATATTTGTCCGTTTTTTGACACGTGTTGCATATTTGTTTATTTTACGATTTTTTATTGCATATAAATGGTTTTTAAACGCATAATATGTTATATTTTTTTGTTATATCAATGAAAATAACGTATTTGTAATTATTATATGTGTAGTCCTTGTAATTTAGCGAAGTTGTTTTCTTTTGTTTGTAAAAATTAATTCGCATTTTGTTATTGGTTTGGTTTTAGAGGAAAACGGTTTGGTCACCTACGGCCGCAATTAACATCACGTCAATTTATGGTCGATGTATTAAAATGAAAAGTGATAAGTGTAATAGTATAGCCTACATCAATTTTTTTTTTTTTTTTAACGGCTTCGGCCCGGACAGGACCAAACTCGCTTTGGTCAGAAATCGACGGTCGCAACGAGCGTGAGTACAAGCGCTCGCCGCCGATTTCCGCGGTTCTCACAGCGGAATATAATATTTTAGACAATGAATAAAAAAATATAATTATCATAATGATTATCTTCTTTGTACAGAGCTCAAAATTAAAACTTCTCAATAATGCTATTGGAATCCACTGATTTGGTCATTTCTTGCTCAAAAAAAAAAAAAATCAAAGCGATTCTAATCGTTCTTGAGACATTGTTGACCGTAGTTTTGATTTGACAATGAATAATTTAGAGAAGGCCCGTTCACAACCACAACTTGTGACTGGTATACCAACAAATTTGCTAATGTCTCCATACAAAATTGGTAAAAATATGCTAGTGGACATATATTAAATGACAAATTTTACGGTCTGATTGTAATATGGAAACAATCGTTGTTTATTGGCCATTGCTAAAGTAACAAAATCATTGAAGTCATCACAATTTTGACAAGTCAAATCACGTAACTATATTTTATAGGCATATAAACATCAGGGGAAATTTTAGGAACTTCAGGAGGCTGAGCCGCCCTGAAAGTTGAAAATAGAGGTTTTAGCTCCCTTAACGAGCTATCTACATAGCTATATTAAGTATTGACAAATATTTGGCTATAATGATGAATAATCAGGACATAGTGGATGCTTTTTTAACTGAGAATCTTTATTTAATATTGAAGTAATTGAGTTCAGAGTACTTATATTTCTATTAAGTTTTAAATTTTGATGGCAGCAAAGGATCTTATGATTTTACAATTATGATTATTTTTTTTTTATCTGGAGAAACTTTTTGCACAACTTTACTTTGTCCAAATGTTTCATTCATTAACCCTAAAAACCGAAAATGTTATGCAGATAGTGGTCTGAAAGTATATTAAGCTTTCATATCAATAATTTTTCAGGCCAGAGGAAAAAAGCAGCCTAAAATGGAGCAAAATCGGTGATATTCACCGTGAACAACGGTAAACGGACGAATTTTTATTAAATCGACTTTAGTAATTTCGTCATGACTGCAAAATTAATGTTCCTAGAAAGAAGCATGACATTTTCACTACCTATACATTATTGGCCCATCACTTACTACTATACGACAGGTTTTAGAAAAATTTGAATATTTTTGAGCTAAAAATAGAATTTCGAAATTACACTGTATTTTAAAAGTTTAACTCGACTTAAGTTTTGAATCTTTGACAAAAACTTTTGAAAATTAATATCAATTTACTCATATACTTCTCTAATGATGGTGAAAAATTTCAAAAATCGTGATTCAGGTTTTTTTTTTTTTTTTTTTTTTTTTTTTTTTTTTTTTTTTTTTTTTTATAATAATTATACAATCTATACTTAACAGCATAATAAGTATAAGTGACAAGTGACAAAACAAAACATGATAGCGAGATTAAGAAGTCGCCCACTAGTGACTCTTTGCGTGATGGAAGATTTGGGAGGAAAGGAATAGTATTTTTATTTTTTAATTATTATTATTATTATTATTATTATTATTTTTTTTTTTTTAAGAGAGAGAGAGAGAGAGAGAGAGAGGGAGTGATTAATGATTATAGTAAATGATCTCTGCACCATCACCATCTTATAAGTATTTAAGTAAATTATTTTAAGATTTTTCATTGTTGTAAAGCATGGTCACCTACACAGAACGTATGATAAACAATCATGTTATGCTCATGAAACTCAATTATATTAGCTAGTGAAATATTCAATTTTAGATTCTGAGTGTAGCGAAGGATCTTATGGTTTTACAATGTTTTTTTTTTTGTTCTGTAAACCCTTTTTCGTATAGAAATCCTTGTCCAAAAGTTTAGTCCAGCAACTTTTTAGATTCAAAATTGAACTTAGATGGTACTTTATAAAGGTCATTTTTCCAAAATCTCCATAGTTTTTCCAGTAATCAAGAATAACGATCGAAAAACTGAGTAAAAATGGTTAAATCGGTAAAAATCTGCCGTAAACGAGATTTTCACTCTTCAGATTTTAGGTATTTAGTCATATATCGAAAAGTATTGAAGCTAGAAACTTGAAAATTTTATCCAATATCAAATACATAATTTGTTATATTGGACAATATTTTCAGAACAATTATAGCACTTTTGATTTAAATATAGAACTTTTAATTTACCCAATTGTTTGAAAGTTTTTATGGAATATAATTTTAAATATTTGACAAAAAGTTCTGAAAATTTAATATGACCTTACTCATATACCTACCTAATTATCCTAACAAAAGTTCAAAAATCGTTATTCAGGATTTTTTTTTATGCACACTTTAATAAATTATTATACGATTTTTTACGATATTGTCTGATTTCTTTTAAGTTTATTTCTAATGAGTTATAATTGTTAGAACAATTGAAGTTTAAATGAGTTATATCTAATTGAATATTTTATAAGGGTTTAATTACAAAAAAACTCACCAAAAATTATACAGATAACCGTAAAATACGTAAACAGTATTTATATAATAATATATTATATTACACTGAAGCTTTGCTCAGAATCGTTTTATACTAAAGAAATGAGTCATAATTTCTTTAAAACTTAATACGTTCATCACCAATATCTTGTCCGAGGACCGAAAGGATGAAGGACGAACTTGTACCACCATCATCTCACTTACCAGGTTTTTTTTTTACATAAAGGGTACTTGACATAGGCTGTTATATAATATGTATTTTGGAACGGCTGAAGTTTTTTCAGAAAATTACGTAATATTATGTAATATTTATTACTGACAAACCACCGTTATCCAAAGTAAAATGCAACGTTCGCGCACGACAGATATGCATTAATATTGCCTATGTAACACGCCGTACATGTTAAATGCCCCCAGCGCACAATTATTGTTAACGATGATAATTTGTAATTATTATTATTATCACTGTGTCCTAAAGTAATCATTTTCAATTTTAAAGGTTTTTTATTTTTTTATTTTATTGTTCATGAACATTGTAGTTTTAACACCTCATAAAATATCTAACGTGTGTTAACGTACAATTAATTATTTTCACACAATTTAATGAAAAATTATTGTTTTTATTCCAATTTGTATTTATTGCTGCATATAGGTACATATTTTTATCCAAATTTAATAAAACATTGAATACAGAATGAACAAGAAATTACAAATCTTTTTTATAAAAAAAATTGTCTTCTTTGTCAAACAAAAAAAACTTTAGATAATGTTGGGAAAAAACCAATTATTAGACGAAAATGTGAAATTTATGAACGGTATATTTTTATATTTGACGAAAGTTTTTGAAAATCTAATATGACCTTACACATATACTTCACTGACGAACTGAAAAATGTCAAAAATCATGACTAAGTATTTTTCTTTTATAAGCGTTTTAGTAAATTATTTTTCAGACGAGAGTCAACAACAGGCATTCATTATAACATTAAAAGAAAATAGCCGAAAAAAAAAACGTTCTAATTACACAATTCATAAATGTATAGTTACATAACTTCACTGTGTATCTGTACACAACAATTAGTACTTATCGGAACATATTTGAAAATATAATAATTACCCTTTCACGGGATATCATTGTAGAATTGTCAAATGTTTTTTGGTATCTTCATAGTTCATGGTAATCTGCAAAGTCCAGTCCAGTCTTTGGATATATACGTTACTCGTGCATCACGTTTATAAGATGAATTTTTATTGCCTTAGAATCATTAGATCTATTAACTTGTGGTGAATGTCGTCGAAAATTTCACAAAAACGCTTTTTTCAGGTCGTACAAAGACGGAACATTATTTTATGATGCTGCAGTTAAAAAATGTATAGAGTAAAATAAACAATATGTTTTGTGTAAGACTACGGTAGAATTAATAACACTTGACAACGGTTACTAGCATATGATACTGACACTTGATATAATTCAATGAGTCTATATATGAATTTTACTTCATATTTAAACGTTTAATTTTTCGTGGACGTCACGATATATATCACACTGGTGTTAATTTAAAAGTTAAAGGGTATTTTCCGGTCGCGTATTTTATCACCATGAGGAAATCATTCTAAGGATAAGATGGAAGTTGTGCACGCGATTGTAATATTTGAAGAGGTATATAATAATAGTATATTATAATAATTATTGAAACCTCACCAAACTGTCCAAACCATAGACGTTTTTAAATATATACATTCAACCAAGACGTTTAAGAGATTTATTAAGTGAGTCCATTTTTACTGACTATTGAGGTCCATAATGTATAATTGTCATGCCATAAAATTGAAATAAATGTGATATAGTTTTGAATTGAATTCCATCAATAATATTACTCTACAATTAATTGTCGATTATGAATACATACCTTTCCGGGATGGTCTTAGATGTGTCGCTTGAAAAATGTAGATAAAATCGATTATTGTCAATTGAATGGCAAGTTTTGTACATAGTAATAAATATGGTCTATCTGTTATAAAGTGGCCGCATTCATAAGACATAATTTATAAAATTCTGATTCATAAAAATTATGCCATTTTAAATAAACTACTTAATATTATTTCTGTTAAAGGATAATACATCAGACAATATCACAAATATATGTCTGCTATAATTCGAATGTATAATTTAAGTTGTTTCTATAATTTATAATCCTGTTATCTTGAGTTAGATGTTTGTCTTGGGTATTTCTATGTTTCCATAACTGATCACTCTGAATAAGGTTTTTCACAGTACTAAGATGGACATGCACTCAAATGATAAACATGAAAAAGGTTAAAATCGTGAGCATTAAATTGAAACCATGAATTTATTTTAAATAGCTCAGAGAAAGAAATATTTAACCATTTCATTAATTTAATATGGTTGTGCGATGTAAAAACGAACAACGTCAACCCAAATAAGCATCTAAACTATTGTATTTTGTATATATTGGAATTTGTAATTTTTATGAAATTTCATCTAACCTGATTACTTATCAGTGAATAATAAACTTTTATTAATATGAATTAATATCTAGAAATAACTATTTAAATACAAAATATACTAATTACCTATAATAGCGTCATATGAATATGATAACCTTGTCTAAATATTTCGTAATTTATTTCTATTCCCTGGTCATTGACTCATTAGCTGGTGAAAGTTTTCAAACAAAATGCTGTGATAAGGTATTGTTATTTTCACAAGTTATAACTTACCATGTCACACAACCGGGACTAAATATATAAACAAAAAAGAAATAATATCTCTCCGTATTATATGTTATTGTGTCATTAATCATAGATATGAAGTATAGAGGGTGAAATTTCATAATTTTTAAGAAATTTCCTTGTGATTAACATAATTAGTTACTAACAAATAGAAAGCGTCTATATTTTGATAAATATTTAAAAAAAAAAAAAAAAAAAAAAAATATATATATATATATAAACAAATTAAACAAATTATCTATCAATTTATATTTCAGTTGTGTTATTAATTAGTTACATTGTTTGAATTACAATAATAATGTTTCATAATTATTTTTCTTTATCTTAATTCTTGTTACGTTGAAATCAACTTCATTAAATGAAGTAATAATATAAATAATAACTAATAAGTCGTTATAATTATTCTAAAATAAATATGATTTTAGAAAAAATGTAATCAGTGAATTAATATTTCATAATCTTTTTTCTTTTTTGAAAATATGCAACACATCTCTCTATATTTATATTAAATTAAATAACGTCATGTTAAAATATACGTAATTTGATTTTATTACATACACACCACTTTTTGAACGATATTGATAAATTTGAAAACGCATCACCTAATAAAAATATAACATGTTAGTTGTTTCATTCGAAATGTTATTGAGAAATTCTTCACCTAATTATATTGCATAGGACTTCGGCATAATTATTAATTGACTCAGGAACAAAATGTTTATAAAATTTACCACAAGAACATGACTATTGTGACATTTCCCGTGACAACGTGTAACGGAGCAAAACCAAGGTATGACACATAATAAACGAAAACGGTCCTTTTCAGGACCAACACAGAAAGTATAAAACAATCATCGGTGAGTAGGCAACCGCCTACACACCGACGAGCACACAACGGACACACCCAAGCGCGACAAAACAGCGATAACGCGTCAGACCAGTCACGCGGGGACGTTTTCGTAGCGTCCAGTGCAATAAAACCACCCCTAGATAACGAGGACACATATAGCACAAATGCGGTTTTATCACAACAAACTATCCGATGACCACCACACGAAACGCGCCCAACGTGTATATATACAGGTACATTCCGCCATACAAACCACTTCTTCTCAAACCTTCAAACATCAACTAGATCATTGACTTGAAGAACAGAAGACATTTCCACGATAACGACGACGCAGCTACCCGACGATGACGACGCATCTACCCGACGACGACGACGCAGCTTCCTGACGACGACGCATCTACCCGACGACGACGACGCAGCTTCCTGACGACGACGCATCTACCCGACGACGACGACGCAGCTTCCTGACGATGACGACGACGACGCAGCTTCCCAGTGACGACGGCGTATCTTCCCGACGACGACGACGACGCAGCTACCCGACGACGACGACGACGACGCAGCTTCCTGACGACGACGACAACACAGCTTCCTGACGACGACGACGACGACGCAGCTTCCCGGCGACGACGGTGCAGCTTCCAGACGACAACGACGACGTAGTTATACCGACGACAAAGCGTCGGTGTCTGGCGACGACCATCTTACGGTCCTCATTCCAGTACTCGCGGAAGACTTAAAACGGCCCTTTTCAGGGCCAACCTCCCCGACCAACCATAGTCGCGCTTGTTTAAGCCTGACTCCGCCCGTACGGCTCGCTTATCTAAGTCCGTCGTACGGCCCGGATCAATCCACCCGAACCTTGTTCATACATAGTCGCGCTTGTTTAAGCTCGACTTCGCCCGTACGGCACGCATTTGTCTTATTATAGCACTTTATACAATTTATGAAATAAAACTATATTATTACCATCAAACGATTGTTAAATTCATTTCACGGAACAGACACCGCCCATCGGTGCACCGTTTCAAACGAAGATAATCAACTTCTGTTCTTTTGTAGGAAACTCTCAGAGATATGGATTGCAAACATTTCATATTTTAATTCATTTAAATGTTTCGGTAAAAAATTACAAAGATAAATTTACTATAGAATTTTTTTCTCTGAAAATGTTAACGTTGTAACATTTTCTTTTTATAACTTTGCGGATTTTAATATATTTGTTTAGTTGTCAGAAAAAGATTTAATTATTTACTACCATAATAATTATCATTAAATTGTTCTTTGATTTGGTCATTTGATTAATAAATTATCAGTAAGAAATGGTAAATCAACACTAATTAGAAAAAAAGTCCATAATAATAAGAATATTACAATAATGTGCTACTAAATTATTTGAAATTAATGAAAATAAAAATGTTTAAATATCAAAATTACTAGAAAAATAATCTATACAGAATATGGTAATGTTCAAATATTATTTTAATTATTAAAATTTTAAATAATATTGTTTAACAATTTAAATGGATGGCCAATTGTAATTGACTTTTGAATTTTTTAAACTGTTGTGATCAAAAAATATATATATTAATAAAGGTATAATCTAATTACGAAATAACCATCTGAGATTACGTTCAATAAAAAATAAATGTACATAACCACTTGTTTTTCATTTTTAAATTCGTTATTTATTACTTACCGTTGATTTCGTGGCAAAACCTCTACATTTCAGAATTTCTTTCTTTATTTTCGATATTTGGATGCACTGTATTTTTCTACATATTTTGATATCATAAAAACTAAGGTCTGATAGATATTTATTATGATAACATACAACATCAAATACTCTTAAGTTACATTTCTATGAAAAAAAAAGTTTTTTTTCTTTTTTAATTTAATCAAATTAATTATTATACAATAAATTAATAAAAAAAAAAAACAAGGATTTTGAAATATTTAAGAAATGTCTGGCATAGTAAATGAACCAGAGAGAAAAAGACGAGAAAGTAAGAGTTGTACGTATTTCTTGGTCCTGAAAAGGACCGTTTTACGATTTTAATGCCACTGGTTATGTCTGTCGACCCAGCTGGTTAATCCTTGTCAAAGCTGCTTTGTAGACAACTTTTCGTAGCTCGTTTTTGCTCATCATGTACAAGGGTTTATCTTCAGATATTGCCTTTTTTGCCGGATTCTCAATCTCAGCCAATTTATCAGTGACGTACTTTAGAGTCTGCGACATACTTCTGACCTCCATCTCGTATGGAATATACAGGTGCAATGATTTTCCCGTCACACTGCTCCAGTCAACTGGTTGGGGTTCCACCTGGATACCTCTGGCACTGTTCACAGATTTCACCCACGAAGTGATGCGCAATGTCTTTGCCCTGTCTTCCATTTTTTTTCAAGTGAATCTCTGGCACTATCACTTTGACTAGTCTAACCGATGACAGTCCACGGGATAATATTTCATCATCGTACCAATCGGTTTTGACATCCACAAGTCGTTTTCGATTTTCGGATGCAAGTCTCTTGGCATATTCCATGTTTGCGGTATGATGAGACATTTTGGGTTTATTGATCGGACCACAATCGGTGCACTCGTATTTATGCATATCCACCATCAAATCTCTGGGCGATCCGGGATGTTGAGTAACTGGATAAATCCTTAATGACTGGTTGCTGCTAAATGACGGCAAATGCTCAAAGTGAATCTTGTCTTGTGCGTTAGGTGTAAAGAAAACTTCAGAACTGATTTGTTCATTCGGATGCTGCCAGTATTTACCTAAATAATAAAAAATAAGCGTTACAATTATAATCGTAAGTTGATGCAAAATTGGAAACGAGAAGTTCTTGGGGGTGTTCTTATTGTGACATACAAAATTTATTAAAATTTACCGAATTTACAAAATTTATAAAAGGATCTTTCTACCCCAGCAGAAGTGACGGGAATAGTCAAAAGAATTCGAAGAGCAATGGAAATATTTTGAAAACAACCAGGTGATTTCTTTATCAACATTAACGCTTGAAGAACTGTTGTATTAACATCAATAATATTTCGAAATATAATTAATTCTAAATACATATCAACTGCATCTAAATCGCTTGATGAACCATCAGTCAATAGAACTTGAAGATCCTTACAATGTTTCATTAGTGGTTCGTTGTCCATATTTTTAATTTTCAATATTATATAAAAAGCCAAAATTATCTTTGAACCAAGTAAATTGAGTAAATCGTTCTCTCATTGAAGAAATTGCGTGATCAATAAGTACATAAAAATAATCATATTTAAAAACTAATTATGCGTCATTAGTGTTTCTGTCCTTTGTTTCTTCATATTCAAAAAAGGTCTTAATTTTTCTTACTTTTTTTACTTAAAAGTACACTCAATATTTATCGCTATAATATGCCTTAAAAAATATATTAAAATATGCTAAAAAGATATGATCACAGTCACTAGTCAACGTACCAAGAATAAAAAATACTAAATACCAATAAATTCACAATAGTTGTTAACTACGTGTTCTTTGATGGAACAATTAAGATATAAGATATAATAAACATGATATCTCCCATATTATTGGAACATTTTTATCTACAAATTGATAATTAAATATAAATCACCTGGCGAGTTGAGGCGTGGTGTTGATAAACTTGGTTTTGTCCGTATGTAAAGCCACGTTTACTTTATAAAAGTGAACGGACGAACAAAATAGTTTTTAGGTCGAATTAGCGTCCACACTGAAGAGTCTTAATGTAAACGCGGTTTTACACGTTTTTACATTTGAATTTTGTAAAACAGGAATTTGACGCTTGCCGCTAATTTAACTCACAAAAATACTTAAATATCATTTAATATTAAAAGTTATAGGCATAAATATTTCTACATTTTTCTGAATATTGACTTAGAATTTGTAAATGGAATATTACAAAGAGTTAGTACATATCAAACCAGAATTAACACATGCAGTGGCGTATTTACGGGGGGGGTCCCCGGGTCTCTACCCCCCAGAAGAAAACAAAATTAAATTTATGTCTGAAATGAAATGTACTTTTTAATAAAATAATAAATACATTTACAAGATTCTAGACTCAAACACAAAATATACTATAAAATTGAATTTAGAAGTCATAAATGACTTATGACGATATCTAAGGGGAAATTTACGGATAATTTACGTAAATTTCCCCTTGGTAAATTACCAAAAAAAAAAAAAAAAAAAATGGATGTAAATTTTACATCTCTAAGTAAAAATGCATTTTTCCCACGTACGATTTCAAAACACCGACGTATTATCAAATAGTTTTGCGGAGAAAATACTTTTATTTTAGATTCTGAGTGAAGCGAAGGATCTTATGGTTTTACAATGATGTTTATTTTTTTTGTTCTGTAAACCCTTTTTCGTATAGAAATCCTTGTCCAAAAGTTTCGTCCAGCAACTTTTTAGATTCGGAATTGAACTGAGATGGTACTTTAGAGAGGTCATTTTTCCAAAATCTCCATAGTTTTTCCAGTAATCAAGAATAACGATCGAAAAACTGAGTAAAAACGGTAAAATCGGTAAAAATCCGCCGTAAACGAGATTTTCACTGTTCAGATTTTAGGTTTTTAGTCATAAATCGAAAAGTATTAAAGCTAGAAATTTGAAAATTTTATCCAATATCAAATACATATTTTTTAATATTGGACAACATTTTCAGAACAATTATAGCACTTTTGACTTAAATATAGAACTTTTAATTTACCAAATTGTTTGAAAGTTTTTATGTAATATAATTTTAAATATTTGACAAAAAGTTCTGATAATTTAATATGACCTTACTCATATACCTACCTAATTATCCTAACAAAAAATTCAAAAATCGTGAGTCAGGATTTTTTTTTATACACACTTTAATAAATTATTATATCTCACCAAAAATTATACAAATAACCGTAAAATACGTAAACAGTATTTATACAATAACATATTATATTACACTGAAGCTTTGCTCAGAATTGTTTTATACTAAAGAAATGAGTCATCATTTCTTTAAAACTAAATACATTCATCACCAATATCTTGTCCGAGGACCGAAGTGACGAAGGACGAACTTGTACCACCATTATCTCACTTACCAGCTTTTTTATTTTTACAACCGTTATTTTTCTCTGCGAGATTTTCAGATTTTCATTTTTTTTTTTTTTTTTTTTGAAAAAAGATTGTCGATTTTTTGAACGAAATAGCTCGTAATCGTGCGTTAAAAAAAAAAAAAAAAAAAAAAAAAAAAAAAAAAAAACAGGAAAAGAATTAAGATGGCCGAAAAACCCCAACTCCGTGTAAATTAAATACGAGGATCGTGTGTTTTCTATGTATACCAAATCGGGGTTTTACGTACATACAATGCAAACGCTAAACGATCGCGACTTAGGCTCACTATTTTACTACGTGTACATTCACGACGTTTCACGGCCCCGCTCGACGAAGAGTTGAAAGAGATTATGTTTTCCGTGATGAAGTAAGCGCCAATAATTTGTCGAACGATCTAGGGACGCACGTGTTGGCCACCATTATCTCATCCGCACCGGTTCGAATACCCGTGACATCAAACACGTTTCAATGTGTTTCAATTCAATCAAACACAGGCAGAGGCCCAATATAGAACTAAATACAAAATATTAGATAATATACAAATAATATTTGAAGTAAAGTATAAGATAAAATGACAGAGTATTAATTGGAGAGCTGGTTAAAGATAGTTTAAAGATACATAAAGGAGGTATCTTCGTTTGCAAGACGCATCAGCCGATTAATGACACTTAAATGACAAATACATTTTGACAATAATGCAATGAAAAAAAAATACCATTACCATCAATTCTGTTTTTTATATGCCATTGTCAAAAAAATGTGATTTCAATTTAATATTTATGATACGCATAAAATTATGAAATGTATTTCTCCTAACGGAGATATCACCACGGACCAATATCTCGTTGTGATGTTGAAAACGGTTTTTTCTCCTTATCAGTACCAAGACTTAACTAAATAAATCATGTACATATCCACTTAATATTAAATAATGATCCACATCATATTCAACAAGGAACTAAATTGTAACTTAGAATTATCAGTAAAATATTTAAAGATAATATAATGTATTATATAAAGGAGTGTGGGGCCATGACCTCCTAGCCACCCCCCGTGGGTGGCCTTGGACAGGAGCGGTTAAGTCACCTTGGTTTAATTCAAATATGAATTGACAGATCGTGTCTAATTAATCACGAGGATAAAATCACTAAATGCAGTGCAGTGGCTGACATTAGAGGTCTTCGATTGAATCTCTGAATGTATGTCTTATAAATAAAATAAAATTAAAAAAAAAAAAAAAACATTATATTTAATTAATTAAGGTTAATGGTATGCAAATCGGAAAAAATTATTAAAATTAGTTGGGGGGGGGATGTGTTAATAGCTTAATTACCAATGTACTTATGTCATTGTCTCTAACTTTTAACGAAGAATTTCAACATTGAACATGCTATTCAATTTAGAGTCATAAGGAAGTTCAGTTGTGTCATAACAATATAACGAATAATTCAGTAACTAGGTATTCATTATGTTATTACAAAACAATATTTATACCTACTTAATTAACATAGTATGATTTTTAATCGAGTTAATTGGGAATCCCACAAACAAAATGAGTATAGTTGAATTTATAAAAGGAATTTCTTATAAATTACAAATTTAATTAATTATTTCAGATATAGAGACACAAATTGTATTTTATACATGTATTTGTATTTAATTATTATCATTGTCGATGAAATAAATAATGTAATGAACATTTAACTCTTTAAAATAATTTATTTATTTTTCACCTTATTGTTGATTCGGCCCTTTCTAATGTCAGCTGAAATTACATTCAAACTCAACGGAGTTACCCCTCTAGTATTCAGCTTTATGTACCTCAATCGTTGATATGTAAATACTTATATAGTGGTTTTTTCCCAATTGTGTCACACAAATGCGTTGGGACCAAAAAATCAGGAAACCTCATGAAATTAAATTTAAATTTAAATAGCATACGAATAATATCATACTTGTTCAAATAGACAACAATTTACGTAAAAAACTTAATTTGTATAAAATAATAAATTATATTAAAAGTATGAAAATATTTACAAAATAAAATATGATACTCGTTAATTATTATACATGTATACCTATACAATTAATGTAATTATGCTAGGGTGACCATAAGTCTTTTTTTTATACAGAATTATCCTTTATTGCAGAATACAGAGTTATGTCTTCTTGTCTTGACAAACGACTCTTAGGACGCTTTTTGTCCTGTTTTTTTATTCAATCTTGTAAAGTTGTAAATATGTTTATATTTTATACATACAATATACACAAAATACCCCAAATTATTAGATTTTAGAAGTTTTTTGGAAAAAGATAGCAAGTTAAAATGTATAGATACAAGGGCGTCCGCAGGGAGGGGCAAGTAGGGGCATATGCCCCCCCTTGGATTTTTTATGTGTCAATTATCATAATCATTATGTAGTATAAAATATCACGAAATAAATATTTTTTTAATTAAAAAATTTTTTTTAAAACTTTGAGTGTCACGGTCGACAAATTTTATGTGGATATTTATGAGTGTTTTAAGTCATCGGTTTTCGATGCACTGTTTCGACTTTTATATGTGAATATTTAGTAGGATCTCGTGATTTCATTAGTATCATTGATTATAAATATTAAAATACTATAAAATATAAAATTTTCAAATCAATGATTACATTTTATTTATATAAAAAAATGCATTTGTTAATTTAAAGTTACACAATAATAAATTTAAATTAATACTGTAAGATTAAGTTATAACGTTCTAACTATACACATAATTAAAGAGCGGATTTTTATGTTCATAAAACCTTAAAATATGATGCAATATGCTTCAAAAAAACCTTAAAATATTCTCTAAATATTCCTTAAATTTGTAAGAATGCAAATATGATTTTTTTCTAAAATAGATACAATAAATAACTGTTAAGCGTTATTCTCTTGGTAACAGGTAAACTATTGAATAATAAAAAAAGCCGATAAGATAATGGTGGTGGAAGTTCGTCCTTCGTCGCTTCGCTCCTCGGACAAGATAATGGTGAGGAGTGTATAGCACTTTCTATCATGGGATCACCTGGTTTACGATAGTTTAGTTGTATGGTACTTTACATTTGAATGCAATGATAAATCATTGTAAGTTAAGTACAGGATACAGTAGTTGGGTGGGATACACGAGATGCATTGCTAGATTAGGCATTATTGGATAGATTTTGGAATTATTTTATATTATAAAAAAAAAAAACGATTCTGAACGAAGATGAAGATGTCAGCCTTAAATTGTAATATATATTTTATTTTAATATCCTAGATTGGGTTAAATTTACATTTGTCTATTCATGTGACTTCTGCTCGTGAGCATTGGACAAACCAGGATGTGCATAGATAGGGCGTAGGTAAATACCATATTATTTGCCTAAATGCACTATCGTGACGGTACCACCCGACCCCGCCGTCCATATATGCTGAATGCTCCGTGGCTACGTCTATTTAAATATTAATAATTAATAATAATATATATAAAATCCGCATGTTTATGGAACTGATACACACATTAAAATAACTGGAAATTGGAAGTTAGTAACGTTCTATTCAACCATGTAAAGGTACGTTATACACCTTGTGTTTACAATCTACCAATATTTTGTATAGAACAGCTGTCAGCTACTGATTATATTATAATAAACTTAATCTATTTAATTATCTTTATCAGCTGTGATATTACATAATATTTTCATTTCTTATCTTTGAATACAAAAATTTTTATACATTTTCAACTACAAAATAATTTGCAAATATTCGTGATTTTGACAAATTTTGTCGATTTTTGAACTTCAACTGCTTATAAAAAAAAATTGTGCCTATGTATTTGAATAATTTTTGAATCACTCTTAGATCAACTTATTCAAAACCTTCTATTAAATTTTCAAGCGATTTGGTAGGGCCAAAAAATTGTTATCGACTTTTATAAAAAAAAATCTAAGAAAAATCGAATTATTCAAATGCCTATAAATAGCTAAAAAATAAACGAAATATTTTGAAAATACAACTATGTAAAGAAAATGCCTATTTAAACATTTTGTAAAAGTTTTAAGTTTCTACGACCTATACTTTTTGAATAAGAACAAATATCAAAAATCAATGATGCCTAAATTGTTATTTTACGCGATTATGTGAAAAAATTGTAATTTCAAACACTCATAAAAATTTTTGATTTTATTCCAGTGCAAATTTTTTTACAGATAATTGAAGGAAAACGTATGTCAATCTTTGTACCGAATTTACAATTCTGAGTTTTGAATACTTAAAATTTTATGAATTTTCAACTGCAAAATAACTTCAAATTTTCGCGATTTTCTACACATTTCGTAAAAATATGAACTTTTTATGCTTATAAAAAAAAAATTGTGCATTACGCTTTGAATTTTTTTTTCATACCGATAAGTTCGACATATTAGGTACCTTGTATTAAATTTTCAAGAATTTTTGTCCAGTCAAATTTTTTTTATCCACATTTTAGAAAAAAAAACATAGAAAAGTTGAAAATTTCAATTGTCTATTAAAAGCTCAAAAAAAGTCTAAAGTTTACAAAAATTGTACTACGTATAGATGATTTCAATATAAACATTTGGTGAAAGTTTCAAGTTTTTTCGACTAATACTTTTTGAATAAGAACAAATATCAAAAATCGTTTAAGGCTAAATTATTATTTTACGCAATCATGTAATTATTTCGTAAACGTTTGAACTTTAGATGCTTATAAAAAAAAATTGTGACTCACGATTTTTGATTTTTTTTAATAGCAATAAGTACTTCTAATGAGGAACCTTGTACTAAATTTTCAAAGTTTTATGGCCAACCAAATTTTTTTTATCCACATTTCAGAAAAAAATAAGTTCAAATTTTCGCGATTTTTCAATATTTCATAAAAATTTAAACTTTTTATGCTTATAAAAAAAAGGTGTGCATTTCGCTTTGAATTTTTTTTTTATACCGATAAGTACTTCTTATGAGGAACCTTGTATTAAATTTTCAAGATTTTTTGGCCAGCCAAATTTTTTTTATCCACGTTTCAGAAAAAAAACTAAGAAAAGTCAAAAATTTAAATTGTCTATAAAAAGCTCAAAAAAAGTCAAAAGTGTTCAAAAATTTTACCACGTATAGACGATTTCAATATAAACATTTGGTGAAAATTTCAAGTATCTACAATTTTTGGTTTTTGAGTAACGGCTAAATAAAAAAATCGATTTCGTCGAAAACGGGTTTTGCACAAAAAGTACCGTTTTTTCCTCATTTTTTGTTTGTTTTTCCCGTGGCATTTGAAAACTTTTGGGAGTTTTCACTTATGACCTCTCTAAGGTACCTCCGATATTCGTTTTGCCACCGAAAACATACCCTGAAGTTCAAAATTTAAGCATTATTTCGAGTAGTTATGGTGTACACAGACACAAAAACAAAAAAAAAAAAAAAACAAAAAAACAAAAAAAAAAAAAAAACACACATCATAGTAAAATCAATACATTCTTCACTTCGTTCAGAATCTAAAATGTAAATCAGTTGATACATAGCTATGTAAATATAATAAAATATAATTTAAAAAAACGTAATAGTGTAATAAAAAATAAAAGATAACTTTGCACCATTCCTTAGGAACATAACCAATTCGATTACAGGCAAGTATATAATTTAATGATTTTGAATTTTTATCACTCGTTAATCAAATTATTTTTTTTCCTAGAAAAAATTATTGCTAGAAAAAATCACATTTCGAGAAATTAACAAAATATATGAATTTTCATAAACAATAATAGAATATAATCTAAAATATAAAAAAATAGGCGAAATATTCTCTTATGTCCAAAATATGCTTTATTATGCAAAATTATTTTTTTTCTTCAAACTCTATGAAAGATTAATCGTCCACATTTTTCACCCTCGTTAAATTGCATAAAAGTAATAAAAATATGTAATAACCTAAAGATCCACTCTTTACACATAATTAATAATTTAATTTTGACGTTCCCTACCTATATGATAGAAAACACGTCAAAAAAAATAAGGTACTTTATCACTAAGATAAGGAAACAAAAATTGAAAAATTAAAATACCTTGCCCCCCCCTTGTCAAATTCCTGCGGACGCCCTTGTGTAGATATATGATGAGAAAAATTATCATCAATATGAATAAAAAAGTTTTCAGAAAGGTGAGGGTAGGAATAAAGTATTTGAGAAAATTATAAAAAAATTTAACTTATTGATCACCTACTATTTTTATTATTTTTTGTTTTTATTAAAAATGATATATTAGTTTTGTAACAGCTTTAAAAAAAAAGAAATAATATTAAATACACATTAGATACTATTTTAGGTATAATGAATTATGTTTTTTATCATGATCAAAAATTGTGATAAAAAAATTGATTAAATTATTTAAAAAAACTAAGAAAATCATTTTAGTCCTATATTTTATTTATTTTTAAATATGGTCACCCTAAAGTATGCATATAATGTCACAATTTTTGTATGGTTTTTTCTATGTTTTTACTTATTTCAGGTTTGAATCGGAAAATGTTTAGTTCTAAAAGTGGATCTAACGTACAAATCATACAAATCATACAAATCATACATTATTGAGTATATATTATTTTTAAATTGGTAAATTAATAATAACCAGAGCCAGATCTTATAATTTTATTTAATGTGAAAATAAATTGTCAAATGGAACTTTTTTCTATTTAAATGCCTTGCTACTTTTTCAAAAACTCAACAAATGGTTTTTGTACCTCCTATTGACAATACACACGATCTACAGAATGAAAAAATTATGTTATAGTATCTTATTTTCATTGTATGTTAATATGATATATCGCACTAAAAACAATCCGTAGGTAATAATTTAGTGTAAAAAAAAAGCTAAGATAAAAAATACATAAATTTAGTGATGATTAAATCTTTAAAAGACGTGGACAGTTCTGTCACGATCGTCGAAATTGAAACAGTGCGTGCTTTTGTCATATTCTTTCTCTACGCGACTAAATCATTATTTTGTTAACCGTTTTTTTTCAAACAAAAACGAGCATTTTCGGTTAAGTTTCAACTTTCTGACCAGCTGGAACTCAAATCCCGAAAACGAAAAGGAGTCGTTCAAAACAGATGTTGGTGATATAAATAATTATTAAATATCTTCAAATCAATAAAGCACACTTTCACACTTACCAGCAAAAAGAAGATAAAGTGTTATCCGAAATCTTCATCACACTACCCCAATAGATAAAATCAAATAGGAACTTCTGTCACTTGGTCATACTCCTAGAAGAATTATTAATGTTATCTATCATGGTAAAAAAATCCCTTCTACCCATTTTTTTTATAGAATTGGAACCCACTCTCAACAACAAAACGATCTTTGATCTTAAATATTTATTTTACACAAAAATCAAAATCAAAGAGCCTCGAGCGAATAAACTAACAGTTCAATGACTTCAATGCCAAGGTTTTGGTCACACAAGATCCTACAGTAACCAATTTTCAATTAGTGAATTTCAAGCCTCACCACAATAAAAAAACAAAAAATCTCTCAACAACAAAATTACCCAGTTCCCCATTATATTAATTAATATTAACCTGTAAGTCCTCTAATTATAAACGCTACTTCAAACTCTACGTCACTCAAATCTTATGCACAATCAGCCACTATAAATCCTAAAAATCCTAATAAACCCTCTGACAACCACCACTCAACAGAACCCGATATACCCCCATCAAAGCTTTCATATTTTCTAGACGACTTTTAAAGCTTAATAAATCCCCTCACCTATCTTTTAACCACCCTCATAAACAGTCTAATTTTTCCCAAAAATGATAAATACCCATCAAGTTATCACTTCTCCAATCACAATCCTACTCTGGAATGCAAATGGTCGCATCAGACAAAAAAATGAACTTAAAGCTCTAATTACCGAAAAAACATAGATATAATCCTAATTAGCGAAGCCCACTTAACGCCATCTTCCACTTTCCGAATCCTAGGTTACACAACGTATCATAGTGATCACCCAGATGGTACTGCTCACGCTGAATCCACGATCATAATTACATCTAATACAAGCCACACACCTCTCCCTCACTTTAAACCCCCATTCCTCCAAGCCACTAACATCTCTTCACTGTTAAATCATATTCCTACCACTATCTCAGCAGTCTACTGTTCTCCCGGCTTAGCTAATAAAATAACTATTGCGGACTTTAATCTCTACTTTCAAACCCTTGGCAACACGTTCTTATCAGGAGGAGATTTTAACTCAAAACACATAAATTGAGGCTCTAGATTAACCAATACACAAGACCACGCTTTGAATAATTCCATCCTCTATAACAATCTAAAACACGTATCCTCTCCCGGGCCAAATTATTGGCCTTCTCACACAAATAGATGCCTAGACCTTCTAGATTTTTTTATACATACTCTAACAAATTATACCAATCTTAATATTACAAATTCATTCGATCTCTCCTCGGATCACCCGTCAATTTTTCTTACACTTAATAACCAAATTACTCATCCTAAAAAATTCCCGACTCTTACCCCAGGTAAAACAAACTAGTTAAAATTTTCTCATATCGTTGAAAATAACATTTCTCTCAAAATTTCATTAAAAACCACCAACGAAATAGACTCCGCCGTCTCAGACTTCATCAGTGTTGTAAAAAGCGCCACCCTTGAGTCATCACCACCTCTTCTCACAAATTTCAGTGATAATATCCTACCGGATCACCTTACTGAACTTCTTAAACGTCATGCCAGAAACCGCTGGCACCGTACCCACCTCCCCAGTAATAGAAAAACTACAACAACATTGCATACTCCCTAAAAAACCTTTTACACACACACACAATACAGAAACATACCAAAAATACATACAATCTTTAACCAACTCAAACAATATAATTTAGAAAGCTACTAAAAAAATATTTAATCAAAAAAAAATACAATACCTCTCACGACATAAATAACACTGACCACACTTCATACATTGAAAATTCTCTAACTAACTGCCTTCCGATGTCACTACCATCAAAACATACATTCCCTAGTGAAATCCAATTCATCATCAAAAAACTACCAAACAAAATAGCACCAGGACATGACCTAATTACTAATCAAATAATACCATAAAACACATTTTAATCTTATCTCTAATCTTCAACTCTATTCTTCGCCTATCCCACATACCTCAATCATGGAAACACTCCATAATAATTCTGAATTCTAAACCGGACAAACCCCCTGACCTACCCTCGTCTTATCGACCATCCAGCCTTCTACCTTAATTTTCAAAAATCCTAGAAAAAATAATATTAACGCGAATCAATCCTATATATTTACAAGCCAAAATGTGATCCCCAATACTCAATTCGGTTTCTAAAAAAAACACTCGTCACTCCACTAAGTCCACAGAATAATTGACATAATATACAATCATTGGAAAAAAAGCAATACTCTTCCGGTGTTTTCCTCGACGTAGCTCAGACGTTCGACCGTGTCTGGCACGAAGGCCTCCTATACAAAATTCGTTTACTATCAGCCCCCGTATTCTTAGTAATTAAATCTTTTTTATCAAATAGGTCCTTCGCTGTCCGTCGTGAAGACAAACTCTCACAAATCCACCACATAAAAGCAGGCGTCCCTCAAGGAAGCATATTAGCTCCGACACTTTATAATATATTTACATCCGACATTCCACACACCGATAACATCACATGAAGCTACTTTCGCTGATGATACATGTATAACACCATCTAACATCAACCTAACCATAACTTCTACTGCACTCCAAACACACCTTACTGATATTCAAAACTGGTTCAACCTGTGGAGAATTGAAATAAATTCAAACAAGTCAACACATACAATATTTTCTCTACGTCCAGGTCCTTACCCACAAATGATTCTCAAAAACCAATTCCCCAAACAAAAGCCACCCGTTATCTCGGAGTCTATCTTGACAACTAACTAACATGGGCCAATCATATAAAAACGAAGAGAAAATCTCTAAACATAACATTTCACCAAATTAGACACCTTTTTAAATCCAACCTCCCACTCAATACTAAACTTCTTATATATAAACAAATTATTTTCCCTACTTTAACTTACGGAATACAACTATGGGGAACAGCTAAAAAATCCAATATTCAAATATTTCAATATTTTCAATCGATTTGCCTCCGTCTCATTACTAACGCCCCTTAGTACATTAGCAATCTTACCCTTCACTCCTATACTTGTAGAAATATCGATGCATCTAACCCATTTATTATTATTTTTAATGTCAGTGTTGTCTCCGCATCCGCCTCCGCGAGACCGCGCAGTCGTAATCGTCCGTGCGTCGTAGTTGAATATTCATTGGCATCCGAGAAACCACACCGTCGTCGCCGCCGCCGCACCGTTGTGATCAGAGTACCTATTGGGGATTGATAAGCGGCGGATCGGGACGAGTGGATTTTCGCAGGAAAACATTTTTCTGATCCATAACCTGTTATCACTTATTATGCCAAATCTGTTATCACGTTGAATACTGATGATTGATAATAATACAAATTTTACCCACCTATAATTTGAATTCTATATCATACAGGTTTGAGGTTACCAGATTTTGAAATTTGGGACGGCATGGACTGTTTTTACATAAAATTCCTATTTTATTTTAAATGTGTGTGTAGGTAACACACAGATAACAATTGATCAATCCAATCTTTATGAAACTTCAGACATATATAGAAAACGTGTTTTTAATCAATCCAACAAGATAAAAAAAAACCATTAGGATAATTTGGGATTTTAAATTTAAAAAAAAAATATATATATATATATATATATATATATATATATATATATATATTTCTATTTTAACTCGTCTAGATATGTGACGAAATAATATGTATACTTTCAAAAGAAAAAAAATCAGAAACTTCCGAAAATTTAGTAAATGTAAAAAAAAATATAAAAAAACCAACTAGATTTTTTTCTAAAACAAAAAAAAAAATATAGTATAACAATACATAACAATTGTAACAATTATATAACAATTATAGTCCAAAAGTATCCTCTAAAGAAACAAATATAATTAGAAAATCCTTAACGACATGACCACAAGTGAGGTATTGAATATTCATTCAACTGACGATCATTCTTATGGATAAATGTGATTTTTATTTAAATGTGAATTTGACAACAGTTTTGTTTAGTTAGAAAAATGTAGAAAAACAAACTCAAATCTTTTCTGAAACGATTTTTGCTGATAACTTGTAAACCGTTTAACCAATCTGTTTGTGAGTTTCCCTGTTCCCATATGCACAATATTTCTGATCGATTGACACCTCATACGACATTATATGTTCAGCCATTTGCCCAGTAGAGATTGACAAAGGATAAAAATAAATTAAGGTGGTTTTTCAATGGTAAAACTCTGGCTCCTGTTATTATATGTTCGTGGTGACTACGCTTTTTTTTTTTTACTTAGCTGCGTGCCACTACCGTCACGCTGGATAAACGTTGGTTTTCAATGGTATAAATTAAAACATGGAGTCATAAACATTATCAATACTCTTATTTGCATAAATAAGTAAATATCTAGGTAAAAAAATTGAAAAAAATAGTAGAATAATAGTTTACAACTAATTCCAAAATTATGTCAGTATTTTTAATTCTCGTCTTTATTTAAAAAAAAAAAACTACTTACTGTCTCCTGGTGATCCTTGTGAATGAACATAAGTTATATAATTAATACATATTAATGATTATATGTAAATAAGACTGATCATTTTAATGATTTTTATTTGAGATGAGATTGAATATTATATTGTTACTGAACCGAAATCAATGTTTCAATACAAATGCAAATGAACATTAAATAAAACACATTTTTATAACCATGTCTGAATTTGCACGATATTATTTATTAGTATTTGAATTTCAGTTGAATACTATAACCTCTACTTGATGTGCCAGTTGTATACACAAATCAAATATTATGTACACATTGTTCACACTATAATGATACATTATATATTAAAAAAGCACATCTCGAGGGTTTAGTGCCATCCTTAGACAAGACCATGATGAAGGGTGAAATATATTTTAATGAAATGACAATTATTTTCTGTATATCAATAATTCTGAGCAATGCTTCAATGTAACAATACCGTGTAAATATTAATTTCCTTTAACCGTTTTTTAGTCTTATGGATCTGTAAGTTTATATTGATATCAAAATCGATAAAATAACTTTGTATGAAAAATAGTGAAATTATTTCACCAAAATATTTTAAAATAATCGATCTATCTAGGGTTCTATGGTTGTATGAACTAAAAATATTTTAATATCATTCCGAATTCACAATTTCTGTATAATCAGTCAATTCAGTAAAAATGGTATCACAATTCCGTTAAACGCTTGTGAAAAATAATATGCATACGTAACGATTTCAAAATATTTTCGGTTTCGCCACATATATACCATTATGTTAAGGTCATACATTTTCATGTTTTAATACAAAGAATCAAACAAGTCACTTGGAAAAAACGTTGAAAAGCCTATGTATTTTTATCGTTTATTTTTTTTCCGAAAATAAGTAATTTTTTTTAAAAACTTTTGTCACGTAAACGAAAATAGGTTTATGATGTATAGTGAAAATTAAATTTGTCTTGCATCATTATATTTAGAGAAAATGAGAACCACATTTGTTGTAAATTTTACAGTTTTTACTCGGTTTTTGATCGTTTTTTTTCCGCGTTTGTAAATAGTATCGGGTCCTGAAAAAATAAACCTTACTGAAAATATCATCTTCATCCAATATTCAATCCATCGAATTATATTATTAAAACCGCTAATTTTACTCAGTTTTTCCTCATACCAGGAAAATGTATAGATGAATGAAATAAATAAATTTAACTCATAGTACCATCTACATCCAATCTCTAAAATATTGAATTGCTTTGCGGAACTTAGGATATAGTTAAATGTACCAAAATATATCAATAGAAATATATGAGACATAAACATCATTGTAAACTAAATTGATATTTAGCTTTTCTGAGAATCTGAAATAAGTCCTTTTAATAAGTACTATATGTTAGTCCAAACTAGTAAAGATATATCATAGAAAGTTTCAATTAACATTATAAATTAAAGGTAGTTTTCTATGGGCTTTTCTATAAATAAAATGTAGTTTTCTTTGAACGTAGTTTTCTATGAGACAAAAATAATAATTCACATAATTTTAAATACAAGAGATATTTGTTTTTGTTTTGAATCAAAACAATTGTCACGGTAAAATCAATAATATGGCACTATGGTACGGATGCTTGGTTGCACTTCTAATTATATAAATTTATAAATATATAATATCATTTTATAAATATTTGAATCAAAGTTAAATTGTAAATCTTCTTCTTTTTCTGGATAAAGGCCTTTCAAGACCATCCTATCTCACACCCGTTCCTCCATCCTTCTCTATCCATTGCTCTTTCTTTCCAATTCGTTCCCCCTCCCAGCGATTGAACATCCTTTTTAACTAAATCTTCCCATCTTGTTTTGGGTCTTCCCAGCGGTCTTCTACCTCGCGGGTTTTGCTCTCATACTGCTCTTATTAGCTCATTTTGGCTCCTCCAAGCTTGGCCTGCCCATTGGAGTCTTCGATTTTTTATCACTTTCGTTATGGTTGTGTTTTGGAATAATATTTCTAGCTCTATGTTTTTTCTCCTTCTCCATTCAGCGCTGTTGTTATCCTTAACTGGTCCATAGATTTTCCTCAATATCTTTCTTTCCATTATTAAAAATTTATTTTCGTCAGATTTCCTTAGCGGCCACATTTCCGCTCCATATAGGATTACTGGGCGAATCAATGTAATGTACAATTGTTATTTTAATTCTATAGATAATACTCGTGATTCTAATGTCTTTGCTAGCCCATAGTAGCATTTGTTACCTGCCTGTATTCTAGCTGCTACTTCTTTCGCTACATCATTATTATCTGTAACTATGGTTCCGAGATATTTAAATTGTTGCACTTTACTAAATTGTAAATATTAAATATATCCTTATCACCCATCATGATTTATATTCAGCTGTAATAATAACAATAATTTCAAGCAAATAGAAAATACGTAATTAAAAATTAAAATTCACAAAGGGTGTTGTTGATTTATTAACAATTAGTGATTAATTTTTTCATCCACTGTACAGAAATTAATACTTTTTTTTTCTAATTAATCGGGAATGTTTACTTATTTCTTTCAATGACTTTCGAACATTTACGTCCGTACGCTAAGTTTAAGTTCTATCAAATAAAGCACACGGTGGAGGCGGAGGTCCACCGTTGTAACCACTTAAAAGTGCTTTAAATCCTGGATAAGGCTGGCCGCATTTACAGATACAATCGTAGTCATCTAAATCAATAGTATTCACGACAAATCCAGCTCCATTTTTTTTTGCAAATGCTCCCTAGAAAAGTCAGAAGACGATATACGTATAAAACATTAAACATTTCTAAATCATGTACACTGTCTTACTTTTTCAAATAATGTCTGAAGAGTATCTGCACACATGGAGCTTTTTCCGAATTCCACGTCTTTACAGTACTATAAATAAAATTAAACAAGTTATGTTACGTTATTCATACATTTTTAAGCCATAATATAGATGTTCATTCAAGTGATTTAATTTGCTTAATTATTATTATTTATCTACAATATATTATTTTTTGGACTTGAAGCAGTCGACAAATATATCAATATCACATCAGTGGAAGTTAAGATCAATCAAATATTTGATTTCTTACTTTAAATCATCAAATAAGTAGAAAATACAATTGGTGTGTCTAGTACTTGGAAATTTGGAACATAGAAAATATCTATTGAAACTTTTTGTGCAATAATATTTGTTCCCGATTTAGGTTTTATTTTAACTGTTCTTTAAACTGTTTAAATAATGAAATCATTTAACTTTAAAAAAAAATATTTTTATACACTAAGCATCAAAATCTTTACCCAGGACCAACTACATGAAAGACGAATGCCTTTTTCTACTTACGCTATTTGGATTTGCATTACAAAAGGGATTTGAACCTTTTGGATCACCATAAATATAAAATTCATAATGGATCTTGGATGAAGGGACACCCGCTTCATCTAAGAAAGCTTTAATCGCATCCTCAAAAGAAAAAAAAGATAATGTTACTTTTTTTTATTTTATGGTTTGCAAAAAAAAAAGACTTTCTTTTACCACAGTATTATTACTATTTCCAGATATTGGATAAGCGCCAGTTTTTGCAAAATCGTCTGTGCATATATTCAAATCCATTAGGGTGACCACGTAAAAGTCAACTGAAGGGTCTAAACATTTGTAATCCATCCCTAGTAGAACAATGTAATTTAATTTTTTTTTAAAGTTTCGACACACTTTTTTAATATTGATGAAATGATCATAATCAATTTAAATCACGTGATTCAAGCATATGGGATTTTTCGATGAATAAAATCGGCTTTTATGTAAGAATAATATAAGAAATTATTTACTATACAGTACACACATATTATTTATTAATTTAAAGAATATATCAAGATTTAAAGGAAATCGGAATTTATATCGAGAACTCAATTTGATGTTATTTAAACCTTTTTTCTCTGCATATTTGGTCTAAATTCGTATTGTGAGACTTAAACAAACACCGTGGTTTTTATAAACTTTTAATAAAATCCCCAGTTGTATAAGATAAATATGAACATTTTTTTTTTATGTTTTTAAAGTTTAGCTTCATAAAATATTAAACTATTAATATATTTTTCATTGTGGAATAGTAAAGACAATTAAAATTATATGTTGGTATGCTACCTATTAAATCTGTACTTAATTATGGTCTAAACTTATGAATTTCACTTTTCATTTTAATATTAGAGAGTGTCGCTTGTTACGGTAAAATTACAAATACCGGCGAATCCTAGGATTTACCTGTAAATCCTATGTTTTACCGACTGCTTTCGGTAAATGTCCGAATTTCGGACGTTCACCGATTGATATCAGTAAAACCTAAGACAAACAAAATAGTGTGGTCAAAGCCCGAATGATTTTTATAGGTCGAACTTATACAGACGAGATTTGGTAAATCTTAGGATAAAAAATCAGTGTTAGTAAAATACCGAAATTATATTACTTATTATTATTATTTTTTTTTTTTTTTTACCAATTGCGTGAAGTTTTGTTGTTTTATTATTTTAGTACAAATTCATATTATTATTGTTACATATTAAGAAAAATTTTCCTCGCATATAATGAACTGGTTTCTAGTGAAATTATTATATTTTAGCACGATCGACCAAGGGAATTTATTTCTCGACTAAAATATTAATCATGACCATGAATATTAAATCTATTAGACCTTGACTGTGTATCTATTTATACAATCAATCATCAATCAGCATAAGTATATGATTAAAGTTTTTCATACCTAATACACTGCGTTGTGCGCACAATTTATCTTGCTTACAATTGTGTTTTCATTTTATGATATAGATCTGGTTTTATAGATCTACAGTCACTTGCATTATAACTGGGTAAATATGTCCCTACTACAAAAAATTAATCACTACAATTTCATTTGGAGGTCGACCACACTAGTTTGTTTATCCTAGGTATTACCGATATCAGGGAGAAGTCGGTAAAACCTAGGATTTACCGGCATTCGTACTTAAACGAATATTTATTTGATACAGTGTGGATTATACCAATAATGTATTGTAATGAATAAAAGTATTGGAATAAATAAAAAAAAATAATCAAAAAATAAACCTTGAAATATAAATAAAATCAAAAAAAAAAAAACAAAAATTGAGTGTAGACTTATAAAAGAATCGCCTTATTTTCCGTACGTATGACATAGATCAAACTTGGAATAACTTTGTTTCATTTATTTTTGTATGAATCATATGGTCAAACTATTATAAAAACATAGTTGAGAAAAACTCAAAATAATCATTTAATATCCAGATTTTTAGTATCTGCCGCAAAAAAGTAACGTCTTTCATCAATAATGATGATTCAAAATTGTTTGCAAATAATGTGTAATCAATAAAATATCCAGTTAAAATTAAATTTATTTCTTCGTGACATATGGTATGATAAATTATCATTGATTAGTATTATTATCTTTTACAGAAAAGTTTAAAATCACTTTGAAAAAATTAGATCTTTATAAGGATCATTAACAGTATCTAATACTTATATAACAAGCAAATAATCATAAAAAGGCTTTTACGATTTTTTCATGAACCTAAAAAATTCAAATATAAATATTAAATTTTGATACAAAATTAAATAAACGATTTAATTTAGTAATGTTACAACAAAATTATATTATGATTAAATAAATTTAAAAAAACGTGTTATTTACAATAAATTTTGTTTCATATACCAAATGTCAGTGATACATCATATATATATATATATATATATATATATATATATATATATAAATTAACAGAAAGGATCTATGAATCTGTGAATATAATAGAATAATAACATTGACCGTTTTTAAATTGTTTAGAAAATTCTTACATGGTTTTTCCGGATTATTGTACATTTTTTTTGCCTTCGTAGAAGTTATTGTAATACCAACTGAGAATTCTGGGAATGTCTTATGAACCAAATCAATATATGCTTTGAAATTTTGAGTATAATCAGGACAATCTGCCAAAGTAAGCTACGAATATAATAATCATGTAATTATTATTATGCTGTATCTATACATTAGAAATTATGCAAAATTAATGTATTAATACTTACCTCTGGATCCAAAAGTTTACCAAGAATTATACCTTTGACCCCCGGATGTTTATCTAAAAGTGATTTTAATTGATCGATTTCGGTAGTTTGTCCGGCAGCAACATTTTTTACAGCCTCACACCATTCTTTCTGGCCTTTGCGAAACAAGTAAACTACCACAGTTATATTAGTTTTTATAAGTTGGTCTAGATATCCTGTGGAATTCAATACGTGATTTGTAATTGTGTTCAGTGGTAAATAATTGAAATGTTTTATGAATACTTCCATTTTTTGTTTCATATACATTGTGATTGTTTTAGTATAGCACTCATACTATATTACCTTTTACAGTACTGTATTTCTCTCCCATGTCAATAACGGTGCCATTTTCTGCTTCAAGGTACATATATATATATGATGAGCATTCCTTTGGTAAGATTTCAACCGGCAAATCCAGGGTTCCACAATCTTTATTATTCATAACATAAAAATCGCATGCTGATGGGCCAAGAACTGAAACCGGAATATTTAAACGTCATACTGTCTTCAGTGTTGTTGTTAAAAAAAAAATCAATGTATATGCAATGTTTTATAATTATAAAAAGCTGGTGAGATGATGGTGGTACAAGTTCGTCCTTCGTCCCTTCGGTCCTCGGACAAGATGTTGGTGATGAATTCATTAAGTTTTAAAGAAATGATGACTCATTTCTTTGATATAAAACGATTCTGAGCAAAGTTTCAGTGTAATATAATATATTATTATTTCTCTAATATCGTATTTATTTTATGTAATTTATAATTATTTAAAATTGGATTGGGCAATAATTTAGGTCAACAATTCAATTTGTATTATTCATGAAATAATGCATGTTGTAAACAATTCAAATATGAAAATATTCGGTTACCATCGTGTTTACGTGATAAATTATTACTCTCGTAAATTAGTGTAGGTACACATCGTATGTTTATACAACTGTAACTATGCATATAAAGATATAATTTTCATTTGGATTTTGTCGATTTTGGTTACTTCTTTCAGGTTTAAATAAAAAATATGTCGGTGCTAAAAGTGGATCCGACACGAGTTCATAAAAACCATACATTATTGCGCAAATATAATATATAAACATTAATATAATAATAACCATCAGAACAAAATCTAAAAAAATAAACAACTGCGAAAATATATTATCGAATTGGCCTATTTACGCAAAGGTGTGGCGGATTAATCTATAACCCCACCTGACTTTGTTTTATATAGGGCACATACGTGTTATTAGAAAAATTACCAGTTGGTGCGTCTAGTTAATTGCTGTACCTATATTAATTTGGGTAGCTAAATATTTTATAAGTAAGTGCTGCCTACGAGCACACGAATAACTATATATAGGTATCAATCTTTTTCCATAAAATTAATATATACTATCATAGTAGTTCTTAATATAACACCGTCTACTTCGGCACAAGTTTATAATTAGTGCTTTGAACTGATAAAATTACCGATCACTATTACATACGTATACGCAATGCAGTTTTTTCTATCCATCAAACCACGATGTATGTAGAACATATCTATTCTTTTCTACTATCAACTTATCATTCAATCTGACTGTTCAAAATAATCAGGAGGTAGGTCACTTAATACAGATGGAAAATTCCCCGGTGCCATGTACTGTTATTATACGGTTATTAGTTTATAAAAAAAGGACATAAACTTTTATTATTTTTAGTATAGTTAAAATTCTTCACTATTTTTTATTTTGTTTTATTAGTTTTTTCGCTATAAAATAAAAATTATTAAGTTTTTAGATATTACATTATTTATACCTTATTATTTGGTGCAATATACGCTTTTGAATTTGAAAATGATGTATTTAAAGATGTGTTCGGGTCACAAATAAATAATTTTGATTTATATTTTACTTTGAATTAATCAACACATTTTTCGTTCATATCTGTATCGAATATAAATGCTTACGAAATTATCCATTCAGTTTTAAGTCATCTTTTTCTAAATCGCTATTGAAGAATCGTAATGAAAATAAATGTTTTAATGTCTAAATCACCAAAAAAAAAAAGGTTATTCTCGACGTAAGTATAGAACATGTCTAGAATTGTTTAATTATATGATCGTTGTGGAAGGGTAGTCAGATTTCATTTAAACGCACCAGAGTCATACGTTTGCGCACGTCTATGTGCATTGAACCAATAGTAAATTTTTTTATAGATTACAACTAATTTCAATGTTATGTTAGACTTAAAAAAACTACTTACTGTCTTTTGTGGTTCCTTGTGAATGAACGTTTTTTATCTCACAAATGAAAATTAAGGAATATAATATGTATATAAGACTGATCATTTTAATGATTTTAATTTAAGATGTGATTGAATACTAATTTCTATCAGAACCCACATCAACGTTTCATTACAAATGTAAATGAACGTTACAGAAAATGCATTTTTATAACAACGGGTGATTTTGCACGATATTATTTATTAGTTTTTGAACTATAGTTGAATCCATTAACCTCTACATGCTGTGTCAGTTGTATATACAAATAATACCTATTACAAATATGTAATAAATAATACCTAGGTATATAAAGTACACAATGTTCACCTGAAATAACATATTTTAAATTAAAATAGCGCAGGCTTCGCCTTAGGAGATTTTGTGTGATCCTCGGACAAAACCATGGTAATGGGTGCATTATATTTTGAAGAAATGATACGTCTTTTCTGTAGTTACTGATTCTGAGCAATCCTTTAATGTAACAATTTTTGAAAATTTAACTCCTAAGGGAGTTAAAAGAGTTTGAAAGGGTGAAATATAAAAAAGCTGGTAAGTGAGATGATGGTGGTACAAGTTCGTCCTTCGTCCCTTCGGTCCTCGGACAAGATATTGGTGATGAATGTATTAAGTTTTAAAGAAATGGTGACTAATTTTTTTAGTATAAAACGATTCTGAGCAAAGCTTCAGTGTAATATAATATATTATTATTTAAATACTGATTACGTATTTTACGGTTATTTGTATAATTTTTGGTGAGATATAATAATTTATTAAAGTGTGACTCACGTTAATCAGTGTTAATCGTGACTCACGATTTTTGAATTTTTTGTTAGGATAATTAGGTAGGTATATGAGTAAGGTCATATTAAATTATCAGAACTTTTTGTCAAATATTTAAAATTATATTACATAAAAACTTTCAAACAATTTGGTAAATTAAAAGTTCTATATTTAAGTCAAAAGTGCTATAATTGTTCTGAAAATGTTGTCCAATGTAAAAAAGTATGTATTTGATATTGGATAAAATGTTCAAGTTTCTATCTTCAATACTTTTCAATTTATGACTAAATACCTAAAATCCGAACAGTGAAAATCTCGTTTACGGCGAATTTTTACCGATTTTACCGTTTTTACTCAGTTTTTCGATCGTTATTCTTGATTACTGGAAAAACTATGGAGATTTTGGAAAAATGACCTCTCTAAAGTACCATCTCAGTTCAATTTCAAATCAAAAAAGTTGCTGGACGAAACTTTTGGACAAGGATTTCTATACGAAAAAGTGTTTACAGAAAAAAAAAAATAAAAAAAAAATAAACATCATTTTAAAACCATAAGATCCTTCGCTTCACTCAGAATCTAAACATTTCATAACCGGAACCGCGAAAGCTATGAGTGTAAAATTTGATCAGTTGTATCATTTATGGTGTAAAGACCTCTTGAGAAAGGATTTCCATAATTCAGCTTTCAGGGGTGTTAATGTTAAGGAGTCAAAATATAATTTCAAATTTCAAAACAGTAAAATGATTCGAAAAAATGTTTAAAAAAATAAAAGTAACCAATTACATAACACAGTTATCGGGATAGGACGATGACCACCAGAATGAGACACACTCGACAGATTAGCGTCAAGTGACTGACTACTTTCGGACGATGCGAGGTCAATATAATTATCATCATTTTATTGCGTCCGGAATAGACGACAGGGGAACACGGCGTGAGATAGAAAGCTCTAGAACATTCTAGTTTTATTAAAGTTTATATTATTGCTCAAGTCACCAATATCATAATCGATTATTTATTGAACAGTGTAGCTTTTTTTTTTAAATTTCTCTTATGAAAATTTGCCATGAAAATTTGTAAGATTGATGTAAAGATTGATAAATTTACCTCAAAGTACCATCTACGTTCAATTTCCAAAATAACAAATCGCTGTATGAAACTTTTGGACATATACTAATACTAACTAGTAATAAGACATATTGTATAAATTTTCTATCGACATTACAAACAAAAGGTTTGATCATAGTTTTCTATCAGACAGAAAATATTATACACATCATTGTAAAAACAAGAGATCTGTATTTTCGCTTTGAGTCGAAATGAATTGGCACGGTAAAATCAATAATATGGCATTATGTACGTGTGTTTTGTTGCTCTCATAGTCAAAAATAAACCATAGGCGTGTTTTCGGTGGCCATGGGCGTAGGTAGGAAATATTTTATAAAATAGGCGTTTGTATGTACTATTGTTGCTATAAATAAATATTGAGTCTATGTTCATGAAAACCCTTTTTACAGATTATGCTACACATTTTTCTAAAAATTTTGATACCAATAAGTCAATTTTCGATTTTTGGTGGGTTACGCCCTTTCTACAAAACACCGTCAATATGTAGGTAGTTTTATCCATTCCAAATTTTTTCATTTATTTATTTTTATATGTATTTTACCGAAGTCGGGTTTTTTTTTTTGTTAAATAATTATTTATATTTCTGCCGCATAATTTATTCGTGTTCATTATTTAATTTTCTGTTTAGACATACCCAATAGTAGTGATTCTTAATATGTAGTTCTTAAATTATTGTTAAGGTACCTTTATACACGATTATTATTGCAATTAATTCTGAAAAATATATTTAAATAGGTGTTTTTATTTCTGTGTAGGTTAGTTTATAATTAATTTGTAATCATTTATCTAATCTTTTTTAAATTCAAAGTATTTTAGATAAAAATAGGTGCTTTTGATTAATTGTAATTATAGATATTATATTATACAACTAAGAACTGTATTATTGTTTACTTTTTAGCTGAATACTATTAAATAACTATCTGATAAAATTAGTGATTCAACAATATATACTCCTGGCACTTGGGTCTGGGCACAGTTGACTCAAAGTATTTGGTGGCCTGGAAAAGTTGTAGATCTATCTTCAATTTCCAAACGATTATTAAAAGAACACTTTAAAAAAACAAAAAAAAAGTGTGAAAATCGCTATATTTTTTGAAACAGATGACACTATGTAAGTTTTGATTTTTAGTTTTCCCATGTTAATACCTACTAATTATAAATTAATGTTTTTTTTTGGTCCTGTTGAAGGTATGCTTTTTTCGCGGTTTCGCTGGGGCCCGCCGTGTAAAATCGAAGATGTCCAAAAACGTTCCGTTCCGTTGCGTTCCGTTACCGCAATGATGGTGCGGTGTCAACTGTACAGTAGTATGAATACGCGTGTACCGGGTTCGAATCCTCAAACCATAATATAATTTTTTGCACTTTTTTCCTAAATTTTTTCTGAATTTACGTCAATATGGATCATTTCCTTTATACGTCAACTTATAAAATCTGTTTTGAAGCTATGCTTCTTTACGCGGGTTCGGCGGGAAGGGGCCCGCCGGGTAAAAATGGAAGATGTCCAATAATATAACATAACATGATATAACGTTACCGCAATAGCGACTAGCTATAGTGACTGTTGAGAGTGCTACGGCCGCAGGCTGCGGCAGCAGCGCATTGTTAAATAGCCAATAATACTTGTCCACGGTTAAATTTGAAGAATTCTATAAATAGAATAGTTTAATTTGCTGTAGGTTGTTGGTACTTGGTACATTACTATATCGATAACCGATAATTACGCGCGTGCAGTGCTCGTTACAGTTATTACTTAATACTTATCAATCGTTCTACTACAATCGAGTACTATATAGAATACTAGACTACAAAATATTTCGTATTTTCATTAGAGTATTAGACACGTTCGAGTTGTTCGATGCAGTACCTAATACCTATAGTAATAATAATATATTCCCATAACGCTTACAGAATTAATTATGAACGGTATTTTGTATTTTTTATTATTTTATATTATTATCCTTACATTTTAAAATCATTATTTGTTTGTTTTTATTCTTTATATTTTCTTCATATTGTTTCCATTTTATTTTGACGAACTTCAATTAAAAACTTTTACGTAAGAGGTTCTTTTTTTTATTAAGCTGTTAGGTAGGGAGTTGAAGCATAGCTTCTGTCGGCAGTCCCACAACTGCCTGTTTTATATTAATAGTGAATTAATTACAAATTTGAAAAAAGTTTGCCATTATTTGTGTGACAAAAAAATGGAGTTTATAGAAAAAGGTTACCGTGAGTAATTTAATACATTTGAATTTAATATCTTGATTCATTATATTAATACATAGTTGTTGTGTGTTTTATAGCATATTATTTAAAACAAAGAAATAGTTTGAATTATGTTGGTCACGATATGAGTGATTTTGTTTCTGATGTAAAGCAAATTGAAAAATATATAGGCGGAAATATCAATATATTTGATCAATTCATAGAAAAAAAACAGACAGAGGAAGAAAAAAAACAAAGTTTACAAACGATAAAGAAATCATTTATCACAAACAAAGAAAGAAAAAGGAAATAAAATAAAAAAAGGTACGAGCCATTAACAACTCTTTTACATGGGATTTCTCACTTACTATAACATATGGTTACAACACAGATTAAATGAATATTCATTTTATCTGTGGTTATAGCAACTGACGTATATTCGTTTTGTTCAAAACATTTTTGAATATTAAAAATCTTAAAAATATCATTCAAAATTATGTCTAAATGATTATCTAATTCGTAGCAAACTAACCTAATGATTAATACCTATTTTTAAAAAAATTATAGCTACAGAAATCGTTAATATCTTTTTTTAAATTATTTTTATAAAATTTATCTATTCTCACTGTTACGTTATTTAGCCTATAGCATTTAAACTATTGAGCGCCATAAAGTGTTCAATAATGAAAAATATGAAAATTTATTTGCATGTTCTTAGTTGAAATGAGTAAGATTTTAAATATTTTATTTTTAAGTAGGTATTATAATTTTATATTGAATATTTATGTTGTCTTAAATTGTTAAAATCCTGCAAGAAAAAGTAATTTAAATTATTAATTAATAATGAAATAAAAAACTTTGACCAAAAATAAAAGTACTAATAATACAATTATGTTTTTATCTACAGAAACATCCTTAGTATACTCTTTTGATAGGTACATTTTATAGTAAACATGAATATATTTTTTGTGTTATCATGAATAATATTATCATATACTTCTGATGGGTATGAAGGCTAGGTAGATTATAAAGTGATCCCTTAAATTAACGAAGTATAATACCTACAATAGTAAGTCAGCACCTTCCCAGTCTGACTGAGACATAATTTCCCTCCATTAGAATTTTCGGAGCTCAGCTCTGTTCTTGAAAACCTACCAAAACTCATAGTAAAAATTGTTCACTTGTGCCGTTCAGTTAGTTCAGATTAGACTCAGTAGATGTGGTCGGTATGGTTAATTTCGCCGATCACAAGTAACGTTATGAATTCGCACTTTGAGATATTACGAGATTTGATGTTCACACAAATAAATACACACGTTAATACATACTAGTAAATTAGCGTTTAGTATGAGTCGTAGAATATGAATAAAGAGTACGTACAATGTGTTGCTATTAACTTAGCTGTTACACGACTGACTGCTCGCTAACGGGTGGTCAGGCGTGTACGTATAAAAATGTATAAATGCATATTCAGCATTTAATATCCCCACACAATAATAATAATAATAATATTAATAATAATAATAATATAATATAATATAAAGTGGTGTATATAACAACTGATTTTTCATTGATCAAATTAATAATGGTTTCTTCATTATTTTTCATAGACTTTTAAAACGGCATATGAATGTTCATATAAATGAGAATGAGAATACTCATGCTATACATGAACCAATCACCAAATCATATAAGTAAGTTTTTTTTATACCTTTTTTAGATGTATATTAACTTATGTATTGTAAAACTATATGTTTCAACAGTTTTACAATTCAGCAGTATTTGGTAAACATCAAATTACGCTTATTACACATTTATTATCATTTTAAATAATTTGTTTGCTCAGTAGGAATTTTACCTATTAGAAAGGGTATTATCAATTAAATTATTTGTATTAATAAATATATATAAATTTAAACGTGAAAACCAATTTTATAGAATATGAGTATAGTGCCTAAACAATTATTTATCAATTGTAGTTTTATCTTTAATTATTTTAGTAGGGTAAAATAGCCGTTTCTGTACCCCCCGCAAATCCAGGTAAATCCAGGCTACCCTCCCGTCCTCCTTAATTGATCTGTTATTATATACTAATAGGTGATAATTACTACTAGGTGTCTAATTAATTTATACTTATTGATTATTGGTGCTAATTGCTTCTATTTGTATAAGACAGAGTTATGCTTCCACTCAGGTCATCCCCTTCTCCTTACTGAATCCCTCCCCCCCATATTTTTTTTTTTCATTTTTCTATAATATACTACATGTAAACATAGAATAATTAACAATATTATAAGAGACTAGTGAACATAAAAGGTGTATGATTTAGTATATATTCATTCGTTTGCGAGTCAAGTCTATTTTTTCATTGTTTACATTATTATACGAGTATTTAGTTCGAAATAGTTGATAAAAACATGTCGAACATGGATATTTTTAAGAATAATAATTTGGACAAACAAAAACAAATAACTGAGAAATGGGTACCTGTAGCGCATAACGACCAGAGTAAAGTAATTATAACATTTATTATCTATATTTTATACATACATATATATATATATATATATATATATATATATATATATATATATATATATAAATAATTTATAATAACATGTATAATAACAGTATGCAGCGGTTTGGTCCGGTATATGGTTTTACTGGTCTCGAACTCTACGGTAGCTGACTTTACATTATCGTTCTGGTGTGATAAATCCACAACGACTATTTGAGCAATGTCGAAATAATTATCTTTCGAAAGTAGCGGTTTGCACTCGTTTTTATCATAGTAGGACTTTTGAAAATCGGTATACGCCTTGTACAACAGCGATATCTGTTTCCAGGTGTGGCAGGAAAATCGTACTGAGTATTATAATACCCGCCCGGAGTACGAAAATCCTAGGATATTTGTACCCACAGTATTTAATTCCTAGGATATCAATACCCACAAATTTTATACCGGGGGGTACTATAGTCCTAGGATACTTTTACCCCCAGTATTACGTTCCTAGTAAATTTATACTGTCAATTTTTATACCGGGAGGTACAAATATACTAGGGAAATTGTAATCCCGGTACAAATAACCTAGGATATTGACACCTCCCATGATTATTTGACAGGGGGTACAAAAATCCTAGTAAAATTGTACTGCCCATACTAATAAGTTGTATGGGGGGTACAAATATACTAGGAAAATTGTAATCCTGGTACAAATAACCTAGGATATTGGAACCTCCCATGATTATTTGACGGGGGGTACAAAAATCCTAGTAATATTGTACTGTTCATATTTATAAAACGTATAGGAGGTACGAATATAATAGGAAAATTGTAATCCCGGTACAAATAACCTAGGATATTGGAACCTCCCATGATTATTTGACGGGGGGTACAAAAATCCTAGTAATATTGTACTGTTCATATTTATAAAACGTATAGGAGGTACGAATATAATAGGAAAATTGTAATCCCGGTACAAATAACCTAGGATATTGATATATCTCATGCTTATTTAACAAAAAATACTTGTTTATTTTTTGCCTCGTGGACTATAGATAATGTATTCAAAAGTGTCATTCACATTCACGAAATAATAACAATAGAGATTTTGACTGGTAAAAATCGCGATATTCGATCTCAAGCCACCACAAATATTGGATTTGTTCATTTGAACGAATTTAATTTTTTTTTAATTTTTGTGGGATAAAATATTATTATTATACTATACGGAGTGTTGTTGTTCCGACATGGTGTCACAATAGTGCTATTTCTATTTTTAAATTATTATGTATTGTGGTATTGACTGGTTTTACCGTAGAGTGGAGGAGTCACTTCTGACGAAAACCAATTTATTGATAGCAAATTCAGATTTTAGATTTTACAATTTCGGAAAATCCAGATGAATGATTAGTTTGTAATTTTAGATAAGTATGTTTAAAATTATCCAAGATATTAAAGCAAAACCATTTCCTGTTTGATAGTCATTGTTTTTTCGTTGTATGTAATATTCATTCTACGGATTTTGGTTGACGAGTTAGTACTGTTCAAGTGTAGTTTGTTATTGTTTAGAAATTATTTTTTCACTAAGTGATTGATAAAGTAAACGTGTCTTATTTAACATTTAGAAAAAATGGACAGTGAGGTATGTACTTATATAATACTTTATAACTTATAAATTATAATGTTACAATTTTCCTAGTATATTTGTACCCCCCCTACAACTTATTAGTATGGGCAGTACAGTTTTACTAGGATTTTTGTACCCCCCGTCAAATAATCGTGGGAGGTACCAATATCCCAGGACTTTAATACCGGGGTTACGAATATCCTAGAATTTTCGTACTCCTGGGGGTATGATTATCCGGGGGCACGATTACACCGGCAAAGTCAGCGTGGAAATCTTCGTACGGGTACACTTCCGAGTTCAGGAGTACTTTGAGACTTTTCAAATTGCAGTTATCGAATCGACCGGACGGGCTGCTCAGATTATTATTCCGTTTTGTTTGAAAACCGATTAACGCAAAACGGGGTTTTTCCAGTAAATTACTAGATTTGACTGTCCACGAGTGAGATGTATTCTGCGGTAGAACCGGATACCCGCATAAATCCCAATTTCGAAAAGCACACGCTAAAGTTCTACGAGAGTCTAAAACTTTTAAAAGTTTCAATTTTTCTCTATCGATCACTTTTATAATGGGTATTTTCCATAGGATTTTACTCAACTCGATCGTAACTTTTTTCTACTTATCATCATTTTTCATATCTCCTTTGACTTATAGCACATCCAAATCGCTAGAAGACCGATTTAAAATCAATTGCTGATTACAGTTGAGCAATATTTTCTTGTAGTGCTTACAAAACCCAAACAAATGTTTTAGCGGGATACACCCGGAAAATTTACTGTTGTGCGTCAATTTTGTATTATCCTGACCGTCCATTTTCATATCCCACGCGTTCTGAAGCTCGTGCAGATCGTCGGTTGAATACGAGCAGTACCCCTTCAGACATGTAGATATCCCTGGATACTTCAATTTTTGTATTTCCGTACCGTTCAATTCATATCTCATCTCGGAAAAAAGAAATGCTAAACCATTGTTTGAGAAATAGTACTCGGGCGCGCCCGAAGCAGGTCTTTCGCGACGCTATCTACCGGTGTTTTAGGTTTCCCCTCGGTATCGTAATCGGCCGTGGACAAAGTAACTCCTGATGGATTATTAATCTTCCCCTCGATATAGATATAACTTTCACACGGTAGAGTGTAAGCGTCCATATTTTGAATAGATATTCTAATCTCATCGTTATTGGACATGGCGGTATTCGAATACGGGAGAAAAGAATGATATTGTTTTTGAATTATTCTACATTCGTCTATATACCCTGCGGATACCTCTAGATATTCTTCGTCCATTATTAAAGAGTTTTTAACGATCGTAAAAATTCTCGATTAACGCTCGTCAGTTTGGTTTTTTTTCTTGTTTTTGGCTTCTTTTTCTTCTTTCTGTTCACCGACGACGGCGTAACTATTGTTGTCACTGCTGCTCGTCCGACTTTTGATACATTACTATTTCGTTTGTAAACTGCAGCTCTATGTATACCAACGTTAAATTTGATAGCCATGCCCGCCGCTTAAGATTTGCAGGCGAACCGTGATAGGTTCTCCGCGTAAATTAATTACATTATCGTCTTGATCTTTTACCGTTATGCTCACTTTACTTATAGACGTCCCAACGAGAGGGTAATAGACTGAATGCCGTGGTACTTCACTGACCTTATACCCCGGTAGAACTGAGGGATAAAACTCGTGTATAGTCTGGTCGGGTTCACCGTTGTAGAATGAACCCGCGGTCAGATTGCATTCTATTTTTATACTGTTGATTTTCATCATATTTATCACATTAGAGGATACGTGTTTCGTATTAGCTTTGTACTTGATATTCTAAAACCCTAATAATTTAGATATATTGTTTTGGACTGTGAAATCTATTTCATCACCACACTCCATTATACATTTTAATGTACAGACGTCCGCCTTCAATATAAACTTTATTGAATCGGGTAATTGTTTTTTTATACTCGACTCCAAACTCGCTAATTCGTATGCACCTGTAGTCAAATTCACCTCGTGGTGTTTTACCAATGCATTGTTAAAACCTATAGTGTTACAGCCCGGCTCGATATTCGGTATAGAATTATTCGTGTATAGGCTTAAAAGACATAATTTTGAAGCGTGATTTACATCTAATGGCGGGAATATATTACAAGACAGCTCACTCAAATTCCCTTTAACGTGAACGTGTACGACATGTCGTTAAAAATTCTAAACACAGACGACCGCAATTGTTCGTGTTATATTCCTGGTACCTAGTGTAATTATATGTTATTTCACACCCATTAAGATACGATTGTAATTCCAACGGTGGTGGTAGATTGCCGAAACTGTCATAATAGTTAACCCGTTTCCCTTTCTTACAGTATGCTGCTCAATGAGTTCCCGCACCCGTGTCTAAATGGATAATAGCCTTTTCCGCGCGTCTCGGACGTGCGGGTAACTTGTCTCTAGGGAACACTCCGATGAACTGTTGTATTTTTAACATTTTTGCGTATTTTATAAACTCATAATCGTACAACGCTCAGTCGGGCAACATGGAAATTAGTTTTTTTTATTTTTTCTCATCAAACTATCACCTTTATACTGTCTAATGTATAAGCCTTCTCCCTTCTAAATTTTATACTTTCCCCCCGTATGCGGTTTAATATACAAACCACTACTTATTTGAACAGGTTTATCTTTATTAGACTTCCATTCGCGGATGGTTTTAACCAGGGTGGAAACGCCACCGGTCAACGAACCCAGTACCGACAACCCGGCGAATATGGGTATAAGCGGTAGCATACCACCCGTTTTAGGTATGGGTATAATCCGAGGCGTTTGATTTTTCTCACTATTTTTACGCGAGACCTTTTTTGCCGCCGCAATGCATTTTCGACTTAATTTCATCAAGTTCTTTTCCCCTTTATTTTTTTTCATTACATTTTTAGCCGCCCTGATAACCGCCTTAAACCCACGCCCGCTACCTATTTTACGTTTAGCTTTCATCGCGGTGGTCACTCCCCAAGCTACTGCTTTTTCTTTCAAAGAATAATTTCCTGCTTTAACCCTATCCCACGCCCTGTTCTCTAATATATAGTCGGCTTTCCGACGGTCTTCCAGCGCGCTGCTACGCTCGTATGCGATATCGTGGTCTTTGCAATACGAATCTAAGATATTAATTCCCTTATCGCCTCGTGTCAATCGTTCTTTCAGACGTGTGCCCGGTCCGCAATACTGATAACCTATAAAAAATAGATATATATATATTTATTTTTATTAAGAACAGTGAACATCGAAGCGAATATAATCGGTTATAGAATATAAAATTAAAAAAACTTAATGTAAATATCAATATGCGAGTGATTATTACCAGGTACGTGAACCTGGAAAATAAAGTTCGACCGGAATTTTATTTATAAGCGAGTTGATCAGTCCTCTCCCTTTATTCTTGTTGTTTCTTCGAACTGGTGACATTGTATAGTGATCGTTTTATCGGGGTGAAGCGTATATTTATACTAAATAATAACAATAATAGCAATAATAATAATAATAATAATGCGTTTCATAGAACAAACAGTTAGACTCGCCGTCGAAAACGTTGACCCGCATTGTTCGACGGGTCAACGGCGGGGTTCGAGGCACGGTGTGCTCTTGCCCAATACGATTCGAGCGCTTATCGTGGGCTCTTCCGGGTGCGGTAAAACCAATTTGATTTTCGCCCTTCTCACCAATGTCAACGGGATACGTTTTCATAACGTCTATATATATTCGAAAACACTGGATCAACCAAAGTATACAATTTTGTGTGATATTTTAAAGGACATTAACGGGGTCAAATTGTTCACGTTTTACGACAACGAACAAGTTATCGTGCCGGAACGGGCTCTGCCTAATTCGGTATTTATTTTCGATGACGTCATATGTGAAAACCAAAACATAGTACGATCGTATTTTTCCCGCGGACGGCATAACCTGATCGACGTATGCTACCTCGCACAATCCTTTGCTCGCGTGCCTTAACAACTCCTGCGCGACAACAGTAATTTTATAGTGTTATTCAAACAGGACGAGACTAATTTAAAACATGTGTACATGGATCACTGTTCGGGGGACATGAAATATTCAGACTTCAAAGACTTTTGCACCTCGTGTTGGCGTCGGGGGAGATTTGAGTTTATCGTCATAAGTAAAGACTGCGAACGCGACAATGGGCGTTATCGACACGGATTCGATACCTTTGTCGTTATATAAAACCGTGTCACACGTGTGTTCTGGTCATTAGCAGTCATGTCCGTCGAAGACGTGTTAATATCCGAACTAGCAATGGCCGAGGAAAACATAAGACGGAAATATATCGCTTTAAAACAGAGTGAGAGCGGTACTAGTTCGTTTGTTACGCAAACGTTCAAACCGATTATCGAGCCGTTGAACGAAATCATAAAGAGTCATCGTCGAGACTGGCCGCCGGCTGCACGTGAAAAAACTGTTCACGATAACATAAATAGTACCGGGGTAATAGTGAATGAAAAAAGAGTAGGAGGAGAGCCAGGATTAGAAAACGGTAATTCTGAAGACATTGACAGCTATTTTCAAAAACACAACAAAGACAGGACATATGGGCCGAGAAAACTAGACGACGGTAACTATAAACTCGGCGATCGAGAAATAAAATTCGGTGAAAGTGAAATAATTATCGAAGGCATTACGTACCCGCGGACGAGTGTTCTTATCGAGCTAATATTTTCGAAAAGTCCGTCGTCATACTATCAAGACGAATTGAGTGCGTATAAATCGATACTGGTCCAAACGTCGGCGCATTTGACTGCGGACGGGTTGAAAATTAAAAAAAGCGCTAGTAACAAGTACAGAAATATTATCGCGCAATTGTTCGCGCAGTCGAGCGGCGGCGGCGGACTATCAGTGAAATTACAGCGGCATAATTTAGTTTATTGGGACGACCCTAACGAACTGGTGGACAGACTTAGGCTTTTATTGGCCTCTAAGGCGGCCAGTAACACGGGTGTGTCCTACGAAATACTCTCCATTTTCGAGGAATTATACGAGGCGGGTGCGATAAAAAGAATACCAAATGTCTAAACGCGATATCGCGTACGAGTTGCATAGACCGGCTAGAAAAAACTACGATCGTCGCGTCGTCAACGTGTTCGGTAAAAATGACTTGTGGCAGGCGGATTTAGTCGAGATGATTCCTTATTCGAGACAGAATAAAGGCTACAAACACATTTTATGTGTAATCGACTGCTTTAAGAAATTCGCCTGGGCCCGGCCGTTAAAAAACAAAACAGCCGTCGAAGTCGCTAATGTCCGGAATACTAATTAAACGCACTCCTAAATTACTGCAATTCGATAACGGTCGAGAATTCTATAACAAAGCGTTCGACGCGTTAATGACGCGATATGGCATTAAGAAATACTCAACGTACAGCGTTACCAAAGCGTGAATCGTAGAGCGGTTTAACAGGACTCTGGAAGAGAAAATATTCAAGGAATTCACGGCTAGAGGCGATCATAATTGGATTTCTATTCTCCCCACATTAATGAGTAATTACAATGAAATTTACGTTCACCGGACTATCGGTGTGACACCTTTGCAGGCCGACGAAAACCCATCGGGCGTCGTGTTGAAAAAACGCATGATTCCCCGTGATAAACACAATATTAGGTTTAGAATAGGCGACACAGTTCGCGTTAGCACGCAGAAAGGAGTTTTTACAAAGGGATACTTACCCAATTGGTCCGCAGAGATATTCACCGTTATTAAAGTAAATAAAACATTACCGCCGACATATAATCTAAATGACTATACGGGTAAACCGATCGTGGGTTGTTTTTACGCCGAAGAAATATCCAAAACACTGTACCCCGACGATTATTTAGTCGAGAAAATCGTGCGTCGAAAAGGCGATCAGCTGTTCGTCAAGTGGCTAGGTTTCGAAAACTCGCATAATAGTTGGATAAAAGCGAGTGATATACGAAAACAGTCTTAGTATTCAATCAAGCATTAACGTGTTCGGTGGCACTATAGACGGTGAGCGAAATACAATTATCCGAGACTCATACGGGATATTAAAGACCAAGTTGGACGCGATTAACAAACTTATCGTAATACAGGAAAAAAGTATCGTGGGAAACACTGAGAATATAAAGAGGCTAGAAATCTGTATAGTCGAAATAAACAAAGTTATCGATAAATTACTAAGACGTATCGCAGGACACGAAAATAGTGTTATAGAAAACACTGAAAACATTAATGAATTAAAAATCGGTATAACCGGAATAAACGCGGTCATACCTAATTTACTATCTCGCGTCAACACGATTGAAGTTTATTTTAAAGATAGACCGTACCTAAGTCTCCGCGTAAAAACACGTTGGCGGCTATAATCGCGTGAGCACGCGCGCGCGTTTAATATGCATTATGCAGTCTTCGACGGCGGCAGCGATCGTTGACGTGGAGTGCATACTCGCGGTCAACAACAAGTATTTAATCAAAGAGTTATCGGTTATCGATACCGATAGTTGGGCCACACAGCATTGGATATTTAAACACTCGTCGAGTACTCAAAACGCTAAAAGTCGTAGTGTAAACAGATGGTTGGAGCGTCATTACCACCGTATTTCTCTAGACTACGGTGACGTCGAGTACGAAGAAATCGGGCGAATTTTAAACTCGTTAAAATTCGAGCGTATTTACGTGAAGGGCGAACAAAAGGAGCGCTTAATCAACGAATTTATTCCACACGTTAAAGTCATGAACTTAGAAGAGTGGGGATGCCCACAGTTGGATATACTGTGTTCCGCGACCGAGGCCGCGGACTTTCCATACTGTATATTCCACAGAGATTTAAACCTGAAACACTGTACCTTTCATAAGGTTTTTGCATTACGCAAATGGCTTAACGAAAATATTTTACCTTCTCTGCATTAGACCATCGAGCGGTTAATATTATTTTGTATTCATTTAATTATGTATAATGTTACTTGTTTAATTTTTCCCCGTTACTAATGTTATAACGCGAACATGACGATCTATTAATATCGATTTTATATATTATAATCATTATTGCTAACCAGCTAATTTAGTCATTTTAAATGATAATAATAATAATACAATATTATATCATTTAATTTACATATTATCTTGTTTTATTAATAATAATAATAATAATAATAATAATATGTATATATATTATTTGCCATTTGGATATGATATAGGTGACCGGGCATAAGAAGCAAATGTGAAAAACTAACATAATTGGCATGTATAAAATGTATTCTTTTTTTATTTTTTCCCGCACACACACACACATATAATATATATTATACAGCAATATTATTCTGTCTAATCGAAAGATACATTGAACGCTTTCCCACGCATTCCTAGAAAGGAGAAGAACATATCATGTTCTCCCCGATCATTGTACGCCTTGGTCTCTGCGTCCGTGAGCCGTATGTTTTTAGGAAGGAAAACATCGATCAGCCCTTCATCGGGGTCGGCCAGTGAGCACAGCAGGGAACGCCCGTATTGTGTGACGGTCGGCGTGAGACGAATAATTCGGTATTTTTTACTGACTTTCAAGTCGCCGACCGAGTCAGAATTAACCGTGCTGAGCCCGGGAAAGTCCGGAGCAGGTCGAGTCCGGCTCGGACACGGCCTGCTCCGGGCTTGAACAGCCACGGCTCAGCCTGCCACGGCTCAAACGCTACTCGTCTCGGTTGAGCCGTGGTCCGGCCCGGCCCAGCCCGGCCTGGAGTGGCTAAGCCGTAGCCGACTGAGCCGTGTCTCCTCGGCTGAGCCGTGGCAGTAGCGGTTGAGCCGTGGCAGGCTGAGCCGTGGCTGTCCAAGCCCGGAGCAGGCCGTGTCCGAGCCGAGCCGACTGTGCCGTCACCGCCCGAGTCGAGTGCGTACGCACCCGCAAGCTTAAGAATTAAAAATAAATATTTTTATAATAACTCACGCGTTATAGAGTAGTTTACAATGGCGGTGACAGAATTCTTATGTTGTGTGTGTCTTCGTTTTCTTTTTTTCGTCAGCGTTCTAAAACGGCTTGTCTATGTGTGTGTACGTGTGACAGCGAGTAGAACGACGACAACGACGACGACGACGACGACGACGAGCTGTTGACGAGGTGGATATTGCGGTGCAGCAATTGAACTTGACTCGGGCAGATGGTAGTCAACTGATATCGAATACGAAAACACACATCGTATTTATGACATGAAAAATATCCCGACTCTAATATTATTTTCGTATTATAAAACTTTCGCCATTATATGTATATGCAGTATATGTATGTATATGTGTGTGTGTGTGTGTGTGTGTGTGTGTGTGTGTGTGTGTGTGTGTGTGTGTATGTTAATAAGCATGTTTTGGTTAATATTATATTCTCATATTATATTGCACAATATTCATGCTGTTATTATTGTTGTTGTTGCTGTTGTTCTTCTTGTCGATGTTGTTAATGTTCTTGTTGACGATAATGATCTCGTTACACATAACATTTGCGAAAATCACATTAGCTAATACTATTAGAAATTAGAATATCTCTTTTCGCGAAAATTGTTATTATTATTATTATAATATCATGGACGACAAAATAATTAAGCAAATCAATACAGTATTAGCCGAGCATTTATTATTATTACTATACAATATATAGTATTATTTTCAACGAGCAAAGAAGGTTAAATAATGTGTGCGAGTGTATACGTTCAACATTCTTGAAGTTTAAATACACGCGATTACAACATCGTTTTTGTTTGGGAAATTGTTTTTTTTGTACATAAGTCTAGTGTAATAATATTATTATGCCTGGGCCAGGCGAGCTTCGTTTTTCAGCTATGTGGCCAGAAAACATTAGACGATATGGATATGGTGAAGAGTGGATAACTAACGAACCGGAAACCAATATGTTCATGGTGAATAATTTCTGTCATCGAATACCGCCGCAAGAATTAAGAGAACTCCGCGACGGTGATAACAATTTTCAATTTATTTTTTTAAGTGTATACGTAAGTCTAACGTATAAACCTGTAAAACAGACATCAATATCAGAACTAACTTCGGATTTTTCACTCTCTAAATATCTGCAAAAGAACACGATTTATGTTTGTTTACATGATAAAAATGAAAAATAATGATTTATAAAAGATAACAAAAAAAAAAAAATAAATAAATAAATAATATTAATATTAAGTACGAACCTTTGAAGTAAAGTCCCCCACACATGTGTACATTAATGTCGTACCTTTCCGTAACGTAGGTACCCAATCTCAAATACGCAATATTGCAGTTTATCCAATGAAGTACCTGCCTGTTTACTAAAATATTGAATGTACCTATGCGCGTGCACACACACGCGCTAAGTCAAAACTCATATTCACATACTAAATTACTAGTTACTACACACGTGTAAATGATGACCTAACAACAAAAAAAAAATAAATCGTGTACATATTACGCACACATGACAAGTCGTATAATTATATTCACATTATTCAAACATCGATACATATGTACCTAAATCCCAAAATAAGTAAAAAGACACATGAAACGCCAAGTCAAAATATCGTATTCACGTACACTCAAACAAACTTGTAATATCGTATTCAAGAAATATAATCGGGTAAATACATTCAATTCAACTCATATATATAGATGGGAAATTTGTTTTTTCTTTAAATAAATATTCATAAGTTCTAATGGTATACTTATTTCATTATTACTCATAAGCAATATAATTTGATCAATACGGAAGGATTGGATAAATTATAATAAGTGATATAATTATTAATATTATTAAACACGACGTGGTCTGCGAAAGGTACATGACAATTAAGTGCAATTTACACACTACAAATAAAATAAGGCTTCATAAAATATTAAAAAAAAAAAATAATAGCATAACAAAAAGGTATATTGGTTTAAAATGAATTAAAAGAGCAAATAGTTATGTTAAATGGTGTATTTTTTTGAAGAGAGAAAAAAAAATGGAATTTGATTATTGAGTATCTAAAGGTAGTGTATTAGGTTCAATTTTTCATACATACATATACACACACACACATACATATACATACATGCATATACATATATACATATATATTATTTTCTATACCACAATAGGAGAACGATTATCAATGATAACACCATTGAGTGACACATTGACACTCCATCGGTAACCGGCCACCGCCATATAGGATGTTGAAAGTCACAACAGCATCACGGACGTTACTTGCCCTAATGGTGGTAACGAGTAGAACGTATGCGTCATGCATACCCTCACCTAGACGCGTACAATGGTGGGCACACTTGGCTGGTAGTCGCAACAACGATGCTTCGGCACCAAATCCAATATTAGCCGAAATATTAAAACATTAAAAACGCACTGTGGATACACCACCACAAAATGCGGGTAATTGCGGAATTCGAAGTACGGCACATAAGTGTCTAGTACGCTGGCACACGGAAATGTTCGGTAATATGAATAAATTACTAAGTTAATTTACACGCACGTAAAACAAATCGAAGCCAGAAAGGTAAGCGCGAACAACGCGACTACAAGACGAGAACACCGTCTAGATAAACGTGGATTCGCCGATTATGCGTTGTTTAATATAATGACGCGATGGCGGGCACAAAAAAAAAAAAAAAAAAATAATAGTAATAAACAGCGTCGAGCGATCAAAAACCAAAATTACCCAAAAACGTACGAGGAAACGGCAGCACGGTTTAACTCACGGCTTAAACGGCACACACAAATGGGTCTACGCTATCCGAAGAAATATATTAGCTGGTACATGACTGGTAAAAAGACCAAACACAATATTGTGTTAATCATTCAATCACGGTCTCGACTCTCGAGTGAAATATTTATCGCGCATACAAAATGTCTTGTCGTCGGAATTTTTCGTGTGTACAGTTCTTCGTACACACAAAAATAAAAATGTATAGAAATACACACACACACACAAATCAAAAATAAAATGTTCGTGTGTACAGTCCTTCGTACACACAACAATAAACATATATGGAAATACACACACACACAAATCAAAAATAAAATTTTCGTGTGTACAGTCCTTCGTACACACAAAAAAAAATTGTATAAAAAACGCGCACAAACAAATCGTAGGTTGACGAGCCACTAGTTGGGCGCCACTTTGTCGTATACGCCGATCACTCTCGACACATACAACACGTACACATAAATAATTAAGTTAAAACTTTAGATTTAACACTGCTGGCCACTGGTGATCGACTCACACGACCACCACACACTGACCATTTTATTCTCTTCTCCTTTTACTTTTATATAATTTGTCTATTATTATTATTATTGCTTACGTACTACTTGACAATAGTTGTCTTATATTCTAAATGTTATATTAATTTGTTTCCTATGGCAAAATGATTATACAGTTTTGTTGTGTGTTATGTTTCCTATGTGCTAGATATTGTGTTTATGGTATTTCTTAATATTACGTTGTACAATATTGCCTAATACTACATATTGTTGAGCCTCTATACCAGTGGTTTTCAACCGGTGTGCCGCGGCACACTGGTGTGCCGCGAGCGCCCTTTAAGTGTGCCGCGATAAATCTCTTAATAGTTTTACAATTTTGTATTTGCCTGCATTATTATCGATATTCGGCAAAAAACCAAGGCTTTGCACCCGAATGGTTTTTTCGAGTTTTGGGTTTCGGGTTTTTGAATTTTAAATTGGGTTTTCAAACGGGTGTATAAAGATGTAGGATAATTCGGGTTTTGAGTCCCCACAAATAAATTCACGTCATTGACCCATTTTTAGATTTAAAGTGGAGGGAATAATTTGTTGGTTTTACAATGTTAATTTGTTTTTGAACACACTTTTTCCGGTAGTAAATTTGGTCCAAAAGATTTATCCAGTATCTCTATAGATTAGAAATCACCTTAAGATGAATTTTTCTAATTTCTCAATAGTTTTTCCAACAATGAAGAAAAATTCTGCTTTTTTTCAGGTTTCGGATGAATTCGGGTTCAAAGCCTTGGAAAAACTGATGAATACCAATCATAAAGGCTGAATCATTAATCATAGATACATATGATAGTGTTCAATATTAGTATGCCCGTCGCAGCCGTCTTTATCGTTTTATGTCACGTCGCAGTACGTTTAATTATCTTACATAGTGTATATAATATGCTATTATATGGATTGGTGTGCCGCGAAAATTTTTTATGATTTAAAGTTTGCCGAATTTTCAAAAAGGTTGAAAACCACTGCTCTATACGAACGTATCAGAAAAGAATTAAATTATTTAAATTATTTAAATAGCAAAAATATAATGCCGAATATGGAAGAGTCTGATAATATAAATGAAATAAAAAAACGAAGTAAACCTTTAATCAGTCCAACACTTCAAAACAAAAAATTTAAGTACTCAAAGTCTAACGATAAATTAAACGTTAGTAAATCTCTTGACGACTTATCACTAGAAAATAGTTCATTACATTCTATAGAAGAATTACGAAATAGCTCGGACTCAATAGATTTCGGGAAAACGTTACGATCTGATCAAATAGGTTCGAGTCTATATAAAGACGTAATACCTAACACACAGCTAGTTTATTATGACGATCCGAATGAATTAGTTACGACTTTACGAGATTAAACCTTTTAATATCTTCTCAAAATGTCGGTAATACAGGTGTTAATAATGAAATTATATCTATTCTAGAAGAATTACGTGAGAGGAAACTTATAGTGTAAAAAAAAAAAAAAAAAATCTTGTCAATAATAATACAGATAATTTAAATTGTATATTGTTTATTTATTTACAATTTATAAAACATTCATATTATATTCATTGAAAATGACAACATTAGAAAAAATATCAGAGGAGCTACATAAACCAGCTAGAAAAACTTTTCCTAGACGTAAAATAATTTCTCTATTCAAGGATGATCTCTGGCAGGCAGACCTCATCGATATTCAATCGTATTCAAAAAATGATAAAGGTTTTAAATTTATTTTAATAGTTATAGACACATATACTAAGTATGTATGGGTACATGCCTTAAAAAATAAATCTGCAAAACAAGTTACACTAGGCATGTTAAATATATTAAAAATAAATCGTCCGACATTTTTACAAACAGATAGCGGTACAGAGTTTTATAACTAACGAATTTCAAGAACTTATGAAGAAATATAATATTAAACATTATTCTACATACAGTGGCATAAAAGCAGCAATGGCTGAACGTGTTATACGTGCAATGAAAAATAAAATGTACAAACATTTTACAGCAACTGGTTCATATAATTGGTACAATTTAATATCTAAACTTATACATAATTACAATAATACTAAACATACAGCAATAAAATGTACACCACATGAAGCGCGAACAAAAACTATAAAGGTACAGTTATTCAAACAAATAAAACAAAATATAAAATCTAAATTTAAAGTTAATGATATAGTAAGAATTTCAAAAAACAAATATACATTTAGTCAAGGTTATAAACCGCAATGGTCAACAGAACTATTTACAATTTCAAAAGTTTTTCAATCAGATCCAGTAACATACAACATAAAAGATAGTCAGAATAATATAGTTTTAGGTCGATTTTATAATCAAGAACTTTTAAAAACTGATTTTCCAAACACCTATCTTGTTGAACGTATTATAAAAAGAGATAAAAATAAAATTTTAGGGAAATAGTTAGGATTTGATTCCAGTCATAATTCATGGATTTTATCAAACGATATTCAAAAGTAATTTTATAAATTATTATAAAATGTATGTATTTACTCTTTTTATATTATGTTAGTTTATTTTTTTTTTTTAGTTTATAATGGCCGTAAGCTAAAGTGTTAATACCATCAGCTCTAATAAATCTTTTATCATCAGAAGCATTAAAAACATGCTTATTTAACGTTTTAGAGCGAACAACATGTTTATTAGATTGAATAAAGTTCATGTTTCGATAAGCTTGTTCTTTTGACACAGTTTGATGATTTATATAAGAATTTAATATATGTATATAATTATCAAATCTAATATACTTCTTAATTACATATTTCTCATCTCTCTCTCTCTCGGTCTCATCTCTTCAGGACTCTCCGAGTCATATACCTCTCCCCCGCCTCTACCCGAGTGTCTAATGGGTTGACCGATACTTTGACTACATTTGATTATATTTAAGGCCGTTCATGCGCCGCCGCCGTGTATCATCTTTAGCTATACCATTGTCCGATTTGTATGACATTATAAAAATAAAGCAATTAACACGTAATTCGTATACGATTAGAAAGTGATAGAGCATTAAGCCCTCGGGCTAATTTCATATTATTGTGCAATTATGTAAACAAGGGAATTAGCATCTGGGGTATATAAGTGTTTGACTCAATAATCAATTAGTATGTGTTCGATCATTTCCGTGTCAAGTCCGTTTTTTTTTCGTGTTATTTACTTTTACGATGACCGAATCAAACATGACGATCGCGAGTGTGCTCAAGAAGGAGAAGCCTTCCAAGCACATTATCACACGAGAACCACACAGCAGACTCATTGATTCCACAATATTTATCATAAACTTCACGGAGCGTAAATTTCTAAACATCGGGTTGGATCCTGCGAATAACTTTAACGTTAAAATTCATTTAATTACATCATCACGTCATCTGGTTATGTCACCTGAGACTTCGAAACGAATATTCGCTCTCATGGGTGACATTCTATCGGTACTAATGGACACGCGGCTTAAAACCAAGTCCTCTGTATTTTTAGTCGACGATACAATGAGGCTGAGAAAGACAACCTGTCGCGGTGAGAACAAACTTGCTTTTCGATCTATCTCTGACGGTAATAAAGTGTTTTTGAGCCGAGAAGATATAATCGCTCTACAGCATATGGAATGGAGTACTTTCGAGAGCGTTCTACTAAAGACTAACGTCAATAGACCCGCGGTATTGAGACAGCTGGAGCAGATGACTACCTACCTCAAATCAAATTTTTCGCAGACCGTCACCCCCGAAGATATGAAGTCGGTCATCGGAACCGTGTCTGATGAATCGCTCGCGTCACAGATTCCTAAAGAGGAGGAGTGTTTCGTGAGTCAGTTAAAGTTATATGCGGTCAGACAGATAGTTGAAAAATGGACCTCGGCGTTACATAACCAATTAATTACTAACTATTCAGATTGATAAAGTATGATATAAACAATTTCTACCTTTATATAATGAAATATAACTAGTGAAAGAATAAAACATTATTTTATTTATACTCATTTTATTACACCATTTTATCGGTCAATTACATCATTATGCATAACATGAATTTAAATCCTTATACTTAAAATTATTATTAACATCATTAACAAATTTACTACCTTTACTTAATAATATAAAGGAACAGGCCCGTACTGGCCCACCGGGCAACCGGGCAGATGCACGATGCGCCCCATGAAAATGACAATGCATAATGCGCCCCTCATGAAAATTGCGTCTACATTAAAATTTTAATACATTTAATTTTTTTCCTCAAAAACCATGGACTAAGATAATAATAAATAGGTTCGGCTCTGAGTTGATTATTGGTACAAAGTACACTTTCCTTTATATATTTGTATGATAGAATCATAAATGACACATGCCACTGTGTTATTTTAAAATCGAAATTAATAATATAATGTGTTACCGATAAGGTTTTGAGTATCCAACTATACTCCGCGCCACGAGAGACTACACCCGGCCGGCGACTGATACGTATATATTTTCGCGCATGTAGGCATGTTCCACCATAAAACTTTACTATAACAACACGATGAGCGCCGATAAGCATCGACAAATGTGACAAAAATAGACTCGCGATAAAAAAATCTAAACTAAAAAATAGACTCGCGATTAGAAAAAGGTCATTAATGATGCGCGACAGTGGTGCGGTCTCTCGTGGCGCAGAGTATAGCAGAGCTTAACGTGTAAACAAATTACGAGTGTACGACGTGCGAACATCTAATACCTATCTGCCAGGGTTGGACTGGCCCACCGGGCTACCGGGCGAAGCCCGGTGGGCCGGTGTTGTACATTGGTAATAGGGCCGATTTCATAAATGGATTCCTAATACCTACATTTTTTTTTTGAGAAATTTGAAAAATTGTATAAGAACAAAAATTCTTAAATTATTTCAATTATATAAAAAAAAAAAAACAGATTTAAAAATTAAACTTTCTTAATAATAAAAATAGATGACATATTTATCTCACTTATTTTATAATAATTTTGATGATAATCGTGATGGTTTATTTTTATTTTTGTTATCGAACATAAAAAAATACATGTTGTATGGGTGGGTTGCGAGTTTGCGACTTCCGTCGAGACTGTCGAGTTAACTATTGTATTATCACGTGATGGCTATATAAATAATTATCGTGCCCACTGTACAATTCCGATTTTAGATTTCTGATATGTGACTTTTTCGTTTCTACGTGGAATTATTCGGTCTGTATTAACAATTTATTTTATTCATTTATTGGCCACGGTGTGGTTGTGCGGACCTGCGGACTTTCCTAGTGTAAGTACCAAATCTATTTTGTATTGTTTTCAGTGGCAGCTCGTGTATATGTGCGATCTGCCTACCTACCTATTTATAACCTACGTTTAAAGTGTATTTTATAATTTTTATTGTTCTTGTACGTATGTGGTATGTGGTGTGTTTTTATGTACTAAAAACATTAATAAAACTAGAATTTTTCTAGTATTTAGTTTTTTGATATATTTAAAATTGGATAAAAGTAATCTTCATTACGTACGCGCACCATGCACGACATATTTTAGTATTTTTCATATAAAAAAAAAATAGCATTATATTGAAATTCTGATACTTTATTGTCTTGAGCACGAAAATCACATATTTCTATGTAAATCTATCATCAAAAATAAAATGTTTGTGTTGGTAAATAATTGTGAAAACCGAACAACTTTTCGCTAGGTAGCAAAATTAAGTTTCAAAATATAAAAAAAGCTGATATTGAAATTCAGAATAAATAATACAGTAAAATTAAAATAAGTCAAATCACGCAACTCGCGTTATAGTGGAATCGATGAGTACGTAAGACATAGGTAGCCAATTAAATAGTTTTCAGCGAATTATTTTCAACGTTGTCGTTGCACGTCGATATTTTAATTTATTTTTACTCCCGCTCATTTATTACAATTTTCCGATTATCAGCTGATAAAGTATTCGTTGACTCCAAAAACCGCACACTTTTGATAAAATACAGGACAAAACCGCACACTTTTGGTAGGTTAAAACCGCACAGTTATGATTTTAACCCCAAAAATGTCGATAAACAAAAAAATACCTTTAATATTAATTAATGTCAACTTAAAAATGCATATATTCAATAATTTAAAATATTAATTAAAAAAAAAAAATCTAAAACTAAAAATGTGAAGGTATTTAAAAAATTTGAAATATTAATTTAAAAAAAATTTAAAATATTAATTTAAAAAAAAATTTAAAACTCTCAAAGTTTGATTGGTTGAAACCGACTGCCGACGTTTTTTAAAAACTTTATTCGATTTCCGTCACGTTAAAATTCTTCCCAACAAATAAACAAATGCTCCTAAAAATAAATGCAATTTAATTAAAAATCAAAAATATTATTATTATGTACCTATTTACTAACTTGTTTTTGTTTTTCAATTGGACGGATTATATTTTGAATTCCCTTATGGTACTGGTTCATACGTGTCACTGTATCTATATGAATATTTCTTAAAATATCAATAACCATAAATACAGATGGATTTGGAGAATAAAATTCAGAATTAAGCCCTTGGTGAAATCTTTCAGCTTCATTCGTAGTCCTTGTAGTCGGTTTTATCCTGTATTTTATCAAAAGTGTGCGGTTTTTGGAGTCAACGCATAGATGACACTATCATCATCTTATCTATTCACTATTTTCACAAAGAATAGTGTGCGGTTTTAACCTACTATAAATAGGCGGTAATTTACAGATACGCTGTGCGGTTTTTGGCCATCGACCTTTTTAGGGTCAAAATCAAAAGTGTGCGGTTTTTGGATGCAACCAAAAGTATTAAAGTTCGTCGATAATTATCGTAAATTCAGAATAATAACCGTTTTCGTTTTTAAGAACATTTTCGAAATTAAAATATATTTTGAACAGATTAAGAAGTAATTTAAGTCAAGAGCGTGTGGAAGAATTTATTAGAATGTCGTGTGAGAAAGATGTACTATATTCTTTGAAAAATTTAGATATAATTGAATATGTCGCGCAAAGCAGTAACTTAATGAACAAATTACTAATTGGATAAATTAATTAATAATTAATATATTTTAATATATAATACCTATAGCCTAAATGTGCTACGTAGATAACTATGTTTTTTCTTTTGTTTATAATAAGTAATTAGTAAGTACCTACGGTAATTAATAAAGCCATTATTATTATATTTAAAAATAATTTTTAATTTAAGTATTGTATTTGAAAATAGAAAAGAACTTAAATAAGAACTATTATAATAATATACAATTTTTATTTAATAATTATTATATAACTTTATGTCTATAACTATGTATAATAATTTGTAGACATTTAATATTTTATATTAAATAAAGGGTTGTCTAACCAAACTTTTAAGTTTTAATTAATGTAATAAATTCAATTTTGAAATAAAAATTGAGATTTGGTGTCTTCCAGACCATCTTCTCTATTTTAATATGAATGTAAAATAATTTCATTTTGGTAGGGCCGGTAAAATGTTTCAGCCCGGGCAGGTTTAAAGACCCAGTCCAACCCTGAGTATCTGCTGACATTTTATTATTTAGGTAAGTATTTTTTATCAATTATCCAGTAGATGAACTCTATTTCTAGTAATTTGACATTTAACTTTTTACTTTTAATAGATTATCATAATTATCGACATTTATAATAAGATATTTATTTTTGTTTTTGCTGCCTTTTTATTCAATATATAAAAGACGAGGTTACAAATTTAAAATACAATGCATTTTGAGATTTTATATTTATCAAACAGTACCTACCTATATAATATATGTATATTTAAATTTATTTTAAACCAATAAAAATAATTATTGGAATAATTGTCTTAATATGTTCTTAATAATCAAATAACAATTTTAAAATATTTTATTTCATTAGCTCTTTTCAATACATATAATTTAATTATATACAAATATAAAATGTATAAAACTAATAACATTTTATAAAAACAAGTATTCAAAATTAAATTTGTGCATTTATTGGTGAATGGTGTCGTCACTCTAGATTCTAGGGCCTAAAATATAAATAAAACGTGTTGGCTTTTTTTTTTTTCGTGCCTGCCTACTAAAATAATCTTATTTGAACTGACTAATAAAAAAAATGTATCCACATTTATTTCTTAACAGATATGAATTTAATATTGAGTTATTATTTAAAACATATTATAATTTATTATTACTATTTTTTATAATTAACATTTACTGGTATTGTAGCTGAAATGGATTCTAAAAAAAAGAAAAAGAGTGGTCATGAGTTCCGTGCAGCAAAAAAGAAAAAGGATCTTCTTTCGATTGCTAGCACTTCGCGGAAAATTAATTCATTTTTTAGCAATCCATGCAATGTTAGTGATTTAGAAGTTCCATTAGACAATTTAAAAAACACAAATAATGAAATAAAAGATGATCAAATAGAAGTACAACAAGAAGTAGACATCGAGAAAATACAAAATTTAAAAAACACGAATAACGAAATAAAAGATTATCAAATAGAAATACAACAAGAAGTAGACATCGAGGGAATCGAAAAAATAGAAACACAAGACATGGAAATTGAAAAACTTGAAAAAATAAAGGACGGATCCATTACAGCAATTAATCTTGTTGACGAATTAAAAATAACAAATTTAATTAGTATGTTTTGTAAACCAAGTACAAATCAAATAAGTACATTTTTTTCGTTTCATCCAATCCAGCCACATAATACGTCACAAAAGCGTTTGCCATTTAATGAAAATATATTTTTCGATGACCAAGGAAATAAATTCAATCGACGGTGGTTAACATATGACGAAAAAAATGAAATGTTATATTGTACCATATGTTTAGTGTATAGAAATGATGTTTCGAAATTTCGCTCTGGTTTCAATGATTGGAGGCATATTACCCAACGCGTTAAAGAACATGAACATTCTAAACATCATATTTTATCTGCAGAATCTTATATGCAAGATAAAAAAGAAAAAAGCGTTTCACATTTATTATTTGGAGCACAAATGGAGAAACAAAGGAAAGAAGTATTTGAGAGGCGTTGTGTACTTCTACAAATAATAGATGTAATTAAACTGATTGGAAAACAAGGTATACCTTATAGGGGTGATAAGAGCGAAGCTGCCTATAAACTGGATGATGCTTCATTGAATCATGGGAATTTTTTAGAAATAATTTTACTTTTATCAAATACAGACGGTATATTAAAGTCCCACGTACAAAAATCAATTGAGCAAAGTAAAAGAGCTTATCAGTCAGCAGAAGCAAAAGGTAACAAGAAATATGGCCGTGGAAGCTTGGTGACATTTTTGAGTTCGACTACTGTTACTAATATAATTCAACACATTGGCCATGAAATTCAGAATATCATATCAAATCAGGTCAAAGAAGCAAAATTGTTTTCTATAATGATGGACACTACAATGGACTTATCTTCATTTGATCAATGTTCAATTGTACTTAGATATGTAATACACGATGAAGTTTGTGAACGAGTAATAGCATTGAAGCACGTCATTTCTACTTCTGGACAATCACTTTTTGATACTCTATGTAATACTTTAAATGTACTCAATTTACCTCTAGAAAATTGCATTGCAAATGCTTTTGATGGTGCTGCGAACATGTGTGGACAATATAATGGTGTATCTACAAAGTTATCAGAAATAATCGCTAATCACATCCATACATGGTGCTATGCACATGTATTAAATCTAGTCATTTCAGATGCGACCCAATGCTTAACAACATGTGTTTCATTTTTTAGTTGTGTTCAAGAAGTCCATGTATTTTTTAAAGAGTCCTATAAAAGATTTTCTGTGTACGAAAAAGAAAATCCATCTCTTAGATTAGCAAGTATAGGAGCGACCCGATGGAGAAGTAAGAATGATGCTATCGTAAAAATCTTTGGGCGTATTGACTTTTGGAAGAATGGAGACTTTCAACTTGAAAGTCAATATAAATGTGTTTATTATGAACTATTGGTATCCTTGTACAATATTTTGAATTCTAAAGAATTTAATTCAAAAACAAGAAATGATGCACTGTCTCTTTTAAAAAAATTTTGTTCTTTTGAAACTATACTAGTGGCAATGATGTTTCTTCAAATTTTTAAAATAACCACACCATTATCAGATTATCTTCAGACTCAAAATCTAGATTTTGTCCAAGCTTATAACCATATAAGTTGTACTTACGCAAGTCTTTTAAAGGTAAAAGCTAATTTTGACGATACAATGAAAGCTGCCAAATCCTTTGTTATTTATTTTAAAAGTAAAATTGAAAATCACGAAGATCAAATTGACATTGAAATCGAAGAAGAACTTCCAATAAGACGTAAAAAAACCATAAAACGCATGCCAGGAGAACTTGCTCGAGATGAATGTATTATAGATGATATTGATAGATTTCGTGTAACGATATTTAATTATACATTAGACACGATTTTGAAAAGTATAGAAACGCGTTTTTTATTACATAAAAAACTTTATCTAGAGTTAGAATGTTTTGACCCTCGTAGGTTCAAAGACATAAGGAAAAATGGTGTTCCATCAAATGCATTAAAAAAAATTTGCCAACTATTACCCAATATAGATAGAGGTAAACTTAAAGATGAACTCGTATCATTTGCTACATCATGGCCATTGATATCTAAAACAGATTTGCATAACGCATACGATAATTTAGACGAAGATAACATTGAAGACGAATGGACAGACGTTGATTTCGATAAGCCTCAAAAGTGCAATAAAGATGAGACATGTAATAGATGTTTAAAATGTTCCTTGCGCATATTAACAGAATTTAATATGTACTCTATACAATATAAAGAATTGTATACTGTGTATAAATATCTACTCACCCTTCCACTCACACAAGTAACATGTGAACGTACATTTTCGAAGCTAAAACTTTTAAAGACAAGATTGAGGTCCACAACTTCACAGGAAAATTTAGAATGTTTATTTTTAATGCAATGCGAACGAGATATTTTAAATCAAGTTGACGGGAATCGTATAATTGATAAGATGTGTTCTTTAAGCCAAGAAATCAATCGATTACTTTCACTCTAAATTTATTATAATAAGATTTTTTCCCAATTTATTATTTAATTATTGTATAGGTACAACTATAAAAGCGTATGTTTATTTGATTTAAGTTAAAATAAAAGTTTTACTATCAATAAGTTGGTGTTTATTTATTTATTTGTTTTCAGCACAGAGCAACTAACAATATTAAGATTTTTTTTAACCTGTAATCTAATGGTCTTTCACTTATAGCCTATATATAGGATTAAATAACAAAAATTTAGGCGCCCTTAAACTTTTTTGCAACCGCCCCATAACAGCTGCCAGTACGGGCCTGTAAAGGAACATTTTTTTGAATGTTTAGCATGTTCTCTATATGGACAATCACCTCTTACCCAACTTCCCAGAATTATTCCACAAGTCCAACACTGTACACAATTTGTTGTTTTAAAAAAGAATCCTGCATCTGCTAATTGTATTCTGTCTAAAATCGGAGCTGGAAAATCATCTAGTGATCGAAATCGTTTTGAAAATGTTTTATATTCCAGAAATTGTGGTTTTGGAGAAGTTTTGATTTGTTCCAATAATTTGAAATAATCATTTTCATAACTAACTTGACACATTATAAATAATACAATATATTTTGATTTATGAAGAAAAAAAAATATTTAACTCGTAAAAAACGACCGATCGATCCAATAGTATACAATAAACTAATACTTTTGTAAAATTATAATGTAAATAAATTAAAACGAATCAGTGTTACAATGTAATAAATTCTAAAATGCATAAAATTAAACTAAAAATTTAAAAATTTAAATGAAACCAAATTTTTTTTTGTGAAAATTATTTTTATGTTCGCAAATGTCAACATGTAAATATCAAATGTTTTGCAAAAAGTTTTTTTAATTTGTAGATTTTTTATAGGATTTTCACTAAGAATATACTTTTTAAAAAGAAGCCAAATCGACTTTTAAAAAGAAGCCAAATATTATAACTTTATCCAGCAAATTCACGGTTAAACAATTTTTTTAAAAAGAAGCCAAATCAACTTTTAAAAAGAAGCCAATTTTTTTAATTTTATCCACGGAATTCACGGTTAAAAAAAAAGCCTAAAAAATGGATTCAGAAGCCCCATTTATATACTACTCGCTTGCACCAGACCGCCGCGAATGCCCGCCTCGAGCATCAACAGCTGATCATAAACGTTGACCAACTCTAATTCTATCCGCGTGTATTTCAACATACAGTCGAACGTAAATCCGGGCGCCGTGTAATAGTACGCGGGGTCCAGATTGTACGTTGAAATACACAGACGTCTAAAATTTTCAAACACGTCGGCCAGCAACAGCACGTCGATCTTCAGATATAAATCACTGTACTCGCCCAGAGTACGGGAGCCAAAGTGGTCCCACACACGTCGGGCATGCTCGTAGTCCTCGGGATCGACGTGCGATTCCTTTAGCGTGCTGTAAAAATCGGTGGGGGTGGGCAGAGTCGTCTCTTCCAAACGCTCCCAGCCGTCGGTGTACTCGTACGGATATACACCTTTCCGCGCGACGAGTGACATTTCGAGGGGGGAGAATATTTTCGCTAGCTCTCCGAACTTTGCAAAATCGTCGGTGACAAGATTTTCGGCTAAGTCGTCCAAACTCGAAGCCATGAACCTGCACGAATCAACAAACCTGACAGAGAAGTGCGGGTCTATTTATTTCGAAAACGATATGAAATTCTCCTCGCTGTTAGGGATGACCGAAATACGATGCTCGTCGTACCCCAGCTCGGTGACGATGAAATGAGCGTCGTATCGCGAAAGATTGTGCAGAAAACACGGTACAAAGTGGGGCGTTTTCAGTTTTAAATTGCAGTTGTTACAAAGACTGCTAACGAAACTCCCCGTCAAATGACCGTGATGCGCGACCAGCCAGTTTTCGGCACTGAACATGATATCACACAGCCGGCAGCGCGTCGTCGCCTCGTGTACGACGCGTTGTTCCGCGCTCATCACGATCGACACGTTGACGGTCGTGAGAAGCTCGCGTATTCTCCCCACCACCCCGACCACGGACAGAACAAAGTGTCTCGCCACCTCGTCTCCGGCGGCGGACCCGCGGTAAATAACCGGTACCCCCGGGTTCTCGAACCGTTCGAGCAGCTCCACGGGCCCGTGGTCGGCCGCCTTCACCATGAACCCGTAGCTCATGGCATGATGTTGGTGAATGGCACGCGTGTATTTTCCGTGTTTCCGATCGATCGGCCGCAGGAGAGCCTCAAAATCGGCATAGATCACAAACGGGATGTTCTGCGATTTCGACCAACCTTCGAATTTGAGAGTTTCCCCCTCCCGCAGCATGATGGGCAATATCGGTTTGTGCGCGCCGCATATCCTCACATGTTCCGCGAGCGCGTCCCTACCGCGTAATTTATACCCTCTCGGCTGGTCGTCAAAACTGGTAAAACAACGTTTACACGTGTGTATGTGGTGTTCACGCGAATTTTATTTGCGCGCTCACGAGTCGGGAAAAATTAGCGATGTACGTGTAATGACTTTTCTCCACGTCGACGATGAGAAAAATATCGAAATAGTTTTCTTTTTCCTCATTGCACACACGTATCGGGTACACAAGCTGTGACGTAGATTATTTATTCTCGCGTGACGCGTACACGTTTACCGACGTGCCGAGATTAGCGCGCTCGAATAAAGAAATCTACGACACACAGTGGGAGGAAATAGACTTCTACCGCGACAAAATTTAATTTGATTATATTTTAGTAAAAATATTTTTTTTTTTTCACTTTGGGTTTCAATTGACAAATTATAATGAAAGTATATAATGTACAAAACATATAAAAACTTAACTATAGTTTTACATATTATTATTATATTGATCTTAATATTATGTATTATGTACCTACATGTTATAGAAATCAAAAAAAGTTTTACTACAATTTTAAAATAATACAAATTCCTAATTAAATATTTGTCATTCGACAATTAACCATGTGAGCCAAAGCTTCATCTACGGTATACGGTATTAAATCGGTTTTTTCTTGCGATTTGCGAAATGTTTTCCTAATTTTTACTGGACGATCGTGAGAATATTCGGTGGACTGTTTTAACAAATCTGCTGCTGCGTGTTTACCTTGTTTAAAAAGTGATACCCTCGTTGCCCGTAATAATCTTTCTGGAGAAGTTGTCTCTACTAATGATTTTACTTTTCGAGTTTTAGATCTTTCAGGTAAATCTGAAAATGACTTTGACGGATGACCACGACAATCAACCGGTTCATTCTCATTTTGTGACAAAACAAATTTTGTATTTAACCATTCTTCGTTTTTAGTCATAAATATAGTTGCAGTACGGTTTACTGCTACCCATTTACGATTTAGCGTAGTTACAAATCCTAGAATTTTATTGTTCAAAATAATTTCATATTTTTCATCAATTGAGAAATTTATTTTTTGTCCGATATAACTGTATAAAAATAAACGAGCATCCGAAGAACAAGGTTTTAAATGTGGTTCGAAATTTCTTAGCGCGTCGAATAAATCACGGTACGTAATGTTATCTATGAAAAAAAAATTGTACAAATAAAATAAGCGAATTTAGGCAGACTATATTTTAAGATTTGCTAAATAATATGTATACTAAAATATTACAATGAAAATCAAAGTGCTAATTTGTGCTACTTTTTTTTAAATTCATTCCAATTATTATATATTACGATTTTCTACATTATTTCGTAATTCAAATTTTAAGAAATTTTGATAATTAAAGGTTTTATTAACTATATCTAACTGCAACATACCTTGGCTAGTAGTTTCCATTGTATTGAATAAATAAATACAACAAATTTAACAAAATTACAGATTTTATTACGGAAAACAATTATTTATTATGCACGTGCGTACCGCTAAGAAAACCGCTGCATAATGATTATTATTCTAATAGCGTATTGTTTAGGCTTAAAATAATATTAATATTAACGTAATTAGAGTATGATTATAACTTAATTTATGATAAATAGCTAATAATAAATTAGTATTTATTGCATAATTATCATAATTTTAATATTGTTATTTTTATTTTTGTCGCGATAATAGTCTATTTCCTCCCACTGTGCGACACGGGCGTGGGCACGGATAACGCGGAAAAGTCATAACGGTACGCCTGATCGAGATAATTTTTGCCCACTTGTGTACGGTGATTGTGAGGAACGTGTTTCGCCAGAATCGCCCACTTGAAACACTGCTGGTCGATGTTTTGCGGGTTTATGACAGCCCGCCGAGAAACGATATTTTTCGGCAGCTCTATGTACGATGAACCACCAAGTGGCTTGAAATCGTACACACCCAAGAGCATGCCGTCGATGCACGATAGAGTGAACCCGCTCCCTTTACCCGCGTAAACGTCCTCTTCGGCGAGGAGTGTCGCAAAGTCACCATCTACCGAGCTAGCGACGTTCGAGTGCGCGAAAAGCTCCCTGGCCGACGTTTTAAACGATCTGTTCTCGAGAGAATTTTCAACACCGGGCACGAGATAGCTGGCTTCCAATTTTAAATTATATTTGATCGGACTGACGCGCACGCAATCACTTAATTGTGTAATCAATTCCGATTTTATCGACTTGAGGAAAACACGATATCCGGTCACGGTGTTATCAATATTTCTCCTATAATACCACACTACGCCGCGGCGTAGTGAAGAGTCGATCTCGATAAGACGGGTCGGTTTACAGCTGATTGCATGAGCTTATTTTCCCTAGTGACATTCCTCATACCATTTTACCATTTCCCCCTTTACGTTTACGGTGGCGGGGTACGAGTGGTGACGGAGCGGACGTGGAAGACGTGCTAGCGATCGCGGGGGTGGTAACGTTGATGGCGGGGGGTGAAGGACTGTCGATAGTGATGATGTCTACCGACGGCGTGTGCGGCGGCGGCGGCGGCGGCGGCGGCGGAGTGATTGCAGATGTTGCCGCCACACGGTCTGATTTCAAAAAAATTATTTATTATTATATCATGTAGAAAAATTTGAAAACTATTTTGAAAATAATTGTAATATTTACCATGCATTTGGCCCCCATGTGCACGCAGCGCCTCGGTATATTCCAGAATGTATTTAACAAATCCTATATAATTTAAATAATTTAATTTAACACTTATAATGCGCTGAAAAATAATTTGTACTCACCGTGAACACTCGAAACGTGTCCTTGGACATTAATAATCATACCATTTTCTATGGGGACTGCGATGATCGACGACAATTCGGTACGGGTTTCATAGTTCATAAGTCAATGGTACCAAACGTAATGGAATTTAAGACATTTAACCCGAGAATATCACTTTTAACGATTAAAGCATACTGGTTTAATCTCACAATTATTAGTGTTCATGCCCCTACTGAGGAAAAGACTCAAGAAGAAAAAGACGACTTTTATGATGAATTAACGAACGTCGTAGATGGGATACCTAATAACAGAATAGTGGTTATATTAGGAGACCTTAATGCAAAAGTAGGAAAAGAATTAATATTTAAACCAACCATTGGCCACCATAGCTTGCATGAAGTATCTAACAATAATGGCCTCAACCTAATCGACTTTGCAACGAGCAAAGGCTTAGTGATCAAGAGCACAATGTTTCCCCATAAAAAGATCAATAAGGGAACATGGAAGTCACCAGATGGGAATCACACACATCAAATTGACCATGTACTAGTCAATGACAGGTTCAAAAACAGTATTACGGATGTCAAAACGATGCGAGGAGCGGACTGCGACTCTGACCACTATTTGGTTAAGGTGAAAATTAAAGCAAGACTGAAGAGAAGAGTGGCAACAAGGCCAACGGTAATAGACAGATATGATATAACTAAGTTCACAGATGAAATTTTCTGTAAACGTTTTAAAAGTGAGATACACAAACGCAGCAGTGAATTAAATATAGATAGTATAGACTCAATAAATAATACGTGGAGGAGGGTACAGGAGACAATAAAAGAAACATCAGCTGAAGTCCTGGGAAAACCAAAAAACACAAAAAAACCGTGGTTCAATGAGAGGTGTGAGAAAGCCCTAAATCAAAGGAAAAAACTTAGAAACTTGTACCTTAAGACCCTACCCATGAAGGAAAAAAAGCAAGGTATAACAAAAGCAGAAAAGAAGCAAGTCAAACCTTCAAGTATGAAAAAAGAGTCTATAGGAAAAACATTTTGGAAGAAGCAGAAAAATATCACAATGAACATAATATACGCCAATTATACAAAAAAATTAATACACTAAAGGGAGGTTACAAAAAATATGAAAAGTTCCTAGTAAAGGAAGATGGAACACTAATTACTGCACGATCAGATATTGTAGAGAGATGGAAAACGTATTTCGAACATCTGCTTAACTGCAACGACCCCAGTGAAACCTTTACTTGGACAAGGACAGAACCCAACATAAACGAATGTACAATACCGTCAAAACAAGAAATTGAATTACAAATAAGGCGATTGAAGAACTATAAATCACCTGGTGATGACGGTATACAAGGTGAAATTATGAAAATGCTAGACGAAGATTCATTAACACATATACATAGGTTACTAACCCACATTTGGGAGCAGGAAGTACTACCAGAAGGTTGGAATGTCGCTGTCGTATGTCCAATCCATAAAAAAGGTGACCCACAAACAGAGTTGGGCAAAATTTGATCTAGATAATTATTCGAATAAATATTTATTCGAATAAAAAATTATTCGAATGATTTTTTTCCAATTATTCGAATAAAAAATTATTCGAATGATTTTCATAACTAATTATTCGAATAAAAAATTATTCGAATAATTTTCATACGTTATTATTCGAATAAAAGATTATTCGGATAATTTCTAAACGTTATTATTCGAATAAAAAATTATTCGAATAATTTCCAAACGTTATTATTCGAATGAAAAATTATTCGAATAATTTGCAAACGTTATTGTTCGAATAAAAAATTATTCGGATAATTTTCAAATAAAAATTATTTTGATAATTTCAAAAGGTCCTCGAATACGAGGAGCATATTATAGCCATAGCGTGATCTGCACGGCATACTAGAATATTGTTTTATTTCATTAGGCATTAGTACATGCACATGCTATACACGATACACCCAAATACCATTTAGTTTTTGGATATAGACATGTAGCTATTATTGTATATAATATTATATATTATAGGTACTATAAGTTACATACGAGTATGTTGTACTTGTCTCTCATATTTATAAGTTCAAATATAGAGATCTACACAAAAATATAAAGTTATAGGCTTGTAGCTATACAAATTATCTGTTTCACATCATGATATCTAAACATCGAAAATGTGGTTTATCAGAATGATGTAGGTACTTTGTACTGCGTAAACTTTAAAGATTATCTTATGATATTACTTGTGTCAATTTGCCTCATTAGTTGTTCTATGCGCGAGTGTATGAATGTGTGACAGTGGTGTTTAGTTTAATTTAAAATATCAATTTATTTTAATATGAATTCCTTGAATGTACTTGAATCCACGATAATACTGAAGTGTCTGAAATGACTGATTCTATTTTGTCTATTTTAGATGGTAAGTTTTTTAAAATAAAATCTAAAATAGATGAAAATAAAGTAATCGCTACATGCGTAACATGTGAGCCATGTCATGTTGAAATAAAAGGATCATTATCATTTATCTTCAACGTCCAATTTTAAATCTCATCTCAAAAGAAGACATATTACATATGATGATTTCATATATATGATACTCGTAGTAACATAAAAAAAATGTTCAATAGAAAATTGATAGGGGGGCACGTGCCCCTGTGCCCCTCCCCTGAATCCGCCACTGCCTACGGTTACCCAAACAAAATTAACGAAAATTACTCAAATAATAACGTTTGGAAATTATCCGAATAATAACGTTTCAAAATTATTCGAATAATTTTTTATTCGAATAATAACGTTTCAAAATTATTCGAATAATTTTTTATTCGAATAATAACGTTTCAAAATTATTCGAATAATTTTTTATTCGAATAATAACGTTTCAAAATTATTCGAATAATTTTTTATTCGAATAATCGTGAAGAAATCATTCGAATAATAATTTATTCGAATAAAATATCAACTAAATAATCATCTAAATAAAATTTCATTCGAATAACGCCCTACTCTGCCCACAAATATGTAATAACTACAGAGGAATTGCCTTATTGAATGTGGTCTACAAGATATTGTCCTATTGCATTTTAGATAGGATTAAACCCATTGCGGAAGAGATACTGGGAGATTATCAAGGTGGTTTTAGACCCAACAGATCAACAACAGATCAAATCTTCAGCTTAAGACAGATCATAGAAAAATCATGAGAATTCAATAAAAGCATATGTATACTATTTGTAGATTTCAAAAAAGCATACGATTCTGTCCACCGACATAGTTTAATAAACATATTAAAAGAGTTTAAGTTCCCGAAGAAACTAATAAAATTAATTGAGGCCACTCTGCAAAATACAGAAATCAAGATAAAGGTAGCATCGGAATTGTCGGAACCAGCAACGGTTAGGACAGGTCTAAGACAAGGAGATGCGCTATCACCAATATTGTTCAACCTAATATTAGAAAAGGTAATCAGAGCAACAAATTGTAACAATGGAATAGTATTGGGAAACTCGAACATAAATATCTTGGCTTATGCGGATGATATAGCGATATTAGGAGGTACTGAAGAAGCGGTTAAACTAGTATGCAGGAAACTCATCACGATGGCTAGTAAGGTCGGACTGGAGATAAACGACGAAAAAACAGAGTACATGATTGTAAGTCGACAGGACAGAGAATATCAACAAGGACAATCTATGAATGTAGAAGGGCATGTATTCAAAAGAGTCACACATTTCAAATACTTGGGGCACTTAATAACACAAGATAACGATCTGAAGATGGAAGCCAGTGCTAGGATACAAAAAGGCAACAAAAGTTTTTTTGGTCTTGGAAAAGTACTGAGTTCAACGAACATTATCGACAAACCTGAAGATACAAATGTACATGACCCTGATACGACCCATAGTACTGTATGCCGCGGAAACATGGCCACTTAGGAAAGCAGAAGAAACCAGACTAAAAGTATTTGAAAGGAGAATCTTACGGAAAATCTACGGCCCATGCTTTGACACAAACACAAGTGAATGGCGTAAACGTCATAATAAAGAACTCGAAGAGCTGTTCCAGAGACCGAACATTGCGAATGAAATAAAGAAAAGAAGATTAACCTGGGCAGGACATGCATGGCGGAGAGTAGGATCCATAGTCAGGACAACAATCAAAGAGAACCCGGTCGGTAAGAGACCCTTAGGAAGACCACGCTTACGCTGGGAAGACTGTTTAAAAAGGGACGTGGAAAACGTTGAACCAGAAATACCATGGAGAGTAGTGGCAGAAAATAGAGATAGATGGAGAGAAATTTGTTTGGCGGTATGGTCTCAATGACCGAAAACCAAAAAAAAAAAAAATTTGCAGTGCTTATGGCCAATTAGCGGGGCTAATTGATCAATTAGCGAGTTATTGTCCAATAAGCGGGGTCAGAGGTCAAGTTAGGTTAGATTGCGTTAAGTTTGAAGGAGGTCAAAGGTCAACAGGTCGGGAGGGATGAGGACTCGCGGGGGAAGAGTGGGTGGGAGGTGGGGGATTTGCGGGGGAGGAGTGGACAGGGGGGTGGAGGATTTGGGAGGATTTGTGGGGCCCCAGAACCGGCTATTTCAAATTTTCCAGTATCGTTAGAGAAGTGTACGAGTAAAGTCATGTCGAATTTCCAAAGGTTATTTCAAATGTTTAAAACTCTATTTAAGATAAACTTTTAATAAACAAGGTATTTCCAAAGTTTCATTATCAACCTGAAAGTTTATTTTTAAGATTGAGATATAGGCATATAATATTTATCGAATATTTTGGCTCAAGTATATTTATGCCAGATCTATAGCTTATAAGGATCGGATTAGAAAATACCATTTCTTTGAACTGTTTATATAGGAACCATTTATCGTTTCTTTGATATTATGTACACTTAGCACGATTATCTTGAGCGAGGATCATCTATACTAAGGGCGATCAACTTTTTTCTTACAGTGGTTGGATATGTATCACAGAAACGTTTTTTATCATTTGCATCACCATAGTTGAAAAAATCATAATGAACCTTAGATGATGGAACCCGCTTCATCTAGGAATTTTTTTATCGCATCCTTAAAAAAAAAAAAAAAACTAAATATTGTTTTGGTTTTTCCCGTCTTACGAATTTATAAAAAGCAACAGTCTTTTACCAGAGTATTATTATGATTTCCGGACAATGGATACCAACCAGTTATTGTGAACTCATCTGTACATGCATTTAAATCGTTAAAGTTTACTGCATAAAAGTCAACTGAATGATCTAAACATTTGTAATCCAACCCTAATAGAACAATGGGATTAAATTATTTTGTAATGTTTATGAAGAATTGTTTGATATTGATTGTATGTATGATCCTATATTCTATCAAATTAATGTTGTTGATTATCACCAAAAAAAAGTATTATATTATAATCGATTAGTTTTCGTTCCGAATCTATTATGTTAATGGTCAACTAAATAGACTCTATATACTAATATTTTTTATAGAATTTCTTCGTTACATGTTTTGGTAAATTTAGATGAAAAATGATTTAATGAATTGAAGTTATGATGCAGTTATATTGTAATTATTTAAAAATGTAAAAATAAATATTTGGATTAGAATGAATGTTTTTCCATAAACTAAATCTTCGTGATACTTCAAAGATTAATGTATGTATGTATATATATAAAGTAGAAATCGGTTACAATGAGTTTTAACGGCCAGCCAATTTTTCTCGTCGTATTCGGTAGCTCGTTATACGCGGTTAAAACAGAGTAGGTATTCGTTGAAATCAGTTAGATGTGGGAAATATTCCGCCGTGGATAGTCGTTACGCGCACATGTGTTCCGTAATGAGAAATATTATATTTCTTTTTTTCCGTACTCAAATTTTCGACTATCAACTTGTTTTGTGTACCAAAATAGTCATCTAAGTACTACCGATCTGTGCACACTACTCTCAGCTTCCGAGAGAACCAGTCCTCCAAGAAAAACTGACGATCAGGGAATTTTTAATTAACTGGTAAGAAATCAAACCACAAATACTATTACAAGTTACATAACACCGCACCCACCGCGGCGCTCTCCGTGGGCTTATCGCTACCTTATCTCCCGTCCACTCACGGTGTAGTAGAAATAGAGATACAAGCATCTAATTAACCACATTAATTAAACTACGTAAACCCACATTACGTCTTGCACTTATAATCATTTTATAATTATGAGTAACCAATCAAATAAAACTATTCCTAAAATAAAAATAAAAAATAACACGATAATACCAGTCTCCTCTGACGAAGATGGTTTCCGCTCTCCCAGAACACCTCGGGAAAATAGAAATAACAACACTCCGACTCAAACTCAAACTTTTTCTACACCAAATCGATTTGCCGCTCTTTAAAACCCAAGAATTTTTAATTTTAACCCGGACAGCATTGAAGAAACCGAAACGGTCACCCAAAATCATAATGAATCCATATACCTGGACATGTCTAACGTACCTCCCAAAAAAGATCAGATACCTCCAATCTCATTGCCAATCAAAAACTCGACTACAACCAATTATGCAAATCGCTTATCAATCTTGTCGGAGAAAACGGTTTTCATTGCAAATCCACCCATAAACACACCAAAGTCCAAGCCAACACCTCTGATGGCTATCGTCAAATAATTCATTTTTTGACCACCCAAAAAGATGCACAATTTCGTACCTACCAACCACAAAGCGAAAAACCTTTCAGAGTGGTACTACGTAATCTCCGCCCATCTACATCATGTGAAGAAATAAAATCCGCCCTGGAAAATTTTAACCTTTCAATACTGCAAGTAGTTAACATAAAACAGCGCCTAACAAAAAAAGCTCTCCCCTTCTTCTTTGTAGACCTGACTAAGGACGAAAACTGCAAAACAATCTTCGACATCACATCCATTCTCCATACAATAATTAAAGTGGAAGAACCACACAAACGCCGCGAGCTCGTACAATGCCAGAAATGTCAAGACTACGGCCACACTCGTTCCTATTGTAACTACAACCCACGCTGCGTTCGTTGCGGTAAAAATCATGAATCATCCTCCTGCGACAAGCCGAATGACGTCCCTCCCACCTGCGCACTCTGCCAAGGAAGCCACTCTGCCAATTACAGAGGATGCCAGGTACACAAGCAACTTCAAAAATCCCGTAAACCAACTTTAAAATTCTCCCCCCAAAATGTAATCCCATCTACTCACCAGTCTAACCCATTGACGTCCTCTCCGGCCACTCACCCCAATCATACCCAAACCCAAACTTCCTACGCTCATATCACTTCTGGAACTAAACCAAATCCCACAACTACCCCTAACCAATCAACAGACATCACATCAGCTTTTAACAACTTTATAGCTGAATTTAAATCAATACTAAACCCACTCTTATCCCTTCTTACAACCGTTATCACACAACTACTTAAAAACAATAATGATAAATAATACTACCAACAACTCACTAATTGTTCTCCTATGGAATTGCAACGGCATGCTAAACCACGTAAACGAATTAACAGCTACATTACACGATAAGAGAATCGACATAGCTCTCATATCAGAATCCCACCTCACAGACCATGCTAGGATAAATATTCCCGGCTACCAACTGATAACATCGAACCACCCAGATGGTACCGCTCACGCCGGATCTGCAATTCTAATCCGCACACACCTTAAATTTCATCCCCTACCCAAATAAAACACAGACTATATACAAGCATGTGCAATATCACTGACCCTAAATCACGTCCACCTCACGATAGCTGCCGCGTATTGTCCACCTAAACATAACATCACAATAGATCAATTTAAACTCTTCTTCAAACAGCTAGGCCACAAATTCATCGTTGGCGGAGATATTAATGCTAAACACCCTCACTGGGGCTGCCGAACCAGTAATCCACGAGGTAATACTCTCCTCCGTACCGTCAACTCTGAACATTGCCAAATTCACTCTCCACCTGATCCAACATACTGGCCTACTTCCCCAAGAAAACGCCCAGTCATCCTCGATATCTTCATATCTAAAGCTCCTAAGTCCTAACAACCTATTCCATCACATTGAAAACTTCAACTCTTTGTACTCGGACCACTCAGCCGTACTCCACACTATTGATTCTTCTCCTCCAATTATAGAGGCTCACCTTTCACTCACAAACAAAAACACAGACTGGAATAAATTCCAAAATCTACTCACAAATGAGACCTAAAAACCCAAATGATATCGAAATCACCATATCTAACTTAACCAGCTCAATACAATCAGCCGCAAAAAACTCAACTCCACCTACCAAACCTATACCTCCATTCTCTTTAAATCTTCCTACCCACATACGCTCTCTAATCAATGAGAAACGTCGCGCAAGAGCCATCTGACAAACTACCAAATATTCTTCAGATAAAAGACGCATGAACACCCTCTCCGCGCACCTTAAAAGATTACTCTCAAAGCTTAGAAGCGAATCGTTCTCCAACTATTTATCTTCCCTTACATCACAAGACGGCTCACTATGGAAAGCAACCAAAACAGCCCTAAAAGACAAACCTTCATACTCTCCTCTCGAAAAACAAGTTAACTCATGGGCCATAGATGATCTGGATAAAGCAGAAACCTTCAAAACCCACCTTACCGAAGTCTTCAAGCCACACGTCTCCGAAATCAATCCCGTCTTCCATAAAGAAATTGACGAATTTCTGTCATCCCCTCTACAATTATTCCTACCCCAAAAGCATTTTCCCCCGCTGAAGTCCTACATACATCTCCACTTTTCCAAAAAGGAAAGCTCCTGGTTCTGATCTCATAACATTTAACATCGCCAAAAACCTTCCCAAAAAGACCATAATACTCCTCACTTATATATTCAATGCAACACTTCGCCTTACCTATTGTTCACTCCAATGGAAATCTTCTATTATAATATTAATTCCGAAACCTGGCAAACCTCCTGAATCTCCCTCGTCATACAGGCCAATTAGTCTCCTACCATTTTTTTCAAAAGTCCTCGAAAAATTAGTGCTCAGGAGAATAAATCCCCTTATTCATAATTCCGGAATTATTCCTAACACACAATTTGGTTTCCGAAATCGGCACTCCACAATCCATCAAATAAATAGGATCACAGACTCTATTGCATCAGTTTTAGAGAAAAAACAATATTGCACCGCAGCTTTCCTTGATGTCGTACAGGCCTTCGACAGAGTGTGGCACGATGGTATCCTATATTAATTAAAGAAAATCTTGCAGCCTACGTTTTACCTGTTTTTCAAGTCCTATCTTCACGAGCGCCAGTTCGCTGTACGTTACCGCTCTTCTCTATCCGACTGCTCCCAAATTCAAGCTGGAGTCCCCCAAGGTGCAATTGCAGCCCCCTACTATTCAACATATTTATTGCAGATCAACCTATTTCCACTAACACTTTTGTCGCAGAATACGCTGACGATAAAGCGATTATCTCATCTCATGGAAATCCACTCACAGCCTCAAACATGCTTCAGTCCCACATTCTTCGCCTGTCCCACATACCTCAATCATGGAAACACTCCATAATAATTCTGATTTCTAAACCGGACAAACCCCCTGATCTACCCTAATCTTATCGACCAACCAGCCTTCTACCTTTATTTTCAAAAATCCTAGAAAAAATAATATTAACGCGAATCAATCCTATATTAACAAGCCAAAATGTGATCCCCAATACTCAATTCGGTTTCAAAAACAAACACTCGTCACTCCACTAAGTCCACAGAATAATTAATATTGATCTTTGGTATTTATAATATTATAAAATGGCATTTTACTAAGTTTCCATATTATATCACGTCTTTTAAAGATTTAATCATTACTAAATTTATTTATTTTTATCTTAGCTTTTTTTTTACACGGAGCTATAACGAAGTGTTTTTGCCGGGATATAAACTTTTATTTATTTATGTTTTATTTATTTATTTTTTATTGTTTTTTTTATATATTTTTTAATGTTTTTGTGTTGATAATCTGCCGGCATCCCTGGCACCTCCTCACTAATCTTTTTTCCAAAACGATTATGTAGACATCTTTACAACCTCGAGGCCAGCGTTCAATACTTGTAGACATATCGTTGCATCTAACCCATTTATTATTATTTTTAATGTCAGTGTTGTCTCCACATCCGCCTCCGCGAGACCGCGCCGTCGTAATCGTCCGTGCATCGTAGTTGAATATTCATTGGTATCTGAGAAACCGCACCGTCGTCGCCGCCGCCGCACCGTTGTGATCAGAGTACCTATTGGGGATTGATAAGCGGCGGATCGGGACGAGTGGATTTTCGCAGGAAAACATTTTTTTGATCCATAACCTGATATCACTTATTATGCCAAATCTGTTATCACGTTGAATACTAATGATTGATAATAATACAAATTTTACCCACCTATAATTTGAATTCTATATTATACAGGTTTGAGGTTACCAGATTTTGAAATTTGGGACGGCATGGACTGTTTTTACATAAAATTCCTATTTTATTTTAAATGTGTGTGTAGGTAACACACAGATAACAATTGATCAATCCAATCTTTATGAAACTTGAGACATATTTAGAAAACGTGTTTTTAATCAATCCAACAAGATAAAAAAAAACCATTAAGATAATTTGGGATTTTAAATTAAAAAAAAAAAAAATATATATATATATATATATATATATATATATATATATATATATATATATATATATTTCTATTTTAACTCGTCTAGATATGTGACGAAATAATATGTATACTTTCAAAAGAAAAAAAATCAGAAACTTCCGAAAATTTAGTAAATGTAAAAAAAAATATAAAAAAACCAACTAGATTTTTTTTCTAAAACAAAAAAAAAATATAGGATAAAAATACATAACAATTATAACAATTATATAACAATTATAGTCCAAGAGTATCCTCTAAATAAGCAAACATATTTAGAAAATCCTTAACGACATGACCACAAGTGAGGTATTGAATATTCATTCAACTGACGATCATTCTTATGGATTAATGTGATTTTTGTTTAAATGTGAATTTGACAACAGTTTTGTATAGTTAGAAAAATGTAGAAAAATAAACTCAAATCTTTTCTACAACGATTTTTGCTGATAACTTGTAAACCGTTTAACCAACCTGTTTGTGAGTTTCCCAGTTCCCATATGCATAATATTTCTGATCGATTGACACCTCATACGACATTATATGTTCAGCCGTTTGCATAGTAGGGATTGACAATGGATAAAAATAAATGAAGGCGGTTTTTCAATGGTAAAACTCTGGCTCCTGTTATTATATGTTCGTGGTTACTACGCTTTTTTTTTTTTACTTAGCTGCGTGCCACTACCGTCACGCTGGATAAACGTTGGTTTTCAATGGTATAAATTAAAACATGGAGTCATAAACATTATCAATACTCTTATTTGCATAAATAAGTAAATATCTAGGTAAAAAAATTGAAAAAAATAGTAGAATAATAGTTTACAACTAATTCCAAAATTATGTCAGTATTTTTAATACTCGTCTTTATTTTAAAAAAAAAACTACTTACTGTCTCCTGGTGATCCTTGTGAATGAACATAAGTTATATAATTAATACATATTAATGATTATATGTAAATAAGACTGATCATTTTAATGATTTTTATTTGATATGAGATTGAATATTATATTATTGCTGAACCGAAATCAATGTTTCATTACAAATGCAAATGGACATTAAATAAAACACATTTTTATAACCATGTCTGAATTTGCACGATATTATTTATTAGTATTTGAATTTCAGTTGAATACTATAACCTCTACTTGATGTACCAGTTGTATACACAAATCAAATATTATGTACACAATGTTCACACTAAAATGATACATTATAAATTAAAAAATCACAGACTTCGCCAAACCCCGACAAGACCATGATGCCGGGTGAAATATATTTTAAAGAAATGACAATTCTTTTCTATAGTTCAATGATTCTGAGCAATGCTTCAGTTTAATAAGTAAATATTAATTTCCTTTAACTGTGTTTTAGTGTAATAGGTCTGTATGTCGATATTAATATAACTTTGTTTGAAAAATGGTGAAATTATTTTTACCAAAATATTTTAAAATAATGGATCTATGTAGGGTTCCAAATTTTGTATGAACTAAAAATATTTTCATTTCATTCCGAATTCTCAATTTCTGTAAAAACAATCAATTCAGTAAAAATGGTATCAGAATTTCGTTAAACGCTTATGAAAATGAATATGCATACGTAGCGATTTAAAAATATTTTCGGTTTGACCACATATACAGTTATGTCAAGGTCATAATATTACATTTTCAAGTCTTAATACAATAAATCAAACAGGTTCCCTGGAAAAAACGTTGAAAAGCCTATGTATTTTTATTGTTTATTTTTTATCCGGAATTTAGTAATTTTTTTTGAAACTTTTGTCACGTATACAATAATAGGTTTATGATGTATAGTGAAAATTTCATTTGTCATGTATCATAACGTTTAGAGAAAACACTAAATTACTAAAAGCAATTTATTGAGAGCCACATTTGTTGTAAATTTTACAGCTTTTACTCGATTTAATGATCGTTTTTTTTCACGTTTGGTAATAGTATCGGGTACTGAAAAAATAAACCTAACTCAAAATACCATCTTCAGCCCAATATTTAATCCATAGAATGATATAATGTTTAAAACTACTAAATACACTCAGTTTTTCCTGGTACTTGGAAAATGTATAGAGGAATGAAATAAATAAATTTAACTCATAGTACCATCTACATCCAATCTCTAAAATATTGAATTGCTTTGCGGAACTTTAGGATATAGTTAAATGTACCAAAACATATCAATAGAAATATATGAGACATAAATATCATTGTAAACTAAATTGATATTTAGCTTTTGTGAGAATCTGAAATAAGTCCTTTTAATAAGTACTATATGTTAGTCCAAACTAGTAAAGATATATCATAGAAAGTTTCAATTAACATTATAAATTAAAGGTAGTTTTCTATGGGCTTTACTATAAATAAAAGGTAGTTTTCTTTGAACGTAGTTTTCTATGAGACAAAAATAATAATTCACATAATTTTCAATACAAGAGATATTTGTTTTTGTTTTGAATCAAAACAATTGTCACGGTAAAATCAATAATATGGCACTATGGTACGGATGCTTTGTTGCACTTATAATCTAAAATAAATATTTGAATCAAAGTTAAATTGTACCTAAATCTTCTTCTTTTTCTGGTCAAAGGCCTTTCAAGACCATCCTATCTCACACCCGTTCCTCCATCCTTCTCTATTCATTGCTCTTTCTTTTCAATTCGTTCCCCCTCCCAGCGGTTGAACATCCTTTTTAATGAAATCTTCCCATCTTGTTTTGGGTCTTCCCAGCGGTCTTTTACCTCGCGGGTTTTGCTCTCATACTGCGCTTATTAGCTCATTTTGGCTCCTCCAAGCGTGGCCTGCCCATTGGATTCTTCAATTTTTTATCACTTTCGTTATGGTTGTGTTTTGGGATAATATTTCTAGCTCTATGTTTTTTCTCCTTCTCCATTCAGCGCTGTTGTTATCCTTAACTGGTCCATAGATTTTCCTCAATATCTTTCTTTCCATTATTAAACATTTATTTTCGTCAGATTTCCTTAGCGGCCACATTTCCGCTCCATTAAGTATTACTGGGCGAATCAATGTAATGTACAATTGTTATTTTAATTCTATAGATAATACTCGTGATCCTAATGTCCTTGCTAGCCCATAGTAGCATTTGTTACCTGCCTGTATTCTAGCTGCTACTTCTTTCGCTACATCATTATTATCTGTAACTATGGTTCCGAGATATTTAAATTGTTGCACTTTACTAAATTGTAAATATTAAATATATCCTAATTACCCATCATGATTTATATTCAGCTGTGATAATAACAATAATTTCAATTAAATAGAAAATACGTAAATAAAAATAAAAATTCACAAAAGGTGTTATTGATTTATTAACAGTTAGTGATTAATTTTTTCATCCACTGTACAGAAATTAATACTTTTTTTTTCTAATTAATCGGGAATGTTTACTTATTTCTTTATTGAGGAAATTTTAAGTTAAAATAAAATTCCAAAATAGCCATTTTGTAAACCAATCAATGTAATAATTTCGTAATGAGAACAAGTGAAATTTGTTTAAAATCAGATCGATTTATTTTAAAATTAATTGAATACACATAGTCAAATTTCAATGAGTTTCGACCATTTACGTCCGTACGCTAAAGTTTAGGTTCTATCAAATAAAGCACACGGTGGAGGCGGAGGTCCACCATTGTAACCACTTAAAAGTGCTTTAAATCCTGGATAAGGCTGGCCGCATTTACAGGTACAATCGTAGTCATCAGAATCAATAGTATTCACGACAAATCCAGCTCCATTTTTTTTTGCAAATGCTCCCTAGAAAAGTCAGAAGACAATATACGTATATAACATTAAACATTTCTAAATCATGTACACTGTCTTACTTTTTCAAATAATGTCTGAAGAGTATCTGCACACATGGAGCTTTTTCCAAATTCCACGTCTTTACAGTACTATAAATAAAATTAAAAAAGTTATGTTACGTTATTCATACATTTTTAAGCCATAATATAGATGTTCATTCAAGTGATTTAATTTGCTTAATTATTATTATTGATCTACAATATATTATTTTCGGGACTTGAAGCAGCCGACAAATATATCAATATCACATCAGTGGAAGTTTAGATCAATCAAATATTTGATTTCTTATTTTAAATCATCAAATAAGTAGAAAAAATAATTGGTGTGTCTAGTACTTGGAAATTTGGAACATAGAAAATATCTATCGAATCTTTTTGTGCAATAATATTTGTTCCCAATTTAGGGTTTTTTTTTAACTGTTCTTTAAACTGTTTAAATAATAAAATATTTTAACTTTAAAAAAAAAATATTTTATACACTAAGCATCAACATCTTTACCCAGGACCAACTACATGAAAGACGAATGCCTTTTTCTACTTACGCTATATGGATATACACTACAACTGGGAATTGAACCTTTTGGATCACCATAAATATAAAATTCGTAATGGATCTTGGATGAAGGGACACCCGCTTCATCTAAGAAAGCTTTAATCGCATCCTCAAAAGAAAAAAAAATAATGTTTATTTTTTTTATTTTATGGTTTGCAAAAAAAATAGACTTTCTTTTACCACAGTATTATTACTATTTCCAGATATTGGATAAGCGCCAGTTTTTGCAAAATCGTCTGTGCATATATTCAAATCCATTAGGGTGACCACGTAAAAGTCAACTGAAGGGTCTAAACATTTGTAATCCATCCCTAGTAGAACAATGTAATTTAATTTTTTTTTAAAGTTTCGACACACTTTTTTAATATTGATGAAATGATCATAATCAATTTAAATCACGTGATTCAAGCATATGGGATTTTTCGATGAATAAAATCGGCTTTTATGTAAGAATAGTATAAGAAATTATTTACTATACAGTACACACATATTATTTATTACCATTTAAAGAATATATCAAGATTTAAAGGAAATCGGAATTTATTTCGAGAACTCAATTTGATGTTATTTAAACCTTTTTTCTCTGCATATTTGGTCTAAATTCGTATTGTGAGACTTAAACAAACACCGTGGTTTTTATAAACTTTTAATAAAATCCCCAGTTGTATAAGATAAATATGAACATTTTTTTTTATGTTTTTAAAGTTTAGCTTCATAAAATATTCAACTATTAATATATTTTTCATTGTGGAATAGTAAAGACAATTAAAATTATATGTTGCTATACTACCTAATAAATCTGTACTTAATTATGGTCTAAACTTATGAATTTCACTTTTCATTTTAATATTAGAGTGTGTCGCTTGTTACGGTAAAAGTACAAATACCGGCGAATCCTAGGATTCACTTGTAAATCCTATGTTTTACCGACTGCTTTCGGTAAATGTCCGAATTTCGGACGTTCACCGATTGATATCAGTAAAACCTAAGACAAACAAAATAGTGTGGTCAAAGCCCGAATGATTTTTATAGGTCGAACTTATACAGACGAGATTTGGTAAATCTTGGGATAAAAAATCAGTGTTAGTAAAATACCGAAATTATATTACTTTTTATTATTTTTTTTTTTTACCAATTGCGTGAAGTTTTGTTGTTTTATTATTTTAGTACAAATTCATATTATTATTGTTACATATTAAGAAAAATTTTCCTCCCATATAATGAACTGGTTTCTAGTGAAATTATTATATTTTAGCACGATCGACCAAGGGAATTTATTTCTCGACTAAAATATTAATCATGACCATGAATATTTAATCTATTAGACCTTGACTGTGTATCTATTTATACAATCAGTCATCAATCAGCATAAGTATATGATTAAAGTTTTTCATACCTAATACACTGCGTTGTGCGCACAATTTATCTTGCTTACAATTGTGTTTTCATTTTATGATATAGATCTGGTTTTATAGATCTACAGTCACTTGCATTATAACTGGGTAACTATGTCCCTACTACAAAAAATTAATCACTACTAAAATCATTCGGAGGTCGACCACACTATTTTGTTTATCCTACGTATTACCGATATCAGAGAGAAGTCGGTAAAACCTAGGATTTACCGTTATTCGTACTTAAATGAATATTTATTTGATACAGTGTGGATTATACTAATAATGTATTGTAATGAATAAAAGTATTGGAATGAATAAAAAAAAATAATCAAACAATAAACCTTGAAATATAAATTAAATCAAAAAAAAAAAACAAAAATTGAGTGTAGACTTATAAAGGAATCGCCTTATTTTCCGTACGTATGACATAGATCAAACTTGGAATAACTTTGTTTCATTTATTTTTGTATGAATCATATGGTCAAACTATAATAAAAACATAATTGAGAAACACTCAAAATAATCATTTAATATCCAGATTTTTAGTATCTGATGGTAAACTGCCGCAAAAAAGCAACGTCTTTCATCAATAATGATGATTCAAAATTGTTTGCAAATAATGTGTAATCAATAAAATATCCAGTTAAAATTAAATTAGTAATTTAAATTTATTTCTCCGTGACATATGGTATGATAAATTATCATTGATTAGTATTATTATCTTTTACAGAAAAGTTTAAAATCACTAATACTTATATAACAAGCAAATAATCATAAAAAGGCTTTTACGATTTTTTCATAAACCTAAAAAATTCAAATATAAATATTAAATTTTGATACAAAATTAAATAAACGATTTAATTTAGTAATGTTACAACAAAATTATATTATGATTAAATAAATTTTAAAAAACGTGTTATTTACAATAAATTTTGTTTCATATACCAAATGTCAGTGATACATCATATATATATATATATATATATATATATATATATATATATATATATATATTAACAGAAAGGATCTATGAATCTGTGAATATAATAGAATAATAACATTGACCGTTTTAAAATTGTTTAGAAAATTCTTACATGGTTTTTCCGGATTATTGTACATTTTTTTTGCCTTCGTAGAAGTTATTGTAATACCAACTGAGAATTCTGGGAATGTCTTATGAACCAAATCAATATATGCTTTGAAATTTTGAGTATAATCAGGACAATTTGCCAAAGTAAGCTACGAATATAATAATAATGTAATAATTATTATGCTGTATCTATATATTAGAAATTATGCAAAATTAATGTATTAATACTTACCTCTGGATCCAAAAGTTTACCAAGAATTATACCTTTGACCCCCGGATGTTTATCTAAAAGTGATTTTAATTGATCGATTTCGGTAGTTTGTCCAGCAGCAACATTTTTTACAGCCTCACACCATTCTTTCTGGCCTTCGCGAAACAAGTAAACTAACACAGTTATATTAGTTTTTATAAGTTGGTCTAGATATCCTGTGGAATTCAATACGTGATTTGTAATTGTGTGCAGTGGTAAATAATTGAAATGTTTTATGAATACTTCCATTTTTTGTTTCATATACATTGTGATTATTTTAGTAAAGCACTCATACTATATTACCTTTTACAGTACTGTATTTCTCTCCCATGTCAATAACGGTGCCATTTTCTGCTTCAAGGTACATATATATATATGATGAGCATTCCTTTGGTAAGATTTCAACCGGCAAATCCAGGGTTCCACAATCAGCATTACTCATAACATAAATATCGCATGCTGATGGGCCAAGAACTGAAACCGGAATATTTAAACGTCATACTGTCTTCAGTGTTGTTGTTAAAAAAAAAAAAATCAATGTGTATGCAATGTTTTATAATTATAAAAAGCTGGTGAGATGATGGTGGTACAAGTTCGTCCTTCGTCCCTTCGGTCCTCGGACAAGATATTGGTGATGAATTCATTAAGTTTCAAAGAAATGATGACTCATTTCTTTAATATAAATCGATTCTGAGCAAAGTTTCAGTGTAATATAATATATTATTATTTAAATACTGTTTACGTATTTTATGGTTATTTGTATAATTTTTGGTGAGTTTTTTTGTAATTAAACCCTCATAAAATATTCAATTAGATATAACTCATTTAAACTTCAATTGTTATAACAATTATAACTCATTAGAAATAAACTTAAAAGAAATCAGACAATATCGAAAAAAATCGTATAATAATTTATTAAAGTGTGTACAAAAAAAAATCCTGACTCACGATTTTTGAACTTTTGTTAGGATAATTAGGTAGGTATATGAGTAAGGTCATATTAAATTTTCAGAACTTTTTGTCAAATATTTAAAATTATATTACATAAAAACTTTCAATCAATTTGGTAAATTAAAAGTTCTATATTTAAGTTAAAAGTGCTATAATTGTTCTGAAAATGTTGTCCAATATAAAAAAGTATGTATTTGATATTGGATAAAATGTTCAAGTTTCTAGCTTCAATACTTCTCGATTTATGACTAAATACCTAAAACCATAAGATCCTTCGCTTCACTCTGAATCTAAAATCTGAACAGTGAAAATCTCGTTTACGGCGGACTTTTACCGATTTTACCGTTTTTACTCAGTTTTTCGATCGTTATTCTTGATAACTGGAAAAACTAAGGATATTTTGGAAAAATGACCTCTCTAAAGTACCATCTCAGTTCAATTTCGAATCTAAAAAGTTGCTGGACGAATTTTTTGGACAAGGATTTCTATACGAAAAAGTGTTTACAGAAAAAAATAAAAAAATAAACATCATTGTAAAACCATAAGATCCTTCGCTTCACTCAGAATCTAAAAAAGGTTTTCTCTAATATCGTATTTATTTTATGTAATTTATAATTATTTAAAATTGGATTGGGCAATAATTTAGTTCAACAATTCAATTTGTATTATTCATGAAATAATGCATGTTGTAAACAATTCAAATATGAAAATATTCGGTTACCATCGTGTTTACGTGATAAATTATTACTCTCGTAAATTAGTGTAGGTACACATCGTATGTTTATACAACTGTAACTATGTATATAAAGATACAATTTTCATTTGGATTTTGTCGATTTTGGTTACTTCTTTCAGGTTTAAATAAAAAATATGTCGGTGCTAAAAGTGGATCCGACACGAGTTCATAAAAACCATACATTATTGCGCAAATATAATATATAAACATTAATATAATAATAACCATCAGAACAAAATCTAAAAAAATAAACAACTGCGAAAATATATTATCGAATTGGCCTATTTACGCAAAGGTGTGGCGGATTAATCTATAACCCCACCTGACTTTGTTTTATATAGGGCACATACGTGTTATTTGAAAAATTACCAGTTGGTGCGTCTAGTCAATTGCTGTATATTAATTTGGGTAGCTAAATATTTTATAAGTAAGTGCTGCCTAAGAGCACACGAATAACTATATATAGGTATCAATCTTTTTCCATACAATTAATATATACTATCATAGTAGTTCTTAATATAACACCGTCTACTTTGGCACAAGTTTATAATTAGTGCTTTGAACTGATAAAATTACCGATCACTATTACATACGTATATGCAATGCAGTTTTTTCTATCCATCAAACCACGATGTATGTAGAACATATCTATTCTTTTCTACTATCAACTTATCATTCAATCAGACTGTTCAAAATAATCAGGAGGTGGGTCACTTAATACAGATGGAAAATTCCCCGGCGCCATGTACTGTTATTATACGGTTATTAGTTTATAAAAAAAGGACATAAACTTTAATTGTTTTTAGTATAGTTAAAATTCTACACTATTTTTTATTTTTTTTTATTAGTTTTTTCGCTATAAAATAAAAATTATTAAGTTTTTAGATATTACATTATTTATACATTATTATTTGGTGCAATATACGCTTTTGAATTTGAAAATGATGGACTTAAAGATGTTCTCGGGTCACAAATAAAGAATTTTGATTTATAGAGTCATACGTTTGCGCACGTATATGTACATTGAACCAATAATAAATTTTTTTATAGATTACAACTAATTTCAATGTTATGTTAGTCTTTAAATATTCGTCTATATATAAAAAAAAAAAAAAAAAACTACTTACTGTCTTTTGTGGTTCCTTGTGAATGAACATTTGTTATCTCACAAATGAAAATTAAGGAATATAATATGTATATAGGACTGATCATTTTAATGATTTTAATTTAAGATGTGATTGAATACTAATTTCTATCAGAACCTACATCAACGTTTCAAATGTAAATGAACGTTAGAGATAATGCATTTTTATAACAACGGATGATTTTGCACGATATTATTTATTAGTTAAATAGTAACTATAGTTGAATCCATTAACCACTACATGCTTTGTCAGTTGTATATACAAATAATACCTATTATAAATATGTAATAAATAATACCTAGGTATATAAAGTACACAATGTTCACCTGAAATAACATATTTTAAATTAAAATAGCGCAGGCTTCGCCTTAGGAGATTTTGTGTGATCCTCGGACAAAACCATGGTAATGGGTGCATTATATTTTGAAGAAATGATAAACCTTTTCTGTAGTTACTGATTCTGAGCAATCCTTTAATGTAACAATTTTTGAAAATTTAACTCCTAAGGGAGTTAAAAGAGTTTGAAAGGGTGAAATATAAAAAAGCTGGTAAGTGAGATGATGGTGGTACAAGTTCGTCCTCCGTCCCTTCGGTCCTCAGACAAGATATTGGTGATGAATGTATTAAGTTTTAAAGAAATGGTGACTCATTTTTTTAGTATAAAACGATTCTGAGCAAAGCTTCAGTGTAATATAATATATTATTATTTAAATACTGATTACGTATTTTACGGTTATTTGTATAATTTTTGGTGAGATATAATAATTTATTAAAGTGTGTATAAAAAAAAATCCTGACTCACGATTTTTGAATTTTTTGTTAGGATAATTAGGTAGGTATATGAGTAAGGTCATATTAAATTATCAGAACTTTTTGTCAAATATTTAAAATTATATTACGTAAAAACTTTCAAACAATTTGGTAAATTAAAAGTTCTATATTTAAGTCAAAAGTGCTATAATTGTTCTGAAAATGTTGTCCAATGTAAAAAAGTATGTATTTGATATTGGATAAAATTTTCAAGTTTCTATCTTCAATACTTTTCAATTTATGACTAAATACCTAAAATCCGAACAGTGAAAATCTCGTTTACGGCGAATTTTTACCGATTTTACCGTTTTTCTCTCTAAAGTACCATCTCAGTTCAATTTCAAATCAAAAAAGTTGCTGGACGAAACTTTTGGACAAGGATTTCTATACGAAAAAGTGTTTACAGAAAAAAAAAAAAAATAAAAAAAAAATAAACATCATTTTAAAACCATTAGATCCTTCGCTTCACTCAGAATCTAAAAATTTCATAACCGGAACCGCGAAAGCTATGAGTGTGAAATTTGATCAGTTGTATCATTTATGGTGTAAAGACCTCTTGAGAAAGGATTTCCATAATTCAGCTTTCAGGGGTGTTAATGTTAAGGAGTCAAAATATAATTTCAAATTTCAAAACAGCAAAACGATTCGAAAAAATTTTTTAAAAAATAAAAGTAACCAATTACATAACACAGTTATCGGGATAGGACGATGACCACCAGAACGAGACACCCTCGACAGATTAGCGTCAAGTGACTGACTACTTTCGGACGATGCGAGGTCAATATAATTATCATCATTTTATTGTGTCCGGAATAGACGACCGGGGAACACGGCGTGAGCGATAGAAAGCTCTAGAACATTCTAGTTTTATTAAAGTTTATATTATTGCTCAAGTCACCAATATCACAATCGATTATTTATTGAACAGTATAGCTTTTTTTTTTAAATTTCTCTTATGAAAATTTGCCATTAAAATTTGTAAGATTGATGTAAAGATTGATAAATTTACCTCAAAGTACCATTTACGTTCAATTTCGAAAATAACAAATCGCTGTATGAAACTTTTGGACATATACTAATACTAACTAGTAATAAGACATATTGTATAAATTTTCTATCGACATTACAAACAAAAGGTTTGATCACAGTTTTCTATCAGACAGAAAATATTATACACATCATTGTAAAAACAAGAGATCTGTATTTTCACTTTGAGTCGAAATGAATTGGCACAGTAAAATCAATAATATGGCATTATGTACGTGTGTTTTGTTGCTCTCATAGTCAAAAATAAACCATAGGCGTGTCTTCGGTGGCCATGGGCGTAGGTAGGAAATATTTTATAAAATAGGCGTTTGTATGTACTATTGTTGCTATAGATAAATATTGAGTCTATGTTCATGAAAGCCCTTTTTACAGATTATGCTACACATTTTTCTAAAAATTTTGATACCAATAAGTCAATTTTCGATTTTTGGTGGGTTACGCCCTTTCTACAAAACACCGTCAATACGTATGTAGGTAGTTTTATCCATTCCAAATTTTTTCATTTATTTATTTTTATATGTATTTTACCGAAATCGGGTTTTTTTTTTGTTAAATAATTATTTATATTTCTGCCGCATAATTTATTCGTGTTCATTATTTAATTTTCTGTTTAGACATACCCAATAGTAGTGATTCTTAATATGTAGTTCTTAAATTATTGTTAAGGTACCTTTATACACGATTATTATTGCAATTATTTCTGAAAAATATATTTAAATAGGTGTTTTTATTTCTGTGTAGGTTAGTTTATAATTAATTTGTAATCATTTATCTAATCTTTTTTAAATTCAAAGTATTTTAGATAAAAATAGGTGCTTATGTTATGTTTATACATCTAGATTAATTGTAATTATAGATATTATGTTATACAACTAAGAACTGTATTATTGTTTACTTTTTAGCTGAATACTATTAAAAAACTATCTGATAAAATGAGTGATTCAACAATATATACTCCTGGCACTTGGGTCTGGGCACAGTTGACTCAAAGTATTTGGTGGCCTGGGAAAGTTGTAGATCTATCTTCAATTTCCAAACGATTATTAAAAGAACACTTTAAAAAAACAAAAAAAAGTGTGAAAATCGCTGTATTTTTTGAAACAGATGACACTATGTAAGTTTTGATTTTTAGTTTTCCCATGTTAATACCTACTAATTATAAATTAATGTTTTTTTTTTTTATATTAATAGTGAATTAATTACAAATTTGAAAAAAGTTTGTCATTATTTGTGTGACAAAAAAATGGAGTTTATAGAAAAAGGTTACCGTGAGTAATATAATACATTTGAATTTAGTATCTTGATTCATTATATTAATACATAGTTGTTGTGTGTTTTATAGCACATTATTTAAAACAAAGAAATGGTTTGAATTATGTTGGTCACGATATGAGTGATTTTGTTTCTGATGTAAAGCAAATTGAAAAATATATAGGCGGAAATATCAATATATTTGATCAATTCATAGAAAAAAAACAGACAGAGGAAGAAAAAAAACAAAGTTTACAAACGATAAAGAAATCATTTATCACAAACAAAGAAAGAAAAAGGAAAGAAAATAAAAAAAGGTACGAGCCATTAACAACTCTTTTACATGGGATTTCTCACTTACTATAACATATGGTTACAACACAGATTAAATGAATATTCATTTTATCTGTGGTTATAGCAACTGACGTATATTTTTTTTGTTCAAAACATTTTTGAATATTAAAAATCTTAAAAATATCATTCAAAATTATGTCTAAATGATTATCTAATTCGTAGCAAACTAACCTAATGATTAATACCTATTTTTAAAAAAATTATAGCTACAGAAATCGTTAATATCTTTTTTTAAATTATTTTTATAAAATTTATCTATTCTCACTATTACGTTATTTAGCCTATAGCATTTAAACTATTGAGCGCCATAAAGTGTTCAATAATGAAAAATATGAAAATTTATTTGCATGTTCTTAGTTGAAATGAGTAAGATTTTAAATATTTTATTTTTAAGTATTATAATTTTATATTGAATATTTATGTTGTCTTAAATTGTTAAAATCCTGTAAGAAAAAGTAATTTAAATTATTAATTAATAATGAAATAAAAAACTTTGACCAAAAATAAAAGTACTAATAATACAATTATGTTTTTATCTACAGAAACATCCTTAGTATACTCTTTTGATAGGTACATTTTATAGTAAAAATGAATATATTTTTTGTGTTATCATGAATAATATTATCATATACTTCTGATGGGTATGAAGACTAGGTAGATTATAAAGTGATCCCTTAAATTAACGAAGTATAATACCTACAATAGTAGGTCAGCACCTTCCCAGTCTGACTCAGACGTAATTTCCCTCCATTAGAATTTTCGGAGCTCAGCTCTGTTCTTGAAAACCTACCAAAACTCATAGTAAAAATTGTTCACTTGTGCCGTTCAGTTAGTTCCGATTAGACTCAGTAGATGTGGTCGGTATGGTTAATTTCGCCGATCACAAATGCCAGACTCAAATTTAAAAAGGAAATGTGATTTGATATAAAAAGATATTCCTAGAAAATTAATTTTAAAACAAAAATTAAAACAAAACAATTAAATTATTCATAATAAAATCACACATATTTCAAAATTTAAAAAAGAGGTAGATGTTTTAATCGCTATAATAATTTTAAAAATTCAAAAAATTCACATAAATTTTCATCAATTAACTCCAAAGAAATTGTGACTATGCAATTAAAAGATAGATAACGTCCATGGACATTAAATGAAAAAATATTTGGCTTTAAATTTATATTATAAATCACCCAGTGCACATAAATTTTTACGTTCCCAAAAAGTAAATTTACCAGGACTTTCAACAATTCGTCATTGGATAGGTCAATCAAAATTCTTACCTGCAGGTTTTAATCAAATATTTTTCAGTCATCTTAAAAAAAAATTTGAATCAACTGATTATAAAGAAAAAGTATGCACTGTTTGTTTCGATGAGATGTATATAAAAGAATTTATACAATATTCCAAAGAATTTGATTTCATTGAAGGTTTTGAAGACTTAGGTCAATATGGCAGGACAAATAAAAGTGCTAACTGTGTTCTAGTTTTTATGGCTCAAGGTATTTATTCACCGTGGAAATTTCCAGTCGCCTATTTTCTTTCTCATTCCGGTGTTGACAAAATCAATTTAAAAAATTTAATAATTGACGTTCTTAAAAAATTATTTGAAGTAGGATTGTGTCCAAAAGTTGTTGTTTGTGATCAAGGCACAAACAATCAAAGTACTTTAAAATCATTAAATATTTTAGAAGATAGCCCATATTTTTATGTTGATAATAATAAAATATTTTCTATATTTGACGTTCCTCATGTAATTAAAAGTTTAAGAAATAATTTAATTGAAGCCTGTTTTATTAAAGGTGATAATATAATCTCATTTGATGACATAAAAAAAAACTTATGAGTTAGACATAAAAAAATCATAAAAGTAGGCCTCTCATTAAAATAACAGATGCTCATATTTATCCAAATTCTTTTCAAAAAATGCGTGTTAAATTAGCTACACAATTACTAAGCAATTCAATGTCAGCAACAATCCGAACTTGCATACAAACAGGACAACTTCTAAGTAGCACTGCTTCAAACACTGCAGATTTTATTGAGTTGGGTGGTTATAACAAAAATCCAACAGCCAGAACGATTAGGACTTCGGTAAGAAGTAATTGTATGTTTTCTTTATGCACATCTACTAGAACAAATTGTGAGGCAACCTTAGAAGATGACAATCCTATAGTAATTGATCCAATAAGACCTCAATATCAAGTAAATTCAAATGATTCTTCATTAAATTCTGATTCCGACACAGAGTGTATTTCTAATTTATCCCTTTTTTCTTCTATATCATCTGATGAGGACTCTATTAAAAATGTAAATATTGATAATGATGTTACTTTAGAGGACTGTTCTGTTGCATACTTTGCTGGATATTTGGGTAATAAATGTATAAAAAAAATTAATTGTAACTTTTGTCAACATGAACTGTTTACAAATAAAAATGTATGTGATAAAAAACAATTACTTCTTCTGAATAAAAACTACACTCCAATAAATGATGCAAGTGGGCTTAAAGCGCCATCAAATAATTTTAATAATGTTATAAATAAAATTTTAAATGTTTTTGAAAATAATTATAAAAACTATTTTCATAAAAAGAAAATTAAACAACAATTAACTGAACTTGTAAAAAATAATAATACAATTAAAAAATGGCTGAACGAATCAATGACAAACTGTTTAGAGCATAAGTTGTATATAATTGAACACCTTTTAATATGCAAAATATTTAATAAAACAAAAATGTTTTCATCCACATCAAAATTAGCAAAACTTTCAAAACTAAAAGTATAAAACCAAATTTAAATAATAACAATTTTATATTTATGTATTCATTATTTTTTTGTTCTGACATTGTACCTATGAGTTGATTTAATCTGTTTTTCAATCGATCCATATATTTGCTGATGCACTGAGTATAGAACTTGCAGAGCCTGCTGATCATGGTGTTACCTGTGCCTGAGAAGTCAAACATTTTCTTTCTTTTACAAGTTTACCTGTATTGTTTTATTTTTGTAGGTTGCTAACCTTTTGCAACCATATCTTTGTGTTTATACTGTTGTTACTATAAAATTGTGATATGCAATTGTGTAAATAAATGACATATAACTGACAATTAAGTTTACCATATTATTATCATTGTATTTTATTATATTTATGTATAAATTATATTTTTATTGTTTTATTTTACTTACTTAATAATTTCATATTCAGGTAGTGTGAGTTGAATTTTAATTATTAATTTATATTTTATTTACTTTAAACTTGTTTTATACTTCTGTCATTTCTTGATATTATAATTACTACATCATATTCAACTATTCAAGGTGTATGAATATTTGTGTTTTTTGATTTATTTATTTATTTGGGTAATTACATTTTTCTATTCATTTAATGTATCAATATGCATAAAATAAATATACATGATTCGTAATCGTATCTAAATAGGTAAGTGATATATCGATCAATATATTTTTTAAGGGGCCACCAATTAGTAGTTGCCCCCCGGCGTCCTGATACCTAGATCCCGCACTGACCATAATACAAAGTTATAATTATTTGGGTACTTGTAAAATATATTACTATTTTATATGCATTATACCTATTTATAGTTTATATATAGTTAATCATGTTAATACCATCTTAACATTATAATAATATAGGTACTTGACTTATTGTTAAACGATGTTGAAATATATTTTTATTTTTGAAAAATGTCAAATGAAATCAGTTACAATTTATTAAATTGTCAATAGTGTGTCGTTATTCATATTATGTTATATCATATCATTTAAAATATTAAATCATTAGGTACGAGTGCTAGGAATTAAATATCAATAAAATGTACCTATATAAATAACTCTGACCGCAATGCAATACTAAGTTATCAGCACCCCGTGGCCCGCCCCGCCCAGTGCGGCAGCACTCGACTCTCGTTCTGTATTTATCTATACAGATTGTAAAATAATTATTTTTTGAATTATACAACGCATTCTATCGGCAGCTAGAACAAACATAATTTTAGTAGCCTAATATCTCTATACCATGGACTATCTATCTATTCTATAATCAATGCTAATACCTATAGTCTGTAAATATAACTATAATCTACAGTGGGTATTGCAAGTTCACAAAATACTGTTTCAGTTGATTCGTTAACCACGTCACGTCTTTTCATTAATTTTTGTGTCGTTGTTTAATTTAATTTATGTATTTGCATTAAATAATTATAGAATATAAAATTGAAATTTTTGGAACAAAATTATTAATTGACAATTTTATCATGATTAAAAACAAAAACCGTAACAATAAATATTATTGGGAATGTGAAAAGAGGAAACATAGTAAATGGCATAATATTAATAACGAATATTGTAATGCAAGAGCAGTAACAATTCTTGTTGATGGTAATCATATTGTTAAAGATAATTCTTTTTTAAATCACAACCATGGGCCTGACCCATGCCGATTATTGGTAAAGAAAAACATAAAATATATTGTTTCAAAAGCTTTGTCTTCGAGAGATAAACCTTCCCAAATAATACAGGAAGCAACGAGTCGCATCCCCGTCAATTCTCAGCCATACATGCCATCAGTTGAAGCAACGCGAAAAATTATTTCACGGTGTAGAAGACATCAGAAACCACCAGAACCAACAAGTTTTTCACAAATAAATATTCCTCTTAACGTACGTAAGTCTTTTAATGATCAAACATTTTTATTAAAAGAAAGTACTATTGAGGGTCACAAAATATATATTTTTTCTACTAAAGATGAAATATCAAAACTTGTCAATGCCAATTACTGGGTCATGGATGATACATTTAAAACTGTGCCAAGTATATTTTTACAAATGTACACTATACATGCACCTGATGGTGGAAATAATTCTAGAATTTTGCCATTAGTATATGTTTTAATGACCAGTAAACAACAATGTTGTTACGAACGTTTATTCAAAGACCTAATATCAATTTGTGATGATTTCGGTTTCGATGTTTCACCAAAATGTATTATAACAGATTTCGAAAAAGCTGCAATTAATGCTGCATTTAAAGTATTTCCAGAATGCCAACAAAAAGGGTGTTTTTTTCATTTAGGCCAAAATATTTGGCGAAAAATCTAGTCTAGTGGATTGGCTACTAAATATGGAGAAAATGAAGAATTTAGTTTACAACTTCGATGTATGTGGTCACTTGCATTTTTACTCCCATCAGATATACCTAACGCTTTTGATCAATTGAAAGATTCTTTACCCTATGCCATTCAAAATTACTTTGAAGAAAATTACGTGCATGGAAAAGTACGAAGGAAATTTAGAAATGGAATAGTATCTCGATATGAGCCATTGTTTCCACCATCATTTTGGTCAATACATTTCAATCATGAAAACAATATTCCAAGGACACAAAACAAAGTCGAAGCATGACACAAAAGATGGAAAGTATTAGTAGGAGCTGATCACGTTGGGGTATATCGTATAATTGAGGAAATGAGAAAAGAGCAACAACACGTTGTGGGTAAGATAAATTCACGAATACAAATTTTCTACTAATATTACAATAAAATATAATTTATTTATACATACATTTTGAATCCAGGGCAAATTCAAATTATTTTATCCGGACAAGCAAGGCCAAAACAAAATTCAAAGTACATAAAACGTCAAAACCAAATTCAAACTATTCTTAATGATAAAGAAAACAGGACAACCCTCGAGACAATACGAGGTATTGCATACAATTTGCACTATTAATTTTTATTTATTAACATTTAACTATATAACATAATTATCAATAATAATTTATTAGTATTTTTTATTTTTATATGTATGTATAAATATCAAATTTTTTAATTTTTAAAATATATTAGGAACAAAAAATGTACTTATAATTATTAATAATACAGTATATATTATTTTTAAGAATAAGTATCACCTATATATATGTGTGTGTGCATAATTTACCTATCTCAACATAAAATTACTTAATCGGCCATATGTCGGCCTAATGCGTGCCGGCCTATAAAGTTGTCGGCCATTTAGTATGTCGGCCTATTGCGTGTCAGCCAAATGTCTGTCGGCCAAATGTCTGTCGGCCGATTGTACCACACCCCTAATTCTCCTTTCTCATTTAATAGCATCTTTACTTGCGGTTTAAAACCTTCTTTAATTTGATTGCTGTTTTCAAAGAATTTTTTGAGGTTTTTTCTGTTTTCTTCCATTTCTGATATTTTCGCCTTCATATCAGTTCTTTTTTCTCTTCTTAATATTTTGTGTGTTTCTTTTCTCCAATTTTCATATATGATTTTATTTTCTTCAGTTGCATTTTGTAACACCTTCTTTCTAAGTTCGGATCTTTTCTTTATTGCTTCTCGACATTTATCATTAAACCATCGTCTTCTTTATCGTTTTGGTGTGTTTCCAATCACCGCTGAAGCGCAGTCTGTTATAATTCGTTTAGTTTGGTTCCATTGGTTTTCTATATCCTCTTTCGTACCTATTCTTCCCATTGTTTTTTTCTTATCTCCTTCTGTACTAGTTGTTCATACTACTTTGCTATTTCTCGGTCTCTAAGTCGGTAACATACTGCAGATTCAATGAATCAGATCTACTGAGTGAAGCGAAGGATCTTATGGTTTTACAATGATGTTAAATTTTTTTCCAGAGACACTTTTTGCTTACTTAACTTTGTCCAAATGTTTCATCTAGCAACTCTATAATGGTCGGAAATTCGATGCAGATGTTACTTCGAGGGTTTCCTGAGCTCTCATCTCAATATTTCTTCCAGGTAAACGAAAAAAAGCCTAAAACGTACCAAAACGGTGAAATTCGCCGTAAACGTTTCAAAAAAATTAAACGAAATTTGGGCTAAAAATAGAACTTTGAAAATACATTGGTCTTTAAAAGTTTATCCCTAATAAAGTTTTAAATAGGTATTTGACAAAAACGCTTGAAAATTTAATATGACTTTACTCATACACTTCACCAACGATATTGAAAAAATTTAAAAAATCTCATGATGAATTTTTAAGGAATGAAAAAAATTGCAAAATTATTGGTTTGGTGGGGGTGGAGCGTAGGATAGTAAGGGAGGGAGGGACACTGTCGAAACCGCTCCGCGCGACGGTACTATTCGCATGCGCCGCCCGTGCGCGTGTCTACGCCTGGGTTTGCGGTCCGTGGGGCTCAGTGATGGAGCGGTGGGTGTGGTCGGTCCCATCCCGCCGCCGACGCCGCGCGGTGAGACGCGTGGCGCCGAGGCGTGGATGGACCGACCTGGAGTCATACACGTTACGTGAAATACCATGGGGTTTGGAGGTAAGCCAGACGGCTAGTGGTACAGTGCCCCTCCCGGGAGTACCCCCGACAACGTGACGTGCCGGCGGTCGTATATATACCGCACGGTCGCGTCCCGACAATGACAAGTGAGAGCGTTGGCCGCGAACCCGTTGAAAATTGCCATCTGCCGGCAGACACCGCGCGAACGGATCCGCGTACAGATCGGGTTGCCGTCGTACAAAACCAGCATTCAACACTTCATGAAAATCTATAGACTCCGTGCAGACCTATACTAGCACCGCCTGGTTTATAACACGACAAGTTCTTTTATTATCAACATAATAAACAAATACGACAATAATCAAAATTGTAATATTGTTTTTTATTTTTGCTATTTGTTATTTGTCGACTATCGAATCTATGAGTACAGTTTTCGTCATTGAATAAAAATGAGTAACCGAATATGTTGTGTTGTTGATTGTAGCAACTCCTATAAAAATACAACCAATGTTAAATTCTACAGTTTTCCCAACAGACCCCATGAGAAAAACTTGAAAACATAAAGGGGTAAAGGCTGTAAACCGATTAGAGTAAGTTGTATTAACATAATTTTTGGAACTCTTTTATTTGGTACCTATTTTTCTACATACCTAGTGCATAACATAACTTTATTGTAATTCTTCTTTTTTAGAATAAATGGTCACATTTGGCAGCCAAAGTTTCATATGTAGTAATCACTTTGTTGGAAATAAAAAATCAAAAGATCCAAGCAGTCCTTCTCATGTGCCTTCCTTGTTTCCTCAAGTTTATAAAAAGAAATGTATAAATGAGGAATAGACAAGTGCTAGGTACAATCGTAATGTGAAACGTCAAGAAGCAAAATTAAAAATATTACCAGTTGATTCATTTTCAGATATACCATTAGGGCATAGTGAGTTTAACACTTTGAATACACTTGTTTGTACTGAATCAAAATCTGTTCATGTTGCTTGTCAAGCTGGTTTAGATTATCATAACAAAGATTCATTTAAATTTGAATGTGTATTTAATAAATCAAACAATGATGTATCAACTCAAGCATCAATTCCTATAGATTATAATTATACTTTTAAAAAGCCTAATTCCATTGACGTATGTTGTGGTTCAATACATTTCAATTATTTTCAAGGGTTTCATTCAATTGACAATGAATCTCAATTAAAAGATTTAACTGGCACCACTTTTAAAGTTTTTAAACTTTTATTATTATTAACACTTGATTCAACCTGTGGCTGTAGCACAATTAGTAAAGAAAATAGGTTATTAATGTTTTTAATAAAAATTAAACATGGTATTACATATTCGGCCATTAGTGTTCTTTTTAATGTTAATCGTACTACTGTTACAAGGATATTTTATAATATTCTAAATTCTTTAGTAACAAAAACAAAAGAGTTCATTTTTTGGCCAAACAAAAAAACTATTTTGGAAACTCTACCAAAATCTTTCAAAAAAAACTACCCTAACTGTCATTGTATAATTGATTGCACCGAAATTAAAACTGAACAGCCAAATACTGTTCAACAAAGAGTTCACATGTACTCTAGATACAAAAATGCTTATACAGTAAAAGTTCTTATTGCTAAAACTCCGAATGGTTTAATTTGTTTTTTATCAAAGTGTTATGGGGGTAAAGCAAGGGATACGTTTATTACCAACGATAGTGGGTTTTTATCCCGGTTTTTATTAAAACTAGAATCTGGAGATGAAGTGTTAGCAGATAAAGGGTTCCCGGGTATCAAGGTCCCTTGTGATGAAAAACAAAGTATTTTAGTAATGCCACCTATTCTTCATAATGGACGGTTCACAGAAGAAGAGGTGATTGAAACGTACAATGTAGCTAGTGTACGTATACACATTGAAAGGGTATTTGCCAGATTAAAAACTTATGGTATATTGAATAGAATCACCTCAGATTTACTTCTTCTATTGACAACATCATACATAACCCTAACTAGGTTCAAAAGCAACCAAAAACTAAAACATTTGAATAGATTTTCAACTTCTCCTAGCTTCGAATGGTTCAACAAGAAAAATTGACCCAAGAAAAGATTTTTATTTTTCAATATTTTATATAGTACTTACCACATCAGAAAACTTAATTCTTATTTGAATGAAAAAGCAACATGTTGTACATTTAAATTAAACCTAGTATTATTTATTTAAAATTTATATTTCAATTTCATAATGTTCTTGAAGATAAATCTAAGTATATAACAAAATTAAAAGTGTTAATACTTGGTATGATTAAATTATTTTCAACCACCACATGTAGTTTGCTACATCAATGCTTAGTTACTAATGTAACAGGGTTATCCCAAACCTAAAACAACAAATCAAATATTTTATTTTATTCAATAAATTTAATATTTTATTCAAAAATAAAAAATACAGTTAACTCTGAGAACAGGTTTATGATGTAGACCAGAAGGGTAGGGTTGTCAGGTTACAATCACCTCCATGACTGAAAATTCAACATTTAGGTATTTTGATAAAAAAATTAACTTTACAAATCTTCATTAGGTAATTGTTATTATTTGGTCATTTTAGAAATAATTATAAAATACTATTTTACTATAGCCAAAGTGTTATTAGTGTATTTTAATGACTTTAAATAATTAATGTTATTACCTACTATATAGATACCTTGCAATCATTGAAATAATGACAGAAGTTATGTATGCTTTTCTTAAAGTCAGTAAATCAATAGGATCAAAAATAATTTTAGAATGTCCGAAAGTCATGGGATGTATCACACGACAAAGTAATAATTTAATCATTTAAACTATTAATTTATAATTTTGCACTTTTTTTTTTTATTTAGGTATTTTTAAAACTTAATGAAGATGACTGACTGAAAATTGCAGAAGAGTGCCATAGCAAACCGAAAATGCTCATTATGTTGGGGTTCTAGATGGCAAACATGTTGTACACCATGTAGGTTTATTTGAAGTTTGGGTAAACTTATTTTTCTTGTATAAAACAAAAGTTTTTATAACATTATGTTTAATCATATTCTATTAGCGGCTTTAGACATTTTAGCTACAGAAATAATCAAAGTAGGTACTTAACTTTTGGCATTATGTGATGTGAACTGTATTTCAACAATGTGAAAATTGACATTACTGGTTGATGCAGTGACATTGGTGTACCTATTCAAATCACGTGAACTAGGCAAAATATTTTAAATAATGATATGGCTTTACTAAACCTCCTATAAGTGCTACATCGGGGAATATATCTTACTCTATTGTCGCTGATGAGGCTTTTCTTTATTTAGGTTCCTCAATTATGAGACTATGGACCAGGGTATGCCCTGATTGTGGAAAACAGCAATTACCATTAGACATAAAGATATTTAATTACAGGTAAAATGTCATGTTATTATATTTTTAAGCTGAATTTATAAATTCCGATTAAATATTATTACCTTTTAAACTTTGCAGAACCAGAAGGTGTATCGAAAATTGTTTTGATATACTAACATCAAAAAGTGAAGAATATATAGGGTAGTTATAATTTTAGTGAAGAGACAATTAACGCTAAAGTTAAAGCAACCACATTGCTTCATACCTTCATAAAAAGTAAGTAAACAGAATTTTGTACCAACTATGAGAATTATATAAGTGTGTATTCGTTTTATAATATTAAATTGCATTCCAGGAATATCATCTTAAAGCCAATCAGATGATGAAGAACACCATAGTCATCGAACAACTTATCAAGTGATTAGTTTGATGATTGTTTCTCAAATGGGTTCCAATTCTTATGATCGAAATGCTAAAGATATTCAAACAAAATTAACTGAGTATTTCTCAAATGAAAAAGTGTTATCTATAATATAATTAGGTATAATAATTTTTATAAAAAAAAACTATTCATTTTGATTTATTATGTAATAAATGAAATAACTTTTCATAATCTATGTGGTTATATTTATAAATAATAAAATAAAGCAGTTTAAACAAAAAATCTTTAACTTAAAGCATAAAAATTAATTCAGCAACGTATAATATTAAATCAATAGACAAATAAATTTTAAAATAGTAAAAATAAAGTACCTATCACATGGTAACTTGTCTTCATATTATCTTTAATTACATAATATATTTATTCATTTGGCTTGAAACGTGAGTTACATATTTCTAGGAATATTTGCCATGAGACCTGCAATGGTTCAGATTCTATAGGAGTTGGGGGAATGGGTCTGCTATTGTTAAGCTCATAAATGAGAGCAGACATGATCTGTCGCTAATTTGAATGTTTAAACAAAGTATAAAATATATACTCATGTACTGATGATAATTCCTATGATGTTTACTTTTTTTTTATTTGGATACCTAGGTGGTTCATCTGTACTTTTTTTTTCGTCATCACTACTCTCAGTAGTTCAATAAAATAATAAATTGTAGTAAATTAAAAAAAAAAAAAAAATATTGAAAAAATGCATTAAGTATTTTTTAAATTAACATTTACTGTTTTTCACTTAATGTTACATCTATTAGACATTTTAAACTGTAAATGAGAGTATTTTTTTTTTCAATTGATACACTTCCAGATAATAACATTTTTCTCTTGTATGTTTTTCTTTTAAGTATTTCAAAATTTTTCACTAGCAGGAATTGTACATTTTGTATTCAAATATATTGATTGGAATAATTTAATTTAGTTAATTTTCATCTACATCATAAATAATTGTTCACCATTAAAATAATATACAAACACTCTAGACAGCTTCAGATCTTTTCTCAAGAGGAATTTCAATGTTCCACAGTGGTTTTCTATAGTTTCAATAATTTTTTTAATATTTATCTTAATAATACTATCTATTATACGCTGAAAACAATTTTAAGCTGATATATTAAAACTATCATTTCAACATATTAATTATTAATTTAACTCATACATATTGCTCCAACTCCAATGAATTTGTAAAATAATAACATTTCACAATATTGATAATGTATTATTTTAATATTGTTGAATTACTTTTTTTTCTAATTTTAAGAATCTTAAAATAAAAATGTCCAAGAATTGTTAGTCATATGTATAATTATAAAATATTAAAAATGACTAAATTTAATTTAAATCTATCTCGTGTGTCATATTTAACATTGAAACTGATCATAAACAAACAAATTCATTAATTTTTTGACTATGCATGTATTGTGTAATATGTGTTGTTGTTTATTTAATTTAATTTGTAAGTAAGGAAAAAATATTTATATATTATTTGTATACTAAAGTGCAAAAGAATCGACATTTGTAGGTATAGGATACGCATAAAAAGTAGTCATATATATATATATATATAACAAATACTGTATATTATTTATTACATTATATTTGGTTACTATTGTAGTTATACCTAGTAAAAAAAAAAAACTGAAATTATATTTGTGAATTTAAAATAATACTATGGGTGCTGTGATTTTAAAAAAGTGAGAACACTTCAGTGTTAGAATATTACTAAACATCATGGCTGGGCATTTATGATGTAAAAATTTACTTTTAATCTTTAAAATACTTATAACTTTACGAGTTTGATTTTATCCAATATATTATGCTGTTATTTTTCAGTTTGAACATTTTATAGTCAGGTTAAGTTAATGTTTCCCTTATTTAAATTCCATATTAAAAAAAAAAAAAAAAAAAAAAAAAAAAAACTAAATATATTGTGTTTTTTAGAACTTATTGGTTTGATGAAAAAAAAAATCTAAAATATTATTTGTAAAATTGTAGTAGAGATTACATAATAATATTTTTGTATAATCCATGTAATTTTCTGTATGAATATACTTAAATCAAAATTGTTAAAATTTGGTATAAATTCTTAATTTTAAATAAAGAAAAACAAAATTAATTAATTTTTTTTTCTATTGAACCCATTACTTAAATAAATTGAAGAAAAAAACTTTTTTAAACTTAACTTTTAGATTCTGACTGAAGCAAAGGCTCTTATGGTTTTACAATATTTTTTTTTCTGGAGGCTCTGTTTTGTCTAAAAGTTTCATCTAGCATTTCTATAATTAGGAAATTTTATATAGATAGTACTTTGAGGGTTTATTAAGCTTTAATCTCAACATTTTTTCTAGGCAAGATGAAAAACAAAATTGAACTTTGTTTTTTAAAAAAAATCTCTAATTTTAGTTTTAAATATTTGACAAAAACTTTTGGAAATCTAATCTGACTTTACTTATATACTTCTTTAACGATACTGAAAAGATTTCGAAAACCGTGGCTCAGAATTTTTTTTGATTACAGTTTAAGTAAATTAATATAATACAATTTTTAGGTACTAAACTGTTTTTACGTCAATTTTCTACTTAAAAAATTTATTTGAAGAAATTAGTCTATTCAATCTGAATGAAACTTTGAATACAGATAGAAAAAAGAGTTTTTGAATATTTTTTATAAGGCGAAGTACGTACTTTTTTCTTCTGTGTTCACTTAATGAGTTTAAGGGGGAATATCCACTAATTTTTTTTTGGTGAATCAATGAAATTTCTACACCTATGTTTTAAACTATGTTTGAAATAAAAACTAAAAATATTTTTAAAAATTTCGCTAAATTTTTTTTTGGAGTAAATAGCGTTTAAAAATTGTAATTTTACATTTTGAGTTCCATTCCACTGGTCTGAGTTTTGTAGTTAGGAGCATGTAACTTTGAATATAAAATCTAGGCATGTTGGTATACTGTCGTTGGTCAATTTTTGAAATATATGTATACAGTGTGATCACGCTATTCGGTACCACTGAATATCTCAGTTGAGTGACCTTGTATTGAAATGGAGTTTTCGGGAGGTGATAGGGAGTACTTAAATACATATTTTCAGACCAATTGCAAATTTTTAGCTCTCTCGGTACGCGCATGCGCAATACAACTTACTTTTTTTAAATGACAACCCACATATTTTTCTGCAGATTTAGGTAGAGTATTTTTTTTTAAACATTTATTGTATAAAAAGTTTTTTTCTATTTTCAAAACTGACCAACTTAGAGTAAGTCAAAATTTGAATTTATGCATAATTCGTGTACAATGATATTTTCATTTAAATAATAAAATAAATGTGAAATAATTAAACATTATTTTTAGTGTATGATATTTCGTCAACTGTATTAACTAAATGTAGAACAAAGTAGTTATAATAATAATAATTATTATTATTATTAATGTTATAATAAAAAATTAAATGATGAAATAAATTTATCTTATGAATTGTTCGAAGTTTTCACCATCATGTTCTAAACATGATTCCAGTTGTTTCAAAAATGCAGTTGATGTTGCTGCCTTGATTGGTCCTCACTTAAGATATCACATGTTGCCTGTATTTTGTTTTTTAAGTCCTGAAGATTGATAGATAGAATCTCCGGTACGCAAATGTTGGACATAATCGATTTTATATGGGCGCATTTTGTGTTTTTTTAGAATTTTTTGAACATAACCATATGAAACTCCACTTTCGCGAGCAACAGCCTAATTGACGACCGTGGATAAGCCCTTATGTATGCTAGTACAGTGTTTCCCAACTTCTTTTACTTGCGGAACCTTTGCAGGAGCTTGAACTTTTTGTGGAACCCCCATATTTTTCTATAGTTGTAATGCTGACATGAGTTTTTTACAATTAAATGAGAGGATTGTCGGATACTTCCGGCACCAGGTTTTCGCGGAACCCTTGGCGCCGGCTCACGGAACCCTTAGGTTCCGCGAAACACCAGTTGGGAAACACTGTGCTAGTACCTGAAATTCTGTATCGTCATCTAACATATTTTCTCTGCGCCTTTGCTGGTTTATTTGTCTGCAGGAAATGTTCCTTCCTGGTGCACTTAATAACCAGTCATACACGGATATCGCACACACTTTGTTCGAGTCTAGTTACAGAATAAAAGTAAAATAATATTTTTCATCAAACCCATAATAATTACATTACCTGCTTATCTTATTGTTATTAGAGTTATTTTAAAATTAAACAAAATTAAACTATAAAAATAGTTAAGATTTTAATCCAATTATATCAGTTTACTAAATAAAAATTATCACATACTCGAGATATTCATTCTAGTGACCAACAGTAATATCAAATTATTATTTGGAAACAGACAAAGTAAATTAAACATTTATTTCACACTTATTTTATTATTTAAATGAAAATATCATTGTACACGAATTATGCATAAATTCAAATTTTAACTTACTCTAACTTGGTCAGTTTTGAAAATAGAAAAAAACTTTTTATACAATAAATGTTAAAAAAAAAATACTCTACCCGAATCTGCAGAAAAATATGTGGGTTGTCATTTAAAAAAAAGTAAGTTGTATTGCGCATGCGCGTACCGAGAGAGCTAAAAATTTGCAATTGGTCTGAAAATACATATTTAAGTACTCCCTATCGCCTCCCGAAAACCCATTTCAATACAAGGTCACTCAACTGAGATATTCAGTGGTACCGAATAGCGTGATCACACTGTATATATTTTTAAGCTATTAGGGTTCAAATTTACCTAAATGTTGAAAGTTGGATAAAATAAGTTGACTTTCCCAGCCTCGGTTAACATTGATTTTATAATATTTAACTATTACTAAAAATTTACCATTTCACAAATCTTTAAAATTAAATTGTTTTAACACTATAAGGAGTGTGTTAAAATAAAAGTATTAGATTGCATAAAAGTAGAAAAAAAATCATAAGTACTTTTGAATACAGAGAAAAATACATATTTATTATTTAAATATAAAATAATATATAAATAATTATATCTATATTAATTAATCAGGTATAAAGTTATAAAAAATATAAAAATTATGAAAAGAAATAAAAAAATTATGTTTTTTTAATGCAATGTAATTTTTTTAGTGTTGCTTAATTATAATTTATAATTTATTCATTTGATAGTATACATCTTTGTTTGGGTTCAGTGCAGATAAAGTGGGTAATACTTATTAGTAGGGGTCTCAAACGATATCGATATCAATGACAAATATCATGATATTTTCGATATCGATATCTAAATAAATATCGTGATATTAATAGAAAAAAATCAATTTATGAATAATGACTAATGAGTAATGAGTATAATATTGAATAATCAATATTAAATATAGAATAATCTATATCTGATATCTATTTTAAATTCACTTAGTGCCTATTTTAAGAAATTAAAATAAATTTACCCTATGTGTATTGTATAATATTCATTATCCCATGGTTGTACTGTTATGGGTTGCATAATAAACATTAAACTATACAAAAATATTTATATTTATTTTTCATCTATTTAAAAATATTTAAGTTATAGTACTTCAAAAATTGTTTTTAATGTCTGTGCACTCAGTTCATAGTTTGCATCAAAATTTGCAATTAAAAAAAACTAAAAACTACATTTTTTTTTGTATATAATATTTTAATATATTTCTGTGTTATGGTAAAATAGTGTGATATCGATGTATCGATAAATCAATATATCGATATATCGATATATCGATATTAAATTTGGTTTTTCGATATCGTGATAAAATATCGGAAATATCACTTCGATATCGATATTTAAAAATATATCGTTTGAGACCCCTACTTATTAGTAATAATTAATACAATAAAACAATTAATTATACTATTAAATTTAAAATAAATATGTTAAATATAATATGGTATAAAATTAAAGTTTGAGTCTTAGGACTTAAGGACTTAAGTATAATATTAAAATATGAATTCTAATTAGAAATTTAAAAGGTTTCGTTATGAATTCTTGAAGTTCATTTTTTTTTATTTGGTACTTTTGAATTTGTCTAACGAAAAGGAATGTGTCGTAGTAGCTAGACTCCGGGTGAATTATCAGTATATTTTTCAGCAATCAAACTAAACTTGACATTTATTCTCATGGTATCTGAAAAATTAAATGACAAGCATATTATTATGCAATGAAACGTTGAGGTAGAAACAAAGGCCAGATTGCAAAAATACATTTTTTAAACATGAGTACTAATTTAATAATTATTTGTAAGACACAACATATAGTATAAGATTATTATTTGTTCATTTATTTATTTTAATTGATTAACGTTCAGATAAAATCAAACAAATTTACCAATAATAACTTTTTAATATTGTGAATATGAAAAACTTGGCCGAAGTTTAAAACAAGAATAATTTGACAAAACAATGTTGCTACATATTCATGTGACAATTTACAAACACAGTTTCTTAGATAATAATATTATCCAGCAACAGAGATAATTTAATAAGTTAGAAAATTAGAAATATAAATTTTAAAATAAAATACAATATTTAAGTACTTACTTAATTTGCCAAAGTAATCTTTTTTTTAAAGTTTTCGTTAGACTTAATTCGCTCTGACTCAAATCCATCTGCAATTTTTATTGGAAATATTTGATCAAGATCATTTATACTTTGATAAGCCATGACTGAATTAATTTTAGTGATGTTGGATATTTAAAAATAATAACAAATTCTATACTTCATGTTTACTATTATATTTAATGAATTTTTGATAATCTGAAAACCATACAACAAAAGAAATTATAATGCTATTACATATACAATAACAAACATAATAAATAATATTAATTTAAGGTATAATGTATAATATATAACCTTAGAAAACAGTAGTCTTCTATAATCATTGGTAGTACCTATTTTCCTTCCTATTACACAGTGTATAATAAAATGTTATGTGCCGGTACAGTTAAGCTTGATTGAGCCTGCCGATAACATGTAACGTTAAATGAGTTTGCACTTTTATGCACTTCGAAAGAGTAAATGGTTTAAAGATGGGTGAAATAATTGGTTTAACACTGGTTTTGTAAGAATAGTTATTATATTATATAGTTATTATATTATTAGTTATTTTATTGTTGAGTAACTCAGGATTTTACATATTATTAAGATTAATTGCCGTTCAAACTAACACCGGGAGAAGAGCCGAACGGTCTTACATATTGTTGGTTCTATGGATGACTGTCCCACTCATGGTGGTGTGAGTTGTTCATGTACAAAATGTTTATTCTGCATTTATAAAATAATAGTAATAATACTAAAGAATGTATTGGGTGGTCGATTATATGTAATATAAGCATATTTGCTTATAACACCATGTAATAAATTATTCTATTGATGGGCTAATTTTGGGTTCTTGAGATTAAAGAAAAATCATAGAAGCAGATTATAACTAACGATTGACTTAATTTTTTTAAAGTCATTGAATTGTCTAAATATGACCACATTACCAATACTGAATTATACTAGAGACAACATACTATTACAATAACTGAGCCATAGAAATAATATTGTGATGTCTCACAATGTTAAATATGCGTTAGGTTTTGTTTTTGCCTTGTTTTTTTTTTTTTTTTAATTAAAATAAATGTATCTAACGTTTTTCCTTATTTATATTTTACATTTTTTTTCACTGAGAAACACCAACTTTAGTAGTTTGCAATAGTACAATCACTGGTGAAACTAGTTTGTTATGAACACATTGATAAAAATGTCAAAAAAATTGAGTACCCAATTATGAAGATTAATTAATTGTTTCCAAATGGGCAGGGAAATAATCTAGTCAAAATATTTATTTAGGTACTTGTATACACGAGCACATTTTAAAATAAAAATATGTTAATAAGATAGAAGATACAATTTGTTGTATACTACAATGTGGTGCTTATAAAAGTTTAAAGGTGAATTATTTCTGTTTTAATTGACTTCTATTGACTTCTTTTTTTTTTTCTTCGTATGGCATGATTATCCGGGAGTGTAGATCCTAGGGTCTACAGTTCGGAGGCCGGTTTGGCAGAATTTCTATTGGGGCACCCGTAGGTTTCTGCCATGCCCCGGAGTGGGGGATGGCAGTCTCTCTCCGAAGACAGTTGTTTCCTGTCCAAGTAGAGAGACTGCCAGAGGCCGGGTTCGAACCGGCGACGGTACGCGTCATAATCGACGCCTTAGTTCACTTGGCCACTCCGTCCCCCAGTAAGTGTAATAAATCATATTGATTGAGTAGTGAAATAAATCTACTCACTTGGTCTGCAATGAATGAATTTTGCTCTGGTAGATGAAACAAGTTGATAGAATATGTAAATTATTCCATTGAACACTGAAAAACGAAAAGTAAGAATATTTAAAAAACTGTCTTAAGTTTTGGTATGGAGGTACTGGCTACTAATAATTAGGCTCATAGAAAATTACCTATTTATCAGCCTCAATTTACAATAATCATGGGACAATTTAGATATTAAATTAAGTTAAATGACTATAATATGGTCTTATTCATAGTATAGTTAAAATAAAAATTATTCAATAAATCATCTTCATATTTAATAAATACACGATTATGTAATTTGTATTGTTACGAACCACTGCTATATATATGATAGTATATGATTAGTATGATATATTTTGTTATAAGACAGAGCATTGTAAACTACGTCGGTCAAAAGGAATGTGCTGAGCAAGCCCTTTTGATCGGACGCCGCTCGACTGTTAGTCTCGGTAAGACACCGGCTAGGCAGTCTTGGTATAACAGTGAAATAACTCACACGAACAGACTATTACAGAACCTTTTTATTATAAGTATTTGCCATAATTTTGTACATTTAATAAAGTTTAATTACCTATACATTATTCAAATTGTAACTAAATTTATTTGTGATTGAACACCTCAGAGTGTTCATAACATTTTGGTGGCAGCGGTGGAATCCGTTAAACTGTATCTCGCTACTACGTCATTTCACGAGTAAGAGGAATATAAAGAAAACTTAAGTGACAAAAACCGCAAGTACCTACAAGTTCACCAATTCAGACCATCCAGAAACTTGAGATCATCCAGACTCTTCAGAACGTCAGAAAATCCGGTAAAATTTATTTGTATTATTTTCGTCGCTATTTTATGGTCGTTGGCCGCCCGAATTCATACGCCGAACATTACGTCATATCACTACTATGATTTTAAGTTTATTTATTCCAAAAAAAAAAAAAAAAATAAATAAATAAATAAATGATTAAAAAATTGCCAACTTCCACTTCAAATTCTACTTAAACAAAAATAAATTGACAATAGTTAATAATGATAAGAAATATTATTAGAAAACTTCAATAAATAACCATATTAGTGTAGTTGCCAGAACATAATAGAAAATATATATTATTTTATTTTCAAAAACTAGCGCTAATCAAGTGTTATTGTACAAGTTAGATATGAAAAACATGAAAATTGTTTAACTTTAACATATTAGTAACAAACTATTAAATGTAAAGAAATAATACATTCTAATTATTTTTTGAAAATATTTCTGTGGTCATAACAAACAAGGACAAAGAGAGACATATAAATATATATTATAAACAATTTACTGTATGAATTAATCAAAATTTTTTACTTATTACCTAAATTATAAAATATAATAATAATGATTTATTACAACATTGAAATTTTATAAATTATAATATATATTATTAAGTTTATACATTGCACGTCTCCCTATAACAGGGGTGGCCAAACTTTTTTTTGTCACGATCTACTAAAAATATACTTGACCTTTGAGGATCGACTTTCATAGAAAATTGTGTAGTTAAAATTATACAGATAAAACTTATCGACAATTTGTTCACTACAACCTCAATTAATTTTCGTGCGCGTGTCCCTAAAAATAAATTCCAACATGATCGACTTTGAAACTGTCCGTGATCGACCGGTCGATAGCGATCGACCGTTTGGCCACCCCTGCCCTATAAGCTTAGCTTGTGCTTGGGGAGCAGTCTTTATCAAATATTACAATGATAATTTATTGTATAGTAAAATACATTAGGCAAAAGATTATAGGATAAAATTATAACTGAAATATAAATATACTAAATGAAAATATAAAACAAAGATAAAATGACAAATATGTTATTACTCATTACTAATATGGATAAATAAGAGAAAAAACTACAATGTTAAATTGAGATGCGAAATACACTTTTCGAACGATTTCAATTCATAAAAATTATTTACATTAATATTTAAATCTTGACACAGTTTTAGACCTTTATATAAAACACTTTTTTGACCAAATACTTTATTCAAAATGGTTAGACTTATATTTATATTACAACTATATCTTGTATCATGATGGTGATCTAAGAAGGAAATTAAATGTTTGTGTTTGTAAAGTTCAATAAGAGTAGATAAATTAAAAATAAACTTAAAATTATTAACTTTTAATTCATTATATATCAAGTTAGTGTTGGTTCGTATAGGTAAATTTCACAGATATTTAATTATATTCTTTTATATGAATTATTAAATATTTATTTTACTTCTTTAAATATGAAGAAAAATTTACGTATAATATTAATTATATAATTAATATGGCTATCCCATTTAAGTCTATTATAAATAATTAACCCAAGATATTTTAATTCTTTAACTTGTTCAAGCATAATGCATTCTGAAGTACGTTTATCAATCAAAATCAAATTACATTTTAGAGAACAAACTTTTAGTATATTTGTATGTACAGTGTTATAATCTTGTGTATTGAAAACAATGTATGTAGACTTGGATCAGTTTAATTTTAGTTTGTTTTTTGTAAAACCAAGTATTAATATTATGTAGAGTTATATTTGCTTCAGAATATAGTTTATCTATAGTTTGTTCTGAGATTAAAATGGATGTATCATCTGCAAAACTTAATATGTTTGTATTTAAATTTTTATTTATACTTAAAAGATCATGTATAAAAACTATGAATAATAAGGGACCTAGTACTGTGCCTTGCGACACTCCACAGGATATTCCCAAAATGTCACTATAATGATCATTAAGTTTAACTTTTCGAGTTCTATCGCTTAAAAAGGATTTTAATAAATTATTTGGCAGTCCACAAATACCTGATCAACACAATCAAACGCATTATGAACATCTAGAAAAATACCCATAACTTTATAATTTTAGTCAATATTTTCTCTAATAAAACTATCAACATTAAATAGTGCATAAGTAGTGGATAACCCAGATCTGAAACCAAATTTTTGTTTAGAAAATAATTTTTTTTTTTATTTAAAAAATCAAGTAATCTGCATCTGCTTTTGATACATTTTTCAAAAATTACTGACAGAGTTATAGATAATGATATCGGTCTATAATTCCCATATAATAATTTATTACCTCTTTTGAATAATGCAATTACAATACATGTTTTTAAATTATGAGAAAATATATACCAGTTAGTAGAGATTTATTATAAATAATTGATAAAGGTATGAACATTGAATTAGAAATATTTTTAAGTATGTAATTTGATAATTTATTTTTGTAAAAAGATGTATAATTATAACTTCATATTTATTTACTTAATATTTAGTATAATAGAAGTTACTAATTATTTCCAATAATTAAACTGATATAATTTTTAATACTATTTGTTGTTGCCAGGTAGATAGTTGTATGTGTATATATTGCATTTAATGTAATTTACAAACCAAAAGTTTTAAAACATATGACGATCCAACGACAATATCCTTCTTCTTAATCAAAATCCAGAAGTTGATATATTATCTGGAATGTGTACGATCTAGATAATGTTCATGGTAAATTGCAAACCTGACACAGAATAATTTAAATTAATTCCAAATTGATATAGCTAATAATAATATCTAATTGTTGACATTTTACTGAATCATAAAAGACCACGTATTACTTGTCTTGGTCTACAGCTGATATAAAAAATTTGACATAATCCTCGAAAATGCTAAGAACTTTGCACAACACTGTTTCAATAACTAAGCAGATTGATATGACAGTAGCTCCTTTCAACTGATGGTTACAGTCGTCATATGTGTTGTGTATTGTATGTTCTATGTGACTTGATTTTGTTATATTACAGTGGGATGGATAGATATGGTCACAGCATATACCAAATTTCCCTAAAAACAATGAACAAATAAAATAGCTGAAATGAGATTTATAATAAATTATGGCATTTAAGACTAATATGTGAATTAGAAGGGGAATAGATCAATTTTAACGATACTTAGTTGACGAGAAAATAGATAAATATATTATTACTGGTGTAAATCTTCCATAGAGTGTTAGCGTACAGTGAACCAAACCTCAACACTGATATCACATCGTTGACAGTTGGAATTTTGTTTATATCCTCTACATGATCATTCTATGCGCTGAACGTATGGCAGTGAATAGTCAAGTGTCTTGTGAACTATATTAAATGAGACAAAATGTACTATTGATTGACAAATAGTTACAACTATTGGTCAATAGACTATGTACATTTAAACCTAATTAAGTATAGTAAGTAGCTGTAAATTTAATAGTAAATTGTAATATTAATCCAATAACATACCGGTAAATAAAATTGGTAGGTACTGCACGAGGAAAAAGCCTTTTCGTTTGAAAGTCACTGAACATTTTACTTTGAAAGCGTAGTGAACACGACGTATACCTTTTAATAAGATCACTAGTGTCTGTGGTTTTGGTAAAGAAATAGGATTTCATTTTTCAATCCTCAGATCACGCCTTACAAACAAAAATAAATACAAGTTATCACTACAAATGGATATCGTAACAAACATTTCGTACCCGATAGGATCTTCGGAGAAACCAAAAAAAAACGGATCTGTATTGTCGTATTGAGACCGGCAACAACGTAGTGTACACCAAACGCCACTGTTGTGACTTGTCATATTGAAAATTACAATTTATTAAAAAAATAAAATAAATATTCAAAATACAATATTAATCGGTAACATTACGTGTGAAAAATAAATAGTTCGTCTCTTCGTGTTATCACGGTCCGTTGCTATCACCACAGAATATGCCGTGCTATCAAGGTTTATAGATAATATTATCTATAAACCTTGCCGTGCTATTACGTAGATTCGCGCTTTTATCACCGACGCACCGGTTCCCTCCGAAAACGCGACAGCGGATTTGATTACAGTCATTCGCTCTTTTGGTCGTAAGCACGAATTTATTAATTAATTAATTCGTGGTCGTAAGTGTTCGTACTCCGTCCCGTTTACCGGTGTTAATTATTTCCTAGGCCCTGGTGTTCCGTAGTGACGGAAAAATCGTGAAATGTGGCATGAAGATCGCACGCAAGCGAATCTACCGGGTGGTTTAATGTCACTGACCGCCGGAATGGACAAAATGCCGATTCTATGGAATAAATTCAAGTTATCAGGTATTTAAAATATATTTCATTGAGTAATTTCAATGGCATATTTGATTTGATTTTATGCGAGCGGTGATCGGTACTTTGCTTATGCGCAAATCGATAAAGTTTGGTGAGGGAGGTTTTCAGTTTAATCCTGAATTTTCATAAGCAAAAAACAAAGCGGCATGGTGCAAAAATACTCTCTGGTACCTACTAATGTTAAACCACAGATTATACAAACAGTTTATTTAAGGGTTTTTTTTTTCGTTCGACGTTTTCATTTTTATTACACCTATGATGATGTGGATGCGTTTAAAATATTTGATCTAAATTTAAATTTTGGTATCAACGGTATGCTGATTGTAAATTGTCAGTACCTACATCTGAATTTAAACGTAATACAGATATTGTGGTGCAGTTTTTTTTCTACTAGAAATGTTCCACTTTACGGGACACCTTAAATTATGGAAATTTGTCTTTTTAACTTCAAGTAGGTATATCAACGCTTTTAAAACAATGGTTCAAACTAAAATTGCCGCTGATTGTTAGTTTTTTAGTTATCACAATTTGAATATTGCATATTTACACATATACGTAAAGAGTGTACTTATGTATTTTTCTGATGGTCAGATGGCTATAACGTTTTTTCATTTTTACTTTTACTAAAAACCAACCATTTTAATGATTTAAAGGTGGTTGAACAAAAAATTGGTCCAAATCCATAGTTTTTGTCTTTTTGAGTTATGACCGTTTTAAACTGTACCCACATATTCTCTGTAATGTACGATAGTCGATTTATTTTAGCCTAATTTACAGTCTGAGTACCTAGTTGGTGTAGTGTTATTAAAAAATAAGAAAATGTGTAATCAGTTGATTTTTGTATGAATAAGAACAATTAATCATTTTTGAAAATACATGGAATTGTACAGTTTTCACTTTTCACACTTTTTGATAGATAGCTACTGCAATGCAATAGTTGATAAAGAATTTATTGAAATTAAATGTAATTTTTTTGATTTATTTTCATAATTGTTCTAAGTATACTTATTATCGACCATACAACCTTATCAATATTATAAATTTATAAATACGTTGGTGACAAACTTTTCTTGATCTGAATGTGACTTTATACTTTAATTAAAGCTACAATAATACAATTTTAATACACTAACATCGCACAATGTTATCTTTTCTTAATATTAAATATTTGAAATGGGCTTGTATAACAAATAGAATGTAGACGTAGATGTTCGATTAATTTAAGATGGTAAGTGTCAAGAATTGTTTAGTCTTGAATACTTACTAGTCTCTTTGTTAAAGCATTTCTTAAAAGACCCAAGTAAATAAGAAAATGTGACTTAAAATACCGTAAATCATTATTTATTGTATTACAAACTCCAGATATTGAAACAGTAAATAGAAAAATATACACGTTTTCTAGATACATGATTTTAAATAAGAAATCATAGAACATAATTGAATTTTATGTAGATTTTAGTTTTATTTGTTATATTTTTCATTCATTGTTTTATTATTATAGGTAGGTAGATAAGCTACGGTTTGTTAAATTTATTTCCTAGGTGTTGTGATATAGTTTTTTTTTTTTTTTTTTAAAGTGCAACATTATTTGATAATTATTGTTTATTTTGGAACTAAAAAGACTTATTATTTTAAAATGTAAGTTATTTGCATACAAAAAAATTTGAGACACAAAATATTGACACACTTAGTTTTAAAATAAAATTATTATATAGTTTTGTAACATACAATATTGTTCAATAAAAAAGTAAATTCATTATTTTAAAAATTAAAAAAAATGTTATTTTGTTATATTTTTATTTACTCCATCAATTTATTGTGGTATATATTGTTTTATTTATTGCCCAAATTTAATATTTTGGAGCCAATTAAAAAATGGACATCATAACTATTCGAAATAATTATTAATACTTACTGACAATATTTATATTTCCCTCGTTTTTTTTTTTTTTTTTTTTTTTTGTTTCAGTGAATTAAACTAGAGTTTTTATGTATTTCCAGTTGACTCTATTTCAAACTAGATGTATTATATTTGATAATAAGTAATTATTTGATCAATAGATATTATAAGATAATAACCTTGGTGGTTTTCAATATAAATTGATTTATGGTCATGCAACAAAGTCAATCTTTCTTGTCACATTCTTGATATTTGCAATATTTTTCAGTCAGTACACATTATTAAAATAAATGAAAAAAAAATCCTAGATAATATGTATAAAAGATAAATTATTACAATTACATTTTATTAAAACAGAAGATAGGTTCTATTTAATTTAGTAGGTACCATGAACCAGAATATGTGTTAAGTGAAATTATTTTATGATTTTTACTGAATCAGATTACTATTAAACTTAATTTATGAATTTATTCAAGATTTAAATAATATTCAATTGTAACAACTAATTAAAAGAGTTTCTTGTTTTAATTTTGAGTAATTTGTCTCATCACAAATATATGTACATATTTGTACTAAATGTTCAAATATTCAGAACATTAATATGTTTTTGCACATTGTATTTTTACCTCGATTTTTACAATCATTAATTTACCATTTCATGTCAAGTACATATATTCCTACAATATAAATAATACATATGACTATGACAATACAGTTAATATTGTCAATAAATAAGTTAACTAGAAAATAGGTTAAATCCAAAAAATTAAAATAATTAGTAGGTAAATGAGATAATGGGCCATAAAATTGACAAATCATCATCTTAATATTGAACGCTAAATATGATCGCTTTGAGTGCATTACTCAAATTATATTATATATATTCTTCAAAACAGTCAGGTTAGGAAAAATTGCCTCTAAGTGATAGCTAAAAACTATATATTTAGCATTCAACACTGTCGTCATAAGACATAAATAGTTTTTAATAAATTTACAAATAATTGTAAAATATGCAATTGAGAAAATTGAAAGTATGTTAACTATAATAATCTATTGAATTATATTTTTTAATTTGAAATAAGTTTGCTCCAAAATAATTTTAATCTAAGATGTGACATATTTTGAAAATCAGATATTTTTAACATGTTGACTTTGATGAGACTTATTAAGTCAAACTGTTATTACGTTATTATAGTTAACTGTCAATTATTTGCAACTTTACAAGCAATGTTGTGTATTCGTTTTTATTGAGTGTAAGTAGAAGAGTGTTACTAAGAAATATGATTCTGCCATAAGGACTGTTATTGAGGAAAATAGTCAGAGGATATTATAATATGATAATCACAGTCACAAATATTAGCCATGCATTATGCCTTTATTATTACCTCTTAAGTAATTTCCCCTAAGCAATAATAAATGACATATATAAAAGCTATTTTATGAATCTATTAGATATAATAATTATATCTAATAGATTCATAAAATTAGTGTACTAATATGTAAGCTCTATAAATTATTTATAGAGCTTACATATTAGTACACTACTTGTTGTCATTATTATTTCTGACCAGTGATGTTTATTTATGTTATAAATACAAATTCTTGGAATTTCCATGTGCCCTTTACTGCATATCACTTAAATTTACAATCATTTTTGTGTGTAAGTTACCTTCAATAGTGATGGGTTTACTAAGCATGATTTATTTCATAAATAATAGTTGATGGTTGTGGTTTGAATCCATCTAATAAACCAATATGCCTAGAAAAAAAAATAAGATGGGTAGATACCTATTTATTAGAATATAGTTTATACAATGCAAAATGCATATTTTTTTGGTTGATCTCACACAATGCGTTCCAAGTACATAATTCATTTCCTGTAACAAGGGTTTCATAGCTACAAATTTTATATTGCATTTTTTTGCATATTTCGAAGTTTTCTCATTTTGAGAGCATTTTTAGCATTATTGGGTCATTTTGTTGGTTTTTAATGCATATATGTTCGATATAGGTACTATACAAATTTAGCCAATTCAAAATATTGTCTAAAAATTAATTATTCTATTTAATTTTGTCTTATCTTAATTTCTTATTGACTGTATTCGGTCAAATCACAAATAATCAGTCAGTTCGTGTTCGTCGTGGTCATTGCTCGTGTGACTTTAATGTTTTACACTGTCCCATAATACCCAAGATAAAATCATCTACTTCTTCTCGCTAGCGTGACTACGTAAATGAATTCAGAAAAGACGACTTTACAACAGATAGTACTATTTTACTTAGTAAAATTTGTAATATTAAAGTCGCAGCTGAAAAAAAATTTCGATTCAGCGAACATATGCGAGTTTAGTTTAGTTTTTCAACATCAATTAATTTTTCAGTTTTTTTTTTTTTTAATAAAATAATAAAAAATAATTTAATCTTATTTATAAATTACAAATTATGTATATAAAAAAATATATGTCATTTTTAAAGTCATTTTTTCATTTTTAAGGTCTTTTTAGTGGAAAAATGCATTTTTTAAGGGCATTTTTGGCTATTTTTTAGAGCATATATGTATGGTTTTAAGTGCATTTAAATCCGGGCCCTAGTTATAAGCCATTTTGGTGTAATACAATATTAGGTTCATATTAAAAATGCTAACACCATAACTACTCGAAATAATGCTTCAATTTTGAATTTCAGGGTATGTTTTCGGTGGCAAAACGAATATCGGAGGTACCTTAGAGAGGTCACAAGTGAAAATTCCCAAAAGTTTTCAAATGCCACGGGAAAAACAAACAAAAAATGAGGAAAAAACGGTACTTTTTGTGCAAAACCCGTTTTCGACGAAATCGATTTTTTTATTTAGCCGTTACTCAAAAACCAAAAATTGTAGATACTTGAAATTTTCACCAAATGTTTATATTGAAATCATCTATACGTGGTAAAATTTTTGAACACTCTTGACTTTTTTTGAGCTTTTTATAGACAATTTGAATTTTTGACTTTTCTTAGTTTTTTTTTCTGAAAAGTGGATAAAAAAATTTGGCTGGACAAAAAATCTTGAAAATTTAATATAAAGTTCCTCATAAGAAGTACTTATCGGTATAAAAAAAAAATTCAAAGCGAAATGCACACCTTTTTTTTTATAAGCATAAAAAGTTTAAATTTTTATGAAATATTGAAAAATCGCGAAAATTTGAACTTATTTTTTTCTGAAATGTGGATAAAAAAAATTTGGTTGGCCATAAAACTTTGAAAATTTAGTACAAGGTTCCTCATTAGAAGTACTTATTGCTATTAAAAAAAATCAAAAATCGTGAGTCACAATTTTTTTTTATAAGCATCTAAACTTCAAACGTTTACGAAATAATTACATGATTGCGTAAAATAATAATTTAGCCTTAAACGATTTTTGATATTTGTTCTTATTCAAAAAGTATAAGTCGAACAAACTTGAAACTTTCACCAAATGTTTATATTGGAATCATCTATACGTAGTACAATTTTTGTAAACTTTAGACTTTTTTTGAGCTTTTAATAGACAATTGAAATTTTCAACTTTTCTTTGTTTTTTTTTCTGAAATGTGGATAAAAAAAATTTGACTGGACAAAAATTCTTGAAAATTTAATACAAGGTACCTAATATGTCGAACTTATCGGTATAAAAAAAAAATTCAAAGCGTAATGCACAATTTTTTTTTTATTAGCATAAAAAGTTCATATTTTTACGAAATGTGTAGAAAATCGCGAAAATTTGAAGTTATTTTGCAGTTGAAAATTCATAAAATTTTAAGTATTCAAAACTAAGAATTGTAAATTCGGTACAAAGTTTGACATACGTTTTCCTTCAATTATCTGTAAAAAAATTTGCACTGGAATAAAATCAAAAATTTTTATGAGTGTTTGAAATTACAATTTTTTCACATAATCGCGTAAAATAACAATTTAGGCATCATTGATTTTTGATATTTGTTCTTATTCAAAAAGTATAGGTCGTAGAAACTTAAAACTTTTACAAAATGTTTAAATAGGCATTTTCTTTACATAGTTGTATTTTCAAAATATTTCGTTTATTTTTTAGCTATTTATAGGCATTTGAATAATTCGATTTTTCTTAGATTTTTTTTTATAAAAGTCGATAACAATTTTTTGGCCCTACCAAATCGCTTGAAAATTTAATAGAAGGTTTTGAATAAGTTGATCTAAGAGTGATTCAAAAATTATTCAAATACATAGGCACAATTTTTTTTTATAAGCAGTTGAAGTTCAAAAATCGACAAAATTTGTCAAAATCACGAATATTTGCAAATTATTTTGTAGTTGAAAATGTATAAAAATTGTTGTATTCAAAGATAAGAAATGAAAATATTATGTAATATCACAGCTTATAAAGATAATTAAATAGATTAAGTTTATTATAATATAATCAGTAGCTGACAGCTGTTCTATACAAAATATTGGTAGATTGTAAACACAAGGTGTATAACGTACCTTTACATGGTTGAATATAACGTTACTAACTTCCAATTTCCAGTTATTTTAATGTGTGTATCAGTTCCATAAACATGCGGATTTTATATATTATTATTAATTATTAATATTTAAATAGACGTAGCCACGGAGCATTCAGCATATATGGACGGCGGGGTCGGGTGGTACCGTCACGATAGTGCATTTAGGCAAATAATATGGTATTTACCTACGCCCTATCTATGCACATCCTGGTTTGTCCAATGCTCACGAGCAGAAGTCACATGAATAGACAAATGTAAATTTAACCCAATCTAGGATATTAAAATAAAATATATATTACAATTTAAGGCTGACATCTTCATCTTCGTTCAGAATCGTTTTTTTTTTTATAATATAAAATAATTCCAAAATCTATCCAATAATGCCTAATCTAGCAATGCATCTCGTGTATCCCACCCAACTACTGTATCCTGTACTTAACTTACAATGATTTATCATTGCATTCAAATGTAAAGTACCATACAACTAAACTATCGTAAACCAGGTGATCCCATGATAGAAAGTGCTATACACTCCTCACCATTATCTTGTCCGAGGAGCGAAGCGACGAAGGACGAACTTCCACCACCATTATCTTATCGGCTTTTTTTAATTTTATTATGATTAATGTTTTTTTGTTATTGCTAAGTAAATAAATTTGAATTTAGAGACGTTCGGTGATTATTAATGATCATGTTCATGTTACAGATATCGAAACCTTTGAACTTGGGAAAAAGAGAGATTTAGTTTTTGTGTGGTACAAGTTTTCGGAAAGCACATTATAATTTAACATATCTACTCCAGAATCCTCTCTCTGCAAGCTGATCTTATCCTTGCAGTGTAGCTGAAGAAGAATGGCCCAATATCAATCTGAAAAACTGTTGGAAATTCGACTTAAACGACTGTTTTCAGTTTTTTGTAAGGTAGTAGATGACTGGTACGATCTTAATGAATCGTCGGACTTGAATTTTTGCGATATTGCTACGAGAATTGGACATGAAGACTGCCTGGTGTGCGCTTGGAAAAAAAAATACGAGTGGTTCACAAAGACATGCGAAGCAGTCGCACTCAGTGATAACTTTGAGTGTCAGAAGTATCTACCTGATAGCAAATGCCCGTGGAACGAGGAGACGCCGTCGTACGTCGACAAAAGCCGTCACTAGGTGTGTTGGTGCTTTGACCGTGAAAACGGTTCTTGTAATGTGTTTACTACAGCGACGTGTATAACAACCGCAGCCGATGGCCACTCGGACGGTCTGAAGTATCTACTCAACGGTTGCTCACGGGACGAGTTGACGTCGGACTTGGCGGTCATATAGAGTGTTTGAACTTCAATTGGGGCATCAATGTACAGTGGAGTGAAAGTTTGTACCATGTGGCTGCGAGCGGTTGAAGTATTTGAAATACCTCTTCGAGAACTTTCGTGCTTGGAACAAAGATGCATTTATGCTTTTTTGTAGTTCTGAACTTTTTGTGGTTATAAGAACTATGAATTATGGTAATTACATTTTTGTTTCACTTAGAATTGGATTATTCATGTAAAATGGTAAAGTATTTTTCAAAATATGTTTAAAGTTTTCATAATTTTATTTTTGATAATGTAATTGAGATGTAAATATATATATAATATATGTAAGATTGTTACGTATTCGTTTTCAGCGACTTCGCAACAAATATTATTTACAAGACAATATTAGTTCGGCACAAAACATACTCTATGTTGATTTAATTTAAGTTAAGTAGATTGTTATGTATAACACCATGTCAATACATTGATTATTGTAGTAGGTAAAATAACATATTTTAATTTATAACGGTTGTAACTTTATTTAAAAAAACATGAGACATTACATTATTTCATCACGAAGTATAAAAATAGAATTATCAGCCTACACCAGTGACGCGCGCTGTAATCATTTCCTATAATTGACAAATTGTTGTACTATTATTATCGTAAACGCTTATCTATCGTAATGCTTATCTTATCTCGGAATATTATCCATTGCACATGAATATTTACATATTGTATATTCTACTAAACCGTATATATTATACTGTAAAATATGTGAGTGAATTGCGATGGGTAACACGACCCATTGTATGTCTTCATGTTTGATATATATCTGTCTGCGGAAACTAAGAATATGTCCGTATCCCTCTATGTTAATTCCGGCCAGGGGCGGCACTAGACATTTATTTCTGGGGGGGGGGGGGGCAGGATCCGGGCAAAAAAATTTTCGGTGGGGCAAATATAATATATTTGTAATTTGTATATTGTTGCTCTATATTTGGATTTTCCATAATACTATTAATGGGATTGATATTTTGGTATATCAGGTATTAAAGACATTTATTGTAATCATATAAATCAGACACTAATGTAAAAGAGAGGACTAGGTAAACTGATAAAAAGTAAAAATTTGTGTGGATTTTGGTTTTATAATTTATATTATTTTAAACATTACAACATTTACAACATAATTCGTCGATTATTATGGATGGACGCAAATTTATCTACAACTATATCTAGATTTAAACTTTTGGATATTCTTTTTTCAATTTTTAATATAGCAACAGATGTTAGTTTTTCATTGCACATATGGTTTCTTAAATAAGTCTTTATTTGCCTTAGACTTGAAAATGTTCGTTCCACTCCTGCGCTTGAAGGTGGTATTATAATAGCAATTTTGCATGAGATAAATGTTTCTAAAAAAGCCATTTTATAGTTGTCTAATAGTTTTGCAAAATCAAGTATAGTCTTTATTTCATAATTATTTTCTTCTTTTTGTCTTTTTATTAATTTTGGTAAACGTTTTAATTCTACTTCTAAGCTGTCTGTATCAACACCATAATGACTTGCAAAAGGTAATATATTGTCAAAATTTAAAAATGTTGAGTTTTTAGGATTTAATGAACTAATTCCATTCAAAATTGGGCTGTTAATTTTGAATCGTCTATTTAATTCATTTACTATCCTATCAATAACAGGATAAAATATCATAAGTCTTAAATCGTCATTATTTTGTATTTTTCTTGATTCAGATATTGTTTCCGTTAAATAATTAGCTAGATTAGCTGGTAGTTTTTTTGTTCTAACTAATTTTTGAGTTTCTAAATTTTTAATGTTACTATTTTTAGCAGTTAAATTAACTTCTTTTATGAGTATACTGAATTTTTCAATATCATTTCTATATTCATTTAAATGTAAAATCAATGCATTAACAAGACTAGAGCTAGAACTTAAATCAGAATCAGATTTCTGTAAGTAATCTGAAACAATTTGTAACTCATGTAAGGTTTCACAAAAAAGGTGTAAACAAAATAGAAATTCAAAATTAATATGGTCTAAAAGTGAACTAGCTTCTAAACTTTTTTCACATTTTCTTTCTAAGCTAGTTTTTGTTTACATTGGAAGTGTCACTTCTGATTTAATCTATTCTGTTAAGGCGCGTCGCCGTGGAGGTTCATATGCACTGATACGCGAATGACTCCACGTGCGGCGACACGACCAAGGATGTCGGGTTACCTTATAATAAATGAGTCGACACGGTAGACGAATGTTTATAAAGTAACTAACGATTTATTAATGTTTAAAGAAATTATAATACACAATACGGTGTCGAATATGACAATACAATTCGACACGAGGAATAATAAAAATCACGATACGATTTCGACTAGAAAAGAATATGGCCGCGACGTACGGCGTCGACGAGATCGGTCGAGCGAGAGAGCTACGGACGGACGTTCGCTCGGCACGGTGACCGGTCGGCGTCGACTACGGCGGTGTTGCCAACCGTCTCAGCCGCACTTATCACTCCTGGCAGCAGCTATGTGGTGGTGAACCGCCACAATACTCCCCCTCGACGGAGAGAAATCGGGCCCCTTTGTCGCTGGTACCTGACTGACTGCTTGCACGGCGTAGGAGTGGTCGGTGCGCGGGTCGTCTCGCAAAACGAAAGCCGGTTTCAGCCGGTCCACGGAAATCCAAACGGTTCGGTTGCCAAATTGCAGTTTAAAATCTTTGAGGCGTCGCTCGAGAACGGCATAGGGCCCCTCGTAGCGAGGTTGGAGTGGTACGTGGTGCGCATCAATACGCACGAAAACGTGACTAACGGTGTCGAGCCGAGCTGGCACGAAAATGCGTCTACTCGAGTCATGATCGGATCCTTGCGTGGGGTGCAACTTGGCCATTGATTTCCTCAGCGAAGTGACGAGGTCGTGGGCCGACATTTCGGTTGCTGCCGCATGGAAGAGTTCGCCCGGAAGCCGGAGCGATGTCCCGTAAACCAGATCGGCTGGGGCTGCGCCGACGTCTTGTTTGACGGTGTTCCGGAGCGCGAGGAGGACGATGGGCAGATGTTGCGTCCAATGTGGCGATTCGTGGGCCGTGAGAGCTGCCTTGAGTGTCCGATGGAACCGCTCCACCATGCCGTTCGCCTGAGGGTGGTACGGCGACGATCGAATGTGCTGAATGCCGAACGTGGTATTGAGGGTCTTCATTAGCTCGGACTCGAACTGTCTCCCTTGGTCCGTTGTGATAATGTCCGGCACACCGAACCTAGCAATCCAGTTCGACACGAGAGTCGAAGCGATGGTATGCGCACACATATTGTCAACGGGCCATGCCTCAGGCCAACGAGTGAAACGGTCGATGCAGGTGAGGAGGTATTTCGCATTGTTGGACGTCGGGAGGGGACCGACCAGATCGAGGTGGATGTGCCCGAACCGTCGTTCTGGAGCCGCGAAAGGCGCGAGCGGAGCCGAGGTGTGCCTATGAATTTTGGCCCTTTGACACTGTTCGCAAGTACGCGTCCAGCCCCTAATTTCCCGATCCATACCTGGCCAAACGAAGCGTGCTTTGACGATCCGACTGGTGGCCGACTGGTGGCCGACTGGCCGCCGTGAGCTTGTCCGTGTAGCGTTGTGAACACTGCTCGACGATGTTTACCCGGAACGAGCAGTCTCGTCCGATCGTGGGCCACGTCGAAGTAGACCGGGCCGTTTTTTGTTTGACGAGCTTCGAGTGTCAATGAAGTCTTGGTACGACCGGATATGATGTTCTGGAGTTCTGTGTCGTCTGCCTGATCGAGTGCCCACTGGTCGAGATCTGGTAGACCATTATTGAGGGTCGCTAGCTCGAGACGTGAAAGTGCGTCCGGAACCACGTTACTTTCGCCGCTGACATGTTCCACGTTGTGAAACAGCTGCGATAGGAACGCGACGTGTCGTGCCTGACGGTCAATGAGTTTCTCCATTTTTTGCGAGAACATGAAAAGCAACGGTCGATGATCGGTCCTCAGTGTTGTAGGCCTGCCCTCTATCGAGTGTACGAAGTGCCGGGCCGCGAGGTAGGCTGCGAGGAGTTCCCGGTCGTATGCACTGTATCGCGATTGCGCACCGGTGAGTTTACGCGAAAAGAAACTTACAGGTTGCCAGTTGCCGTCGACGAGCTGCTCCAGCACTGCCCCGACCGCGACGTTCGATGCGTCGGTGCTGAGACGCAAAGGTGCTTCGTGGCATGGGTGCACCAGCCGCGCGGTGGATGCGAGGGCTTCTCGACAGACGCGGAACGCATCACGTGCTGTGTCGGTCCACGTAAGTGCGCCGTCGCGGTTTGGTACCTGGGCGATGACGTGGTAAAGAGGTGCCTGAATTTTGGCGGCCTTCGGGACGAACCGATGGTAAAAGTTAAGTGCCCCAAGAAAACGCTGTAGCTCCTTCTTGGTGTTGGGCTGCGGCCACTGACGGATGGCGCTGACGCTATCCGGATTCGGGCGCGAACCTCGCGCGTCGATGACGTGACCGAGAAAAGCGAGCGACTGAGCGGCGAAAACGCATTTGGCTGGGTTAATAGCGATACCGAACTTCTCGAAACGACCGAGGACGGAGCGAACATGCTCGACGTGCTGTTCCGCATTTGCAGACGCGATTAGGACGTCGTCGACGTATGCAAAAACGAAATCCAGTCCTGCGAGTATCGAGTTTACCAACCTCTGGAACGTTTGCGCCGCGTTGCGGAGCCCGAAACACATCACCGGAAACTCGAACAGGCCGAATGGTGTCGTGACGGCGGTCTTGTGCACATCGTCGGCCGCGATGGGTACTTGGTGATAGGCACGGACGAGGTCGAGTTTAGTGAAGACGGTCTTTCCGGACAAATTCGCCGTGAAGTCATGAAGGAAAGGCAATGGGTACCGGTCCGGGACGGTGACATTGTTGAGTCGTCGGTAATCACCACAGGGACGATATGAGCCGTCCTTTTTCGGGACTAAAAGAAGCGGACTTGCCCAGGAACTCGCAGACGGGCGACAAATACCCTGTCTCAACATCGAGTCGAAATCGCGTCGTGCGACGTTGAGCCGATCCGGCGGTAGCCGTCGTGGGCGGGCGAACAACGGTGGGCCCGTCGTTTGTAGCACGTGTTCGACTCCGTGAAGAAAAACTTCCGGGACGGGTGACTCACGGGTCACCTTCGGGAATTCCCGTAGTAATTCTTCCCAATCGCGTGAACGCGCGACAGCGCACAACGGAGCGTTTACGGACACTGCGGAAGTCACAGCACAGGTGACTGTTCTATCGCCGGTTGAATCGACGAGACAGTGTCGACGGACGTCGACGAGGAGACTGAAGTAATGAAGAAAGTCGGCTCCGATGATAGCGCGGGAAATATCGGCCATTTCGAACGTCCATGTGAAAACACGTGACAGGCCGAGATCGAGGTTGAGGGTCTTGGGCCCATAAGTTTTGATGGGTGTTCCATTGGCCGCTGTGAGGCGGACATCCGACGACTGATTCGAGCTGCGGTCGAAAGGCATGACCGAAATCTCGGCGCCCGTGTCGATGAGGAACAGCTTGCCCGAGCGGAGGTCATTCACATGTACCCGCGTAGAATTATTCACGGCATGCAGGGCGGGTGTCCTGTCCGTGATGCTTAGTTTTCCGCCGGCGTCGGAGTAGTGTGATCTTTGGACTTCGCTTTGAAGTTGCACGGTGGACGGCACTTGCGGGCGTTGTTGCCGAATCGCTCATGGAAGTAACACAAATCCGTGGCTTGATGAGTGGACCATTGCGTCGACGGACGATTACTTTGATTTGGCGCGAACACGACCTTAGCCATCGACTGCACTTGTTGTGCGAGCGACGAGACTACATTGGTCAACTCCGATATCGGGTCTTTGGCCACGGCGTCGACGTTATGCGAGTTGACGGCTTCCATCACTCTGTCTTCACGGGCGGCGATTGAGTCCAACGAGCCCTCGAAACCGGAAGCGATGGCCACGACATTGGATGGGAGCTTTTGCAACCAAAATTCTTTTAAAGCGTCCTCTCCGAAACCGTCCGGCATGACACTGCGCATATCGCGGAGTAGCTGCGAGGGTCTACGATCTCCTATGCCTCCCAGTCTGACCAGCTCGCGAAAACGAACAGACTTAGGTTGTCCATATGCACTGATTAGTCTGGCGCGTAATGAATTGTACGATGCGTTCGGGCCGAGGAGGTCGCCGACGGTCCGGACGCCGTCCTCATCTAGAGCCCCGACGAGGAAATGCACGCGCGTGTTGAGATTGTTCACGCGATGGGTCGCAAAGACGGACTCTGCGTGTGTGAACCAGTATTCGGGCGACTGCTTCCAGAACGCTGGGAGACGCACGCCGGCTAGTGCTTCGACGGAAACGTCGATTTTTTCCTCAGCCATGCTGTTACGCGGAACGAACGCGAGACGAACGCACTCGATGAACGGCGGAAAACGTTAAGAACGGCGCCGATGCGCGAACGAGTCGTGCGTACTCTAACTACGAGGTCACCAATAAGGCGCGTCGCCGTGGAGGTTCGTATGCACTGATACGCGAATGACTCCACGTGCGGCGACACGACCAAGGATGTCGGGTTACCTTATAATAAATGAGTCGACACGGTAGACGAATGTTTATAAAGTAACTAACGATTTATTAATGTTTAAAGAAATTATAATACACAATACGGTGTCGAATATGACAATACAATTCGACACGAGGAATAATAAAAATCACGATACGATTTCGACTAGAAAAGAATATGGCCGCGACGTACGGCGTCGACGAGATCGGTCGAGCGAGAGAGCTACGGACGGACGTTCGCTCGGCACGGTGACCGGTCGGCGTCGACTACGGCGGTGTTGCCAACCGTCTCAGCCGCACTTATCACTCCTGGCAGCAGCTATGTGGTGGTGAACCGCCACACTGTGTATTAACTATTAATAATTTTATCAATGTACCCATCTGTTATCAAGATACCGTTTTCGTATAAACCAAGGTCATACCAGTCATACTATGACCATAGATAAAATGAAAATATCTGTGCCATGGCCGTGGTTTAACAGTGAAATAACAATACTACCACGAATAGCAACTTCTCCGAAATTATATTACTCCAACATTGTGATAAGCAGTTGTCCCATAATTGATAAATTATAACCATATTTAATACTCGATGTGGTGTTTAACTGCTAAAATTTCACACAATATTGTGATGGGTAATATAAATATATTATAAATTTTCATTTGGTCTCAAACAGGTAGGGCAAAGGTGGGGCTAAACAAAATTTGGGTAGGGCACTAGCCCCACATTGCCCCCCCTTGGCGCCGCCACTGATTCCGGCTTTGAGGTAATTTATTTGAGATGCAGGGATTATATCTAAGCTTTGGAGGGCTTGCAAAATTGTTGTGTTAGGTATGGATGGGCAAACATTTGAAATCACTATACGTTTTGCTGGATTTAAAAGTCTGCGTAATTGTATTTCATGCCCGTTTATAACGATAACTGGTGTTTTGGACATTGTTGTACTCGATCTTGAATTCTGTACAACTTATTATATTTTAAAATATAATAAATTAAAAGGTACTGGTGCGAAAAGAACAATAGCTATTTTGTTAAGACGAAAATAGAGTTTATTAGATTTAAAACGATGTTCGGCTGAAGAGGTTTTGCTTAAAGAGGTTCTGCCTACGGACACTCACTAGACGCGACTGCCAGGCCAGTCGGGACCCGGGTGCCGTGTGTGATCCAAAAGGGTTGTATCAGCACATTCCTTACAGCCCGGTCTCGACGGCGAGGCCAATACGCAGAATAGTGTTTAACAACGATGCACATTCATAATATAATACACATACATATATCTCTAATACTATATGATACTTAATAACTAGGGGTTCCTAACAACATTAACGAATCAAGTATTTCTTTACTGTTTAAAAATATGCAAAATCTATTATTTGAGATTCTAGGTATAAATAATATGTTTTTAGGCTGGACGATTTGGCCGACAGCTATTACGTATTCTTTTTGTGGGATACCGTCAATTGAGTTGAATACAATTGCCTGTTCCCGGTTAGGAGTTATCTCTTTGGCTGCTATACTAGCGAAATTTAATGTTTTTTCGGCATTATCGATTCTTGTATTATTAAATGTAGGCTATGTGTAATTGATTTTATCTAAGTTGCGTGAGTCGTTATCGGTGGTGACGGTTGAATATGTTGCAGTGGCGGTGGAGAGTATGGCGGTGGACGCACTGGTCGCCATGGTTGGGTGTGAGGTGGAGGTATTAATTGCGATTGCGTTCCGCATAGGTTTTGAACTGTTAGTGGTCATGGGTGTTTTAGTTTTTGTAGAATTGGATAGAGTGTTAGTTCTATTAGGTTTTGATGTGGCGGGCATCGTGCCCGGGGAGTTTTTCATTTCAAAATTGCTAATGTCAGTGTTTTATATCACTAATTACTAGTCATATTACCTGATATTGTTGCGATTCGATGTACTATATGAGGCTATCGGCAGCTATAAATGCGCACTCGCGATACGATAACACAAGTGTTGCTCTGACGGGTGCGGAACACGTACTGTTGAATATAATTATTGAGTTGTATGAAAAATAATTTAGAACTTCAGATTGAATTTGTAATTTGTTGATGGCTTTATTTGAAAAGTTATATTGTTTTAAAGTTTTTTCAGTTCTGAAACAAATGTTGATGACATCTTCAGATGGATATATTAAACCACCGTTATTACCTCCCTTATTTTTTAATGTAATAAGAGAGTTTAAAAATCAGTCTCTTTCAACCGAACATAACGAATCTTTACATGTTTCACATTTTAGAGTATTAGTCAGTTTATGAACTACAAACCCTGATATGTAGATAATAATTTCTTTTGTAAAATTACTAAAAGAAAAATTATTTTGACAACCAATATAGTCATGATCCATTATGAAAGTATTAATGTCTATTACATTTTCTTCTTGATTCACTGCATCAGGAATACAACCATGGGAATTTATATTTAAAACCTTGACTGGATCGGCACTTGAGTAATGAAGTATGTCTATATCTTCAAGAGGTATACAATTTCCTGTGTTAACATTTTGTACATCATTAGCTCGAATTACTAATTTTCGGTAAGCAGAACGAAACTGTCTAACTGTAGGGTTATTATTATAGCCACCGTGGGGCCGAATGCTGCCAAAAAAAAGTTCAAGATGATCTTGACTTAACTTATAAATTTTAATGTGCTCCAACTGATCAGTTTCTATTAATGCTTTATAAAGTTCTAATATGCTGTTTAAGCATATAATAAATCCGATAAACCCTGTTTTGCGGTTGGATTGTTGAATAGGTATAAAAACTCCATTTTGGTTTTGAATTTTTAGGTTTTTGATGTAGAATGTAATTTTGTCAGTAAATAATTTAATTTCTTCCATGTTTTCCTTACACGGAGCTTTTTTAAACCCAATGCAATTAATAGATCTAGAGTTCAAAATATCAAAACCAATGTTGAATATCTCAATTCAACAATGGATTCATTGACTGACTGTTTATTTTATTATTATATTACATATACATATGAATTGGCACTGTTGTCAACTTACTTACATTACACCAGCCGTTTTCATATGTGTATATTGAACACTCCTTATAGTTTATGAATATTACCAGCAATATGCATAATATTCATTCATTATGGTTATATATAGAACTCGGAAGTTGTAGGAGTTCCATATTATTATTCAATATGCTCTCAATTCATAGCATATTGAACTAGAAATCCGAGCTATATTAGCGTGAATTTAAAAATTGTAATTGAAAATTGCATATTTTGCATATTTGATAAATTTTAGGAAAAAAGTGTCTATTTTGTTGATTTTCATATACATATGCATATGTATATGAGCATTCCAGGGGCTCTCACTGGGAACTATGATTCAATTCTGTTCTAATTGTTTGATCTGTTCACTGATCTCTTCTTTTTGAGCGTAAGAAAGACGATACGGTTTCTGATAAATTGGTTGAGTACCACTAGGGGTCTTTATTTCATGCTGTACCGCTTCTGTGCAGTTGATTGTATCTCCTTCTAAAAAGAAAATGTCTGCATATTCGCTGCGTAGTTCTAGAATCACTTCTTTTTCTTCGTGGTTCATGTGATTACAATTGAGTGTTTATTTTAAGATTTGAATGCGATTTTCCGTGTCATTATATTTTTTTACCGTACGAGTATTATTCATTGAAACTATATCAAATACTTCATGCGATAAGTCTGTAAGTTTTGGTATAATTATTTCTTGAGACACTTCTGTAGGGTTCATGACATTAACCAACCTAACCGTTTTTTTGGGACTCAACGTAGGCTAGGAAAGTACCATTGGGAGCTGATGGGGAATAAATGGCAATTGAGAGCCGAGGAAACGCTGAAGACCATTGGTTGTTGTTATTTTTTCTCTTTTTATTTTGTTGGTACATTACATTATTATTATACTTTAAATCTGGAAATGAGGAGGGATCACTGCTGAGATTGCGAGGAGTAAATGTGGATGTGTTAATACCGGAAGAGACATTGGAAGTAGTGCGATCATGTGCGACAACTTGAGAAAAAGTTTGAGCTTTACTTACAAGATTATTGTTGTTAAATTGAACAGCTTCTTGAAAGGATAAATTTTCGACAGCCATGATTTTCTTTATTTTCCTCTGTTTGATCCACTCCGGGCAGTTCGTGTCAGAAGAGATGTGACTGCCCTTGCAGTAGAAGCATGTTGGGTCCGTGGTTGTAGCCGTGGGGCATGATAAAAGGTTGTGGTCGGCTTCAGAACAATGTGAGCACTGAGGTTTGCTACGGCAGAATCTTCCTGTGTGTCCAAATCTTAGGCAATTGGAGCATTGAATCGGTGATCTTATGCTGGGGGAAACCTTGATGCGTACTTTGTAAATTGAAATAAAATCCGGTAGAGAAGGTGATAAGAATTTTAGTTCTACTAGATTGAAGGTACGCATGCTATCATTTGTTTGGCGTGGAATAATGCGACGAAAGGATGCAACGCGGTGGTCTGGGTCTAAACCATCAAAGAAGTTCGATTAGAATGACAGACAATTATTTATTGGACATTTACTGACAACGTAGTCGCCAAGACTGCCGTAGTCGTCCGTTGTCGTGCGGGCCCTCGCACGGCCGCCGCGTAGCTATTTGCCGAGTCAGCCACTCTACGCCGTGGCTCGTGCAGGGGTTCACAACACCCCCAGGGCTAAACGAAAGCCCATAGTCCTATCACAATTTACACTATTTCTGGCAATGGGCTTTTCGCCCTAGTGCCTCTTCTTGCTGATGCAGTTGGCACTGCCTCTTTGTTTATTGTTGTTAATGCAATTGGTTGCGGACTTTTTGAACTTTCGGTGCCCTCAGGTTTACAAGAAAACATACTCATTCGTTTGTACATAATTATTATACATGAACATATGCTTAATATTAACATTATTGTTGTTATGATTATTATTGTTGTCGTGATATGTGTGTTCTTATTTTCATTATCCTATCTAATCTTAATGCTCTTTGCAGTAGATCTATTCTATCATGGCGGTTAGTTGTCTTTTTTGTGACAAATACGGACTTAGGGTTCGAGTATAATTGATACGATAGCTCTTCAAGGCGCGGTGTCTTGATCTGTGTTTGCTCATTCTCTGTGTTGGCTATACAGATTAAGATTTGACCGTTACGTACTGTGTTGATCACATTCCCACAGTATACGTTTTCCTTGAGCTGTTGTACATGCACCAATACGTCCTGGTTATCTCCAGTCACGTTTATGGTACACACTGGTATCACTACTTGACTTCTAGCCGGTATTGTTATCTCATCAGTGGTGATGTTGGACGTGAGTGTACCTTGCTCATAGTCTATAACTGCCTTTAGTTTTTCCAGCAGTGGCCGTCCCATTATTCCGTCTTTTGGAATTGGGAAGGTACTCGGCACCACTTGGAATCGTATCTGCTGTTTGGAATTTCCGATGTCTATGTCTAGTAGGACTGATCCCATTGTACTGACCATATTTTCATGGATTCCTTGTAGCAGATACGTGTCGTCGGTGTTGACTACCACGTCGTCCATCAGTTTATCTAATTTAATTAGGTTGAGGTCTGCTCCAGTGTCTAACAGCAAGCTGACCTCTTCTCGAAGGCTTTGTGTGGTTTTGACTGTGGCGTGATTGTCTACGAGTCGGACTGAGACGACGTAGACGCGTTTGCTATTGCGGTGAGCTTCAGGTCGCGTACCGTTCGTTCGCTCTTGACGAACGGTCGTCCCTCGTTTCCCGACGTACTCGGTGCATTCGCCTCCTCGTGTCGTTTCTTATTCCGGCATTCGTTTATGACATATCCGGGTTTTTTACAAAAATTGCAAAACGACCGTTTTTTTTGGTCACCCCATTTTGAGGTTGACGGCGTCTCTTGTTTTATGTACGTCTGCGTCGTATAATTCATGTTTGGTTTAGATGTCTGTACGCTCCTGATAAAACGGCAATGTTCCGTATTATGCGTTTGCGTTTTACATCGGCTACAGTATTTATTTCTTTGGGGTTCCGGTTTACTAAAGAGACGTTGAGCTTCTTTGTCAGATATATATGTATATATACGTTCTTCTTCTAAACTTTCTTTAAAAGCGGCCTCTAACGAATGTGGTTTGCCTGCTTTAATTATTGTTTTTATCGGTTGTTTTAACCCTTCTACGAAAATCGCTAATGTTTGAGCTTTTATGTGCTCTCGAATTATTTTGGCTTCGCTACTTAGTTTGCCCATCGCGCTGGCATTGCATAATTCGTGGAATAATGTTTGAACGCGCGTTGAATACGCGCTGATCAATTCACCTTCTCGCTGTCTTGTAGAATTTAATTCTAGCTGTAAATGAGTCGCAGTTCTTTGGGCGCAATATTCTTCCTCTAATAAGGTTTTAAGCGATTCCCAAGTTTCTACTTCTCTATACTGTGTGATATAGAGAAAGCGTTACCGCGTAATTTAGTCCTTATCGCTTTTAATAATATCGTTTTATTTTCGGCTGCGACGCTTGTTAATGCGATATCGCATGCGCTTACGAAAGGATAAATATCTGAAGGTGTTGTACCATCGAAACACGGGATTAAACGAAGCGCTTCTCCCAATGACAGTGCCATGTTTTTCGCGTTCGAATTGCGTGAATTATCGTTATTATTTACGTGTAGCGGCGCTGTGTTAGTGTGTGCGTGTGTATTTGTTTCGCGGTGCGCGTTAGTGTGTGTGTGTACAATATTCGTTACGTCTGTATGACCTTGGTTCGTGAGCGCGTCCTGTGTTGTCTACGTCGTCCGCGGTGACAGTGGGAAGGTGCTCTGCGGAGCTGCCTACTCTGTCACTTGATGCGTCTCGAGCGTATGTACGAGACATACGCTCGTAAATAACACACCGCCCTTCCCTCTGCCTCTAGGCTTGACAGCGGGTCCCGTGCGAACGTTATCGGTTGATGCTAAGCCTGTGACCTTTTTTATTTCGTCCACTAGTCCGACTAAACTCGCGAGGGGATCGGGGTTATTACTAACATATGCTCTAGTACGTGGTCTACTGATATTTGAAAACTCTGTCTCTCCTCTACTATCATCACTGTCGACAATCGAGTCGGGTATAAAGTCCTCGTCACCGCTATCCACTCTGGACATTCACCCCTCCTTTAAAATTTGTATTACCAAAACGAGAAAAGTGAAGACCAGAGCAGAATGTACAATTCTATTATACCCACAGAGAATTTAGTTGTATATATATATATGTATAGTATATTCTAACACCAATACCACGACACCAAAAAATGTACAATAATATGCTAACACCGCAATTTCCTTAATACTAATACGCGTTACAAACACAGCTATTGTGTCGTTGGTTCACACGCTACAAAATGCTATGTCTACTATGAGACTTATATTTTAAAATACTTATATATAATAAAAAAATAATAATATCAAAATATTAAGCATACAAGCATACAAGCGTACATTTACTATTTTCGTATTTACGTATTAATACGCGGGTAAATGTTGTATAATATTTTGCGTAAAATCTAATTTAAAATTTTTTTTTTTTTTATATCTTTTGGTATTGCTTTTTATTGTTTCGACTCACAGTAGCGCCGTCTTCATCTTTTGGGAGATGGGGAAACCGAGTCTGGCTGTCTGCTTCCTTGTGTCCACGTGCTCGCCTTGCTAGTGGTTGGTCCTGGAGTGGCCCGAGTAATTGGTTCCTTGACGATCAACAACCCCATACCTGACACCAATTTTGTTGTAACCCCGGTTGATTCCGCAGGTTACAGAGTTCTTTTGGTTGTCGGTTGCCTAGATTTTAACTAACCGTTCTACTCCGTGGGTACTAGTACCACTTGACGTTGGACGTGTGTGTTTGTACACAACATAGTCAACATGTAAACATTTCTTCTATCTTCCATTTTGTAGCTAGCATAGTTGATGTATGTTGACTTTCGGTTTGACCAATATTTATTTTAGAAAGTAATTTAGGCATGCCTTGTCGATTCTTCCTAACAGTACCAGTTACATTTGTTTTTTTCCTATGGAGAAACATTGTCAATGCAGGTGAAGAATACCAGTTGTCAATAAAGAGCTTATGGCCTTTATTTAAGTATGGCTTAATTAAAGTATTTATTACAGATCCAGATATACCAAGATTTGGATTTTTTTTCTTATATTCTGTTGTACTTCCTGTATATATAAGAATATCAAGAACGAAATCTGTTTCAACATCACAAATAACATATATTTTTATTCCAAAACTGTGACGTTTTGATTTAATAAATTGATTGAATGAAAAACGGCCCTTCCACAATACAAGACTTTCATCAATGGCTATATTTTCGAATGGGACCAAAGCATCCTTACATTTTTTAGTAATATCTTTTAATGGCATCCGAATCTTTGATAGCCCATCCCCAGGTATATTATCCTCGTTGTTGCTAAAGTGAAGCATTCTAAGTAACAACAAATAACAGTCATGACTCATATGTAGACCAAATATGGATTGATAAAGAAGTGGATCTGTTGCCCAATATTCATTTATTTCTAATTTCTTGTTTCGTGTCATAAGCATAGTCAAAGCCAAAAATACATAAATCTCTTCAAAATGAATGTCTGTCCAACGATTAACTCTAAAAAAGATGAAAATTTATATAATAAACATTTATAAATATGAAATGGTTTATTTTATTATTCTAATATTTGCATTTTACCTAGAAAAGGGAGTTTGAATATTAAACTGATGACAGTATCGATTTGTTTCAAATGCAATTTTTCCTAGTAAATTGGGCGTCACAAAAGCTTCAAAAAAATCTAACACTGTTGATTCTTCACATAGCTCAAATATGGTTTTTTCAATCCCACTCTGAAAGAAAATATTCAATAACAATAAAATACCACAATTGTACTTATAAATAATGTACAATGAAAATGAATGAAAAAAACATTCATAATTACATGATATGTGTACACATAAAATAATTAATTGTAAAATAAAAACAGCCTGTAGTATTCTAAGTATATTTTGCACATTTTGTCTTTATAATATACATATATGTGTGTATGTTATACAATTGTTTTTTCTGTAGTGTATTTGGTAATTTTTTAAATATAGGTATTATATTTTTTTTATAGTAATGAATAGAGCATATAATTACTACAGAATAAATTAAAATAAATAAAATCTAATTTGATTTAAACCATTTTTGTTCACACATTTGCCTAGCATGTATCACTAAATATACTATTATTATAAAATATTACTAATTATAAATTATTATTACCTTAGATGGATCAAAATGATGAACTTTGGGTAAAAATATTCCATTTTTTTTCCATTTTGGGTTGATATTTGTTGGTACAGGACGACGTTATTTTGTACTGTAGGTCGGTGTAACGTACCACGTTACGATATTGTATTGTTGTGAGCCACTCGGTTAGGTCCGTCGAAGCTCAGTGTGTGTGATCGGAACAAGTTAAAACTCCGATGACACGTAACGTTTTATGAATTCTTCACACTTTCGGTAAACAACAAGGAAGTTAATGAATTACACAATAAAACACGTTAGAGTTTTATTAATTGAATATTTATTATGAGCCGTTAAATTATAATATAATGTATACATACGCACAATGACTATTTATTAGCTTAGCTATAACACGACTGACTGCTCGATAACGGGTGGTCAGGCGTTTGTGTTACAAAATGGACGAATGCATAGTCAGCATTTGTCCCCACATATTAACATAATAATAATAATAATATGGTGTTCATAACACCCCCAGCGCTAAATGGAAGATCTTTGTCAATTACATGATTTTGGCCAAAGATTTTCCAGGAGGAGAAGCCGTTTTTTCCTTTAATTCTATCTCCTCATACACCTTTGGTGCTATGTCATCCTCTAATTTTTTCTTACAATGTAATATATTTCTTATTTTATAATATAATAATAATGATCTTGAGCCCACACTGATGATTATTATAATTACAATTATTAAGTATAAATAATTCAATATACTAGAAGTCGTTTCTTTCTCTGATTTTTCCTCTAACATCGTTAGTAGATCCTCTAAGGATTTAGCATTTTCAGTTAATTTACTTAAATTTTCCTTGAACTTTTTATTATCTTTGTTTAAAAATGCATTGTTAGGCATTTTATTAGCTATTTTTATATAACCTTGGAAGTTCAAAGAAGCTTTTCAGCAAAGAAATGATTTTGTTATCATCAGTATGTGCCTCAAAATTAGTATCTAAGTTAAATATTCCCGTACCTTCTATGGTTATAATAGTTGAGGTAATGTCCTCGCATCTTAAATTTATATTAGTTCTATTTGCTACGTAGAGCCAAGAATTACTATTTTCTAACTTATACTATATATTCACATCTATTTTGATATACTTAAGAATACAAAAGCTAGGTAAATTTTTAGAACTACGAAATATCATCGCTTCACAACTATTTTCTAAATTTTGTAGTTGCTGTTCATTCGGGCATATAAATGTTTCGGAGTATTTTTTACAATTTGATAGTTGCGAGTTAGTTAGTTGTACATAATATAAAAAAGATTTTTCTATGCCTATGAATTCCACGTTGGAATCGATTACCGCATACATGTTGTTTTGTATGTGAAATGGCAATGGTATCTGTTTATACAATGAAAATTCGTGGCTATTAATCAACGAAATCGTAATAATAAAAATTAATACATTTTCGACGTGAACAACACTGGTTGAGGCTAGCCGAATCAGTTCAAACAGTCTAGGCTTACTAACTTCAATTGGTAATCCTAGTCCTATAGGTAGTTGCATTTTTATTTCTTTAAGTTGTCGCATTAAAACATTCGTATCAAAGAGACTAGAGTGAATAAAACCTTGTACCGCTGAATTGACAATATTCCCTAACGTTTCAGTTTCATATGCGTACTGCGCTAAGATCATATTTAATAAAGTTATCTTTTCAATAAATGCATTTTTAAAATTTAGGATACCAGTTTCCATTTGTTGGGCTTGTACTTCATGGAGTAGGTAATTATATTTGTCCTTAAGGGATCCCTGTTCCTTTTCCAGTTCTACTATGCAGTCATTAACGTTAGTTATTGTAGACTGAACGATATGTGTTTGAGTATTTACCACTTTAAGGAGTCGCGAATTTGAGGCTTTTAATTCTCTAATTTTGCCGTAAAAATAAGTTGCATCGCCGTCATCGCATATGCCGAAAAACACGTTTGCTGCTCGCCCTACTATATTAATTAGACCCCTTCTAAACCTTATAGTATCGGAATCTGGATGCTCAATAATATTTTGTACATGGTCCCTATTAGTGTTAATTGCATTTAGGAAACTAGCGGCTTGATAGTTATATTGTATGCAAAGAGTTTCGATATGTTCGATATTTAGGTCTTTTCTTAGATCGCATGATTCGTTAAGCTGTTTTATACTCTCACTAATTAGAGAATACTTTTCATAACAGTATCTTACGTGGCTCTGTTTCAATAATAAACAGAATTTATAGATATTATGTTATTTTATAAATCCAATTAAATACATACCTATAAAACTTTCATCAAAGGCTGGGATGGAATCAATAAAGTCGTCATCTGAATCCGATTCGAGCCTAATCTCATTCAAAACGTGTAAAATTTCTTCTTCGGACAACATTGTGTAAAAATTAAAATCGAATTTATGAACAAATTTCATACACAAATGATTACTCATCATTGATCTTTGAATTGTTTACGCTAATAGGTTTTAAATATTAAATTCAACGAAATAAATAAAAGATTAGTGGTACTAGATAACAGACAAGCATGCTACTGTGGAGATTACGCCGTTATCAAGGGCGTCCTTCAACGTCCGCACGAGCAAGTTCGAACTTGAGCGGAGTTAATTAAAAGAAAAAGGAAAGTGTTTGACGTTTAAGGTTGGTTTATTAATCGTGGAAGAATCAAACAAAGTACAGAAATTCACACTAATAACGATCGATGATCGCGGTGTGAACGGTCAGTCACGAGGTTTTCGCGGTGCGAGAAGTAGTGTTGCGAAAAGAAAAAGGCGTCGGGGACGAGATGCGCGTCAGTTGACGGTTGAGAAAAAACAGGCGGAGCGCCGGCCGCCGCCGCCTCTCGGCACGAAAACAATGTGACCAACCGTTTTACAGTGTCGACGACGAAGGGAGGTCATGTGACGTCGGTTCGCCACATTACTCCCCCCCAACGAAGGAGAAAATGCCGGAGGGACTTTCGCTGTCGGGTGGCTGTCGATGGACTGCATGGCGTACGAGTGATCCGTGACCGGGTCGTCGTCGCGTAGGACGAAAGCCGGTTTGAGCCGATCTATGGACACCCACGACGTTCGATTGCCTAACTGCAGCTTGAAGTCCTTCTCCCGTCGGTCCAGCACGGCGTAGGGTCCTTCGTAACGTGGTTGTAGGGGGGCGCGCTGAAGGTCGATGCGTATGAAGACGTGGCTAACGGTGTGGAGCTGCGTGGGTACGAAGATACGGCGGGTTGGGTCGTGGTTGGATCCGGGCGACGGCCGAAGCTCGGCCATGGACATCTTAAGTTCCGTGACAAATTCCGGAGACCTTGCCTCTGCGGGCGCGGCGTGAAAGAGTTCGCCAGGGAGACGGAAGGCCGTCCCGTACACAAGCTCGGCAGGTGTCGAGCCGGTGTCTGGCTTGATGGTATTGCGAAGTGCCAGGAGGACGATACGCAGACGCTGGGACCATTGCGGTGACTCTTGCGCGGTAAGCGCCGCCTTGAGTGTCCTGTGCAAACGTTCGACCAACCCGTTAGCCTGCGCGTGATACGGGGAAGTGCGGACGTGTTGAATGCCGAAGGTAGAATGGAGCGCGCGCGTCAAATCGGACTCGAACTGTCGCCCTTGGTCCGTGGTGATAATGTCCGGCACTCCGAAGCGTGTGATCCAATTAGTCACCAGCGTAGACGCGACGGTGTGAGCACACATGCTATCAACGGGCCAGGCCTCGGGCCAACGTGTGAAACGATCGACGCAGGTGAGTAGGTACTTGGCGTTGTTTGACACGGGTAGCGGGCCGACAAGGTCCAGGTGTATGTGACCGAAACGTCGGTTCGGTGCCGTGAAAGTGGCGAGTGGCGCCGAGGTGTGTCTGTGGACCTTCGCTTTCTGACACTGTTCGCACGTTCTGACCCACCGCCGTATTTCCCGGTTCATTCCCGGCCAAACAAAACGTTGCGCGATTAGTGTGGCTGTGGCCGAGTTGCCGCCGTGCGCCTGGCGATACAGGGTGTTAAAAACAGCGCGTCGATGTCGAAGCGGGACGAACAGCCTTTACCTATTGTGAACTATGTCGAAGTAGATCGGCCCGTTCGCTGTCTGCCGTGTGCGTCCAATTCCAGCGACGTGTCGCTCGCTTGGTCCGTTGCCCATTGTTCGAGGTTGGGGAGCCCGTCGTCGCACGAGTCTGCCCTCGATTGCGTGCACGAAATGTCGTGCGGTGAGATAGGCCGCGAGTAATTTGCGGTCGTACGCACTGTACCGTGTCTGAGCGCCGGAGAGTTTGCGCGAAAAAATCCGAGTGGTTGCCATCCATTTCCGACGGACTGTTTGAGTACCGCTCCGACCGCGATGTTCGATGCGTCAGTGGAAAGGCGTAACGGTGCGTCGTGCTGCGGGTGTACCAAGAGTGCGGAGGCCACGAGCGCCTCTCGACAAGCTGAGAATGCCTCCCGAGCAGCATCGGTCCACGCGAGCGGGCCGTCGTTTTTCTTAATCGCCGCCGAAATGTCATACAGCGGTGCTTGTAAGTTAGCTGCGCCCCGGACGAATCGGTGGTAAAAGTTCACTGACCCTAGAAAACGTTGCAATTCTTTTTTGGTGGTCGTTCGGGGCCATCGTCGTATTGCATCGACGCTGTCCGGGTTAGGGCGTAGACCCTGTGCGTCGACTACGTGCCCGAGAAACGTGAGCGTGTTCGTGGCGAAAACGCACTTCGCTAGGTTGATGGCTATTCCGAATTCTTCGAACCGGCCGAGGACCACGCGGACGTGTTTGGCGTGTTGTTCAGTGTTCGTGGACGCGATGAGAACGTCGTCGACGTACGTGAACACGAAATTGAGGCCCGCGAGAACGGTGTTCACTAACCTTTGGAAAGTCTGTGTGGCGTTACGTAAACCGAAGCACATTACCGGGAACTCGAATAGGCCGAAGGGTGTTGTCGCGGTGGTTTTGTGAATGTCGCCGGCGGCGATCGGAACTTGATTGTATGCGCGGACCAAGTCGAGTTTAGTAAAAACTGATTTTCCCGCGAGGTTCACGGTGAAGTCGTGCAGGTAGGGAAGTGGGTACCGATCCGGGACGGTGACACTGTTAAGCCGGCGATAATCACCGCACGGTCTGAAAGACCCGTCCTTCTTGGGAACCAACAAGAGAGGGCTAGCCAACGCGCTGGACGACGGTCGGCAAATCCCTTGTTCTTGCATGAATTCGAAATCGCGACGAGCGATGTCGAGTCGATCAAGTGGCAGTCGCCGCGGGCGCGCGAAAAGGGGAGGTCCCTTTGTTTCGAGAACGTGTTCAACCCCGTGGCGGAATGATTCGGGGACGGGTGACTCACGGGTCACGCTTGGAAAGTCCTGTAGCAATCGGTCCCAATCCGGAGCACGGGCGACGGTTGATAAGGAGGTGCCGGTCGACGGCGTGGAGGTCGCTGCACAGGTGACCGCTCGCTTGTCGGTGGGGTCGACAAGGCGTTGGCGCCGAACGTCGATGAGTAGGCCGAAATAGCGTAAAAAATCAGCGCCGATAATGGAACGTGAGACATCAGCCATCTCAAAGGTCCATGTAAAAGTGCGTGTGAGCCCCAGGTCGAGGATGAGAGTTTTCGGTCCGAACGTCTTGATCCGTGTTCCGTTGGCCGCTGTGAGGTGCACGTCGGACGGCTGGCGCGAGCCGTAGCTGTGCGGTATCACCGAAATTTCGGCACCCGTGTCGATGAGGAAAAGCTTGCCGGAACGTTGGTCGTTGACGTGTACCCGCGTAGAATTACTTACGGCGTACAGGGCGGGTGTTCTGTACGCGCCTTTCAGTTTTCCGCGGGCGCAGATACAGCGTTTTCCCGCGACTTCGGCTTGAAGCAGCACGTGCGTGCTTTACTGCCGAACTTCATGTGGTAGTAGCATGGTTGTCCCGGTTGCTGCACGTCGAAACGCGCAGGTGCCCGTGTTTGTTGCCGTGAGGACTCACCTGCGGAGCTGACAATCTTCGTGAGGGACTGGACCTGCGGGGACAATGCAGACACAGCGCTGGCCAGGTCGTTGAACTGCTCTCTGGATAAAACGTCAATGCTTTGCGTTTTAGATGCCTCCAAAATGCGATCCGCGCGCGTGCCCATGTCGTCCAATGGTGCGACGATGCCGGCGAGGATGGCCGTAACGTTCGACGGAAGTTTCTGTAGCCAAAATTCTTTCAAGGCGTCTTCGCCTATGCCGGGAGGCATGCTGCTGCGCATGTCACGAAGCAGTTGTGACGGTCGACGGTCGCCCAAACCTCCGGGCTTGACGATCTCGCGGAAGAGCAACGCTTTTGGAACCTCATAGACGCTGATGAAACGGGTGCGAATGTAAGTGCAAATGTACGGGACGGCCGTGAGCAAGAGATCACCGATGTTCCGTACTGCCTCTTCGTCCAAGGCGCTGACGACGAAGTTAATTTTGCTCGCGTTGTCAGTAATACGCTGAGTCGCGAACATGGACTCCGCGTAGGTAAACTAGAGGGCCGGGGATCGCTTCCAAAACGCCGGGAGCCGCATGCTCGAAACTGCGTCGACGACTGAGTTCATGACGACGTTGGCGTCCGTGTTGTTTGTGGCGTTTGCCTGTTCGTCGTTGCTCATGACGATTTAACGTGGAAAAGAAAAAATCGAGGCGTTATCGTTAGTGCGATCAGACGCGACGCGAACGCTGCGGTACACGTGTTTAACGAAACCCGCGGGAGCACTCGACGCGGGCCGCGGGTACGACGGTTTTCGACTTCGTACGCGCTGGCAAAGAAAAAATTCGAGGTCACCAATGTGGAGATTACGCCGTTATCAAGGGCGTCCTCCAACGTCCGCACGAGCAAGTTCGACCTTGAGCGGAGTTAATTAAAAGAAAAATGAAAGTGTTTGACGTTTAAGGTTATTTTATTAATCGTGGAAGAATCAAACAAAGTACAGAAATTCACACTAATAACGATCGATGATCGCGGTGTGAACGGTCAGTCACGGGGTTTTCGCGGTGCGAGAAGTCGTGTTGCGAAAAGAAAAAGGCGTCGGGGACGAGATGCGCGTCAGTTGACGGTTGAGAAAAAACAGGCCGAGCGCGAAAACAATGTGACCAACCGTTTTACAGTGTCCACTACGAAGGGAGGTCATGTGGCGTCGGTTTGCCACAATATTACTAATTTTAAAAGATACAAAATTAAAAAGAAAATCATTAAAACCTGGATTTATTTCAAATTTTGAAGTTACTCGTTGAAGGGTTCGAACAGTAGGAAGGGAAAGTGGATTTTGCAACAAATTGTAAACTCTTGGTCCTAGAAAATAAATGCTTAAAGTGATTTGTTTTATTTCATTAGAGTACCTGAATGCTCGGAAAGTTTTATCTTTATTTCGAATTTGAGATTGGATTATCATGAAGAGGGTGGGGGACCAGAGTTCTTTACATACTTCAAGGCAATTTTTCAATTTGTTACTTGGTTCGTTGGCTATTTGTTGATTCGAATTAATGATGATGTGATCCAACTCAGCCTGAACCCGTTCACTTTCTTTTAGTTTCTCTCGTAGAGCAGCTTTTCGGGGAGTTTTTGATGTGAGATGACCAGGTGTTTGAACGCCCATGACACTAGATGTAATTCCCGTTGATGTTGATGCATCTGATAAACTTGGAGAATTTATAGATAAGCGAGTAGATGAACCTGTAATCATATTTGATATTTTTTGTCTTGATATTAAAATTACTTTAATCCTAGAGATAGGAATACACTTAACTTGTGGTAAATATGGTGCGAATAAGCAAAACAATTGTCAAAATATGCACCAAAATGCACAAATAAATGCAAAATATGCTCAATTACATTTCTTTTATATCTAAGTACATTTATAATAAAATATTATATGAGACGTACCAGGTGTAGAACATGATGAATGACTTTCGTGTACTTCGATATTCGTTACTGGTTCATTTACACACTGCTCACTATCAACATCAAACAATGTTGGAATTGCATCTTTATAAAGTTGATTTCTCTGAAAATTAGAAAACATTTTAGTTTCAAAATGTAAAGAACATAAACGATACTTCTGGTTGAAACCCAAATTGGAGATTGATTTAAGTTCATCACATTTGCTGTTCTTGATCCACATTGCTGATCTGACCGGTTCTTTAGGAAATAAAAAAAAACTAAGAGTTTCCTTGTCTACCATTAAGTGGCTTTTACAGTTAGTATTGTTTAGGACGTTTATGAATATAAGACTCTTCCATTTTGCTGACGCAAACAAAAAAACAAAATAATAAGAAAAATGAAATGGTTCACGGCGTCTCGTAAATAAAACAAATATTGAAGAAAAAAAAAAAAAAATATATATATATATATATATTATATTATTTAATAAAAAACTATATAAATATATACATAAATAATTAATGCAAAATAAAAATGTGGTAGGTAAGTATAAATTCAAAAAATGTACGAATAGCATAAAATCCACGTCCGACTCGTACAAGCGTCGAAAGCAGAGAACCTTTGTGTTCTATGATTTCTATGGTCTCGCCGAGAAAAAACCGTTACGAACAGTGGTTTTAAACGCAACATAAATATGAAAAACATTAATATTCGATGTGTGGTCACACTGATTACATTTCCAAAATGTCGGACGATTTTTCGGGCGGCCAAGGTGACGCTTCTGATTTCATTTATTCTGTGACAATATCATAAACGATTAACGAATGATACCAGTACCGAAACCACGGTATTATAATGGTAAGCAGATACCGACACTAATTCCAACTACAACGCTAGGATAACCTCAAACAACAACTGAACGCGTAACGTTAACCGCTAGTCAAACCTAATATAATACAAACTATACAGTATATTTCATTTTCAAACATAATAAAACAATCTAATATAAAAATGAAACTGTACACTCACTTATAAAATGTCTTGGTATAGCATGACTATGAAGTCTATTTTGAAGATCATTTAAAAACATTTTTTGTTCAAAATGTTCGCCACACACCTTTAAGGATTTTTTTATGGAATCAACAGGAATTGTGATACCACAGTTTTCAATCCACTTGGCACGGCTATGATTAAGAATTATTTTTTAGTTTTATTACATTTTTCTATATAATGAATTTATTTTATTTTATCATACACACTTTAGTTGGATCCCTCGGAAGCGAAAAATAACTAACGTTAGGATTTTGAGCCATTTTGTTTTGACAACCTGAATACGAACATTTGATGTAATTCTTTGGAATATTTAATGTATTCATTGTAAAAATTAAGACACCAACAACTACAAACAATTGACGAAAAAAAAAAATTCAATTAATGCAAATAAAATTTAACACAAGCCCAGAATAATATGAGAAATTGTGAAAAATGAATTGCGAAATAGCGATAGGCCACGAGTATACACAAAAGTGATATCTGATAGTCGATGGACTAGTGTTCATTACAACTTAATTTCATAACCTAATAAATTTTCGGACAGCATAAATAAGAAGATGGCGGCTACCATCCCCACTACATGCAAAACGAGTTTTGCTTCAATTGTCCTTTCTGATTTCATCTATTCTATGGTCAAACTTCGTGATTGGATTACGAAATACGAATGGTGTACGGCACTTGGATTGTTTTAACCTTTATAGTTTAATCCCACTTCTGAAAAATGTTATCTACACCCGAACAACCAGACCCGGATTAGGTACTTAGGGGGCCGTAAGCAACTGATTCAGATTGGCCTAATAAATGACTTAATAAATATAAGTAACATCAATAAAATATACAAAAGATTATTGTTTTCTATTATATATATAGTTTTTCTCCAAATTTAGGGGAGGGGGAGTGAATACAACAAATTACGCGATATAATTCATTATTTTATAAATGAATATAAATAAGATTTAATACGAAACCATGTGTTGGCTAATTATAAAAATAAGATTATATTCAATACACAAATAAATAATAATAATAAAAATAATAATATGATCGCCAACACTCGGCCATCCTAACTAGATGAGCGTTCCCGCACATCTAATTTGTATAATCCTCCAAATACTGAGGCTTCTTCGTCTTCCTCCTTGGACGCTCTGTTGGTTTGACCATACTCTGAGTTTGAACTACCGCTTCCTCCTCCTGGGGTTGAACTACAGCTTCTTCCTCCTCCTGGGGTTGAACTACAGCTTCTTCCTCCTCTTCGCTCCCACTACTGTTCCAATGAGTGCTTACCCGCCAAGACTTTAATTGGGATACATGAGCAGTGGTACTATATACCGTACACCCCTTTGGAGTCAATTCAGCTACTCTATAAGTGTCATTGGGGAGTACCTCAAGGATGTGTAGGGGTGTAGTGCGATACTTGGCTTGCAATTTGGCACTTTCTCCTGCAGTAGGTTGCTTGAGCATAACCACAATCTCGCCCTTCTCATATCGAACCCCTTCGTGACGTTTCGCATCATAGTATGCTTTTGTTTGCACCTGTTGTTTACAAATATTCTTATGCGCCTCATCTTGTAGTTTGTCTGGCCTGGTCCATTGATTGCGATTGAGACAAAGTTGCCTTCCTACTCCACCACTGAATATAGGAGTGTAGCCATGAATGAGCTCATAGGGTGTTCTCTTAGTCGCCTTATTTGGTGCGGTATTCAGATGCCTTTGTATTTCTGGAAGCGTTGAGTCCCATAGTTCTTGTTCCCTGGCAGATATACTTAAAATGGGTATTAGGGTGCGATTCACCCTCTCTACTTGGCCATTCGCTTGCGGATGTCTACTGGAATTCAAGGTGTGCTTAATACCATTTGACAGACAGTAGCTCTTAAATTTTTCAGAGGTGAAGGCTGTTCCTCGGTCACTAACTATCCTATCTGGGTAACCTCTTTCTTCGAACATTTTTTTAAGACTCTTAATGACAGCAGCTGTATCCGTGGACTTAGACGGATATAGCGTCACATACTTTGTTAAGTTGTCTACTATTACTAATAGATAACGGTTTCCCTTGGTGCTTGTTTCAAAAGGACCAAGATGATCGATGTGGATAACTGCAAATGGTCGCCTGCCCGGCGGAATTGGATGTAGAAGTCCCGGTTGTCGTCCAGCGGGACGCTTGTGCACCAGACACTCCAAACACATGCTGATATGGTGCTTCACATATCTTCGCATAGATGGAAACCAATACTCACGGGTTATCTTCTCAAGAGTTCTATCTACACTAAAATGACCGCTGAGCTCATGTGCGGATATAACAATTGCTTTTCTCATAGGCTTTGGTACTACGAATAACCTTTTATCTCCACTTTTCCGATAGAGTAACCCATTTATGACTTCATAGTCACGATCGCAAATTTCTTCATGTGTGTCAGGGTCTGGGACAGACAAACGATGTATGAGGTTACGTATACCAACATCACTGTCTTGCATAAATTTTACTCTTTCTAATTGGGTTAAAGTAAGGCATACTTCATATCTTTTTTCAAATATTTCGTCCATAGACTCTGTCGTTGCGTTGCTTCCCTCTGTTGTTCGTGACAAAGCATCAACATGAGCCATACGTGCACCTGGTCGGTATTTGATGTCGAAATCAAACTCGTGAAGCGAATCAAACCATCGAGCTATTTGAGGTTTGGTAGTTTTATGAATGTTAAGGTACACTAATGCCTGGCAATCTGTTAAAACTGTAAACCTTAACCCAAGCAGAAATGGGCGTAAACGTCCTAGGGTCCATATAATTGCAAATAGTTCAAGTTTTCCGGAATGGTACTTTCTTTCAGCTTCTGTAGTGGTTTTACTGACACAATATACAATATGTAACGTAGTTTCACTGTCTCCTTGTAACAAAACGCCTGCCAAGCCTTTTGCACAAGCATCGGTATGTATTTGAGTTACCTTGGCATCCGGAGAGTACATTTGCAGTACTGGATTTTGAGTCAGTACAGACTTTAGGTCATCAAATGCCTGTTGTTGTTCTTCTTGCCAGATGAAAATGCTGTCCTTTTTTAGTAAGGTTGTTAAAGGGGATGACTTCGAAGCATAGTTTTGTACAAACCTTCTGAAAAATCCAGCTAGTCCCAAGAATTGGCGTACTTCATGTACGTTTTGAGGTACCGGATAAGTAGAAATAGCGGCCACCTTATTTCCCGGCTGTATACGGCCCTTCGATACTTTGAACCCCAGATACTCCAGTTCTTGAGCCCCGAACGTACACTTAGATGGCTTTAATGTGAGTTTCGCTTTTCGAAGAGTTGCAAACACTTTGGGTAATTTCTTCATTAAATCAGCCCAATCTGTAGCCGGTAGTATAATATCATCTAGGTATAAACCAATAGTACCTTGTTCACGTAAGTCCTTAAATACAATATTCATCAACTTTTGGAAAACACCAAGAGCATCACATAACCCAAAAGGCATACGATTAAACTTTGCCGTCTCCTCTTCGGTCACAAAAGCTGTCTTGTCTTGAGCTTCCTTAGTCAACGGAATTTGAAGGTACCCGTTTGACAAATCTAAGGCTGTAAATATATTTCCTCCAGAAAGTATACTTAATTGGCTGTCAATGTCCGGCATTGGGTAAGGACGACAAATGGTTTGCTTATTTAATTTTCTATAGTCAATACACAGTCGCTTTTCGCCCGTAGATTTATTTACTAAAATAACTGGACTTGCATAAGGAGACTCAGAGTCACTGATGATACCATGGTCGCGCCATTCTTGCAGTATTCCGGCGATTATTTTCCGGTCGGAAGGTGACGTACGGAACGGTTTGGAATTCACTGGCACGCTTCCTGGATATTCTGATATGTCCATTGTCAATACATCTGTACAACCTAATTCGGACAAATTTTTAGCGAATACATCACGAAATTCATTAACTAATTCTAAAAGCTGTTGTCGTTCAGATGCAGTTGCACCATCACCAACTTTTAACTCTTGTATCGTTATCGGGTCAGGCAAAGACTTGTTCGTCGTCGGTGGTCGGGTACACTGTTCACAACTACCCGAATTCTCCATCATAGTAGCCTGGTGTGCACGCCAACTATCTGACTTGAACTCGTCCACTAGACACACCTGAATATCGTTAATGTCCCCGTCTACTTCACTGTTCAGCATCTCCTCCATGTGCTTCGTATTTGCCAACGTTGGAACTATAACAAATTCATCCTTATCTTTATAAAAGTTAACATTTGGTAGGTCTAACCAGTCACGACCAATTAACAAATCTGTTGGTATTGCCTGATCTGGCACAATTTTTAAATGATGGTTCAAAGTGTTAACTTGTCCAATGGATATGTCTGCAACCATTTCTCCAATAGTGGCCAGTCCAGGATTGTTCATGTCTCCGACCACGTACAACGGCTGCTTCTCTGCTTTCATTTGGGCTCCGGACTGCACTGCTGCACTTGATCGTATCAGGCAAACTGAACAGCCAGTGTCAACCAGCGCCTGAAACTGTTTGCCATTTACATGGATACTTTTTATAAAAGAATTACATAGAGATACTTCCCTCATAGTTTGAGCATGAAGTCCTTGTGTAGTTGGCACGGTAAGTTGAGGACATCTGCCCCGAGTATGTCCCTCTTCTTGACATAAACCACACTTCAACGTCCGCCTAGGGTGAGTGCATTCACGACTCACATGACCCGGTTCGAAACTATTATAACATTTAAATACCCGCGTCTTTGTTGATGGACCTGACTCAACACTTACAATTTTTGACGGACGATGATCTGCATTTACGCCCGTAGAATTTGAAGACCAATTTCGATTACTCGATTTCTTACTTACATTCTCGGACGTATTCTGACGCTCCTTATCACGATTTTGGCGATTCGTTGAGCCCGTAGCAAAACGAGCATTACGTAGCTCAGTCAAACGTTGCCAGTCTTGTAAGTCACTTAGCAACTCGTCGCTATTACTATGCGTTTTACCTAGAGCGTATATAGCTAATTCTCTCGAGTATAACGACTGTATGACATGGTCTGTTATCTCCGCAAAACTTAGTTCAAGATTCTTACAGAGTCTTACCTTATCCATGAAATATTCTATAAGATGTTCCTCTTTGCTCTGGACGCGATTTTTCATAAGATCCCAACGGTCCGTCAGACGAGCTTCTCGGACGAATATTCTATAAAATCGTGTCTTGAACTGTTCCCAAGATTCGAACTTTTCACCACCAAACCAACTACGAGCGGCGCCAGTGATATTAGATCTAACAAACTGCAACCGAAAATTTAGCGGCCAATTATTTATGTTCGCCAAGCCATCAACCGTATCGAACCAGTCTTCTGCCTCTAGGGATCCTTCACTTCCCGTAAATTTCCTTACTGTTTGATTAAGATCAGGGACTATACGGAAATCCATCACTGTTTGCGAGTTAACCGACCCGTCGCGCTGCACTGAAGACTCCCTGCTATTTCCTATTTGTCGTTCCAGTACTTGTATTTGTGCGCGTAATTCGTTAACCGCGGTGAACAATTGGTTGTACGTTGGTGCGTGTGGAACATTTGGGTTGTCTTGGGCGGACATAATCGCGTTAGATAAACATTAGAACCATAAACGTTAGATACAAAACGTACGTAACCCGTGCGTAAATTTAACGACGAAAACGTTTTTTTTTTTTTTTTTTGTAATATCTTACCGATTATCGGGTCGTTATCACGGCGACGTAATTGAAGAAACGAAAATGTAATTAAGCCGATAAGAATTTATTTAAGTGACAGGCCTATCTACTTACTGGCTCTTCGGATTTCCCAATATAAATAGACAGAACAGCCCTCACATACGAATAACTAATACGAATACGAATACGAATAACTAATACGAATACGAATACGAATAACGAATAACTAATACGAATACGAATATCGAACCGGTATAATAGAACAACTTTTCGAACATTGACAACTTGCTGTGAACTATAAGTCTTCCGCCATGTCCTGAATCTGTTCGATTATGTGAGCGCTTATTCACAATCCCACTTCTGAATTGTTGGCTAATTATAAAAATAAGATTATATTCAATACACAAATAAATAATAATCGTTGCAGCATAAATTCAAGTATTTAATTTATATATATATATTCAAAGAAAACTATTCACGAAACACGATATGAGGTTATATCTTATACGGTACCGGATACACGTACGACACACGGACAGTCGACGGACGAACACACAATGACTACTCAGTAGTCAGTACTCACGGACTCGCATATATTAATCATTTGAACCGGTGAGGTCGTTAAAAAATCATCAGTGCATGCAATGCCGACAATATTAATAACGACAAATATGTAATAAATACAATAATACAATAATAATAATAATAATAAAAATAATAATATGATCGCCAACAATAATATAATACACATACATATATCTCTAATACTATATGATACTTAATAACTAGGGGTTCCTAACAACATTAACGAATCAAGTATTTCTTTACTGTTTAAAAATATGCAAAATCTATTATTTGAGATTCTAGGTATAAATAATATGTTTTTAGGTTGGACGATTTGGCCGACAGCTATTACGTATTCTTTTTGTGGGATACCGTCAATTGAGTTGAATACAATTGCCTGTTCCCGGTTAGGAGTTATCTCTTTGGCTGCTATACTAGCGAAATTTAATGTTTTTTCGGCATTATCGATACTTGTATTATTAAATGTAGGCTGTGTGTAATTGATTTTCTCTAAGTTGCGTGAGTCGTTATCGGTGGTGACGGTTGAATATGTTGCAGTGGCGGTGGAGAGTATGGCGGTGGACGCACTGGTCACCATGGTTGGGTGTGAGGTGGAGGTATTAATTGCGATTGCGTTCCGCATAGGTTTTGAACTGTTAGTGGTCATGGGTGTTTTAGTTTTTGTAGAATTGGATAGAGTGTTAGTTCTATTAGGTTTTGATGTGGCGGGCATCGTGCCCGGGGAGTTTTTCATTTCAAAATTGCTAATGTCAGTGTTTTATATCACTAATTGCTAGTCATATTACCTGATATTGTTGCAATTCTATGTACTATATGAGGCTATCGGCAGCTATAAATGCGCACTCGCGATACGATAACACAAGTGTTGCTCTGACGGGTGCGGAACACGTACTGTTGAATATAATTGAGTTGTATGAAAAATAATTTAGAACTTCAGACTTTTGTAAAATTACTAAAAGAAAAATTATTTTGACAACCAATATAGTCATGATCCATTATGAAAGTATTAATGTCTATTACATTTTCTTCTTGATTCACTGCATCAGGAATACAACCATGGGAATTTATATTTAAAACCTTGACTGGATCGGCACTTGAGTAATGAAGTATGTCTATATCTTCAAGAGGTATACAATTTCCTGTGTTAACATTTTGTACATCATTAGCTCGAATTACTAATTTTCGGTAAGCAGAACGAAACTGTCTAACTGTAGGGTTATTATTATAGCCACCGTGGGGCCGAATGCTGCCAAAAAAAAGTTCAAGATGATCTTGACTTAACTTATAAATTTTAATGTGCTCCAACTGATCAGTTTCTATTAATGCTTTATAAAGTTCTAATATGCTGTTTAAGCATATAATAAATCCGATAAACCCTGTTTTGCGGTTGGATTGTAGAATGGGTATAAAAACTCCATTTTGGTTTTGAATTTTTAGGTTTTTGATGTAGAATGTAATTTTGTCAGTAAATAATTTAATTTCTTCCATGTTTTCCTTACACGGAGCTTTTTTAAACCCAATGCAATTAATAGATCTAGAGTTCAAAATATCAAAACCAATGTTGAATATCTCAATTCAACAATGGATTCATTGACTGACTATTTTATTATTATATTACATATACATATGAATTGGCACTGTTGTCAACTTACTTACATTACACCAGCCGTTTTCATATGTGTATATTGAACACTCCTTATAGTTTATGAATATTACCAGCAATATGCATAATATTCATTCATTATGGTTATATATAGAACTCGGAAGTTGTAGGAGTTCCATATTATTATTCAATATGCTCTCAATTCATAGCATATTGAACTAGAAATCCGAGCTATATTAGCGTGAATTTAAAAATTGTAATTGAAAATTGCATATTTTGCATATTTGATAAATTTTAGGAAAAAAGTGTCTATTTTGTTGATTTTCATATACATATGCATATGTATATGAGCATTCCAGGGGCTCTCACTGGGAACTATGATTCAATTCTGTTCTAATTGTTTGATCTGTTCACTGATCTCTTCTTTTTGAGCGTAAGAAAGACGATACGGTTTCTGATAAATTGGTTGAGTACCACTAGGGGTCTTTATTTCATGCTGTACCGCTTCTGTGCAGTTGATTGTATCTCCTTCTAAAAAGAAAATGTCTGCATATTCGCTGCGTAGTTCTAGAATCACTTCTTTTTCTTCGTGGTTCATGTGATTACAATTGAGTGTTTATTTTAAGATTTGAATGCGATTTTCCGTGTCATTATATTTTTTTACCGTACGAGTATTATTCATTGAAACTATATCAAATACTTCATGCGATAAGTCTGTAAGTTTTGGTATAATTATTTCTTGAGACACTTCTGTAGGGTTCATGACATTAACCAACCTAACCGTTTTTTTGGGACTCAACGTAGGCTAGGAAAGTACCATTGGGAGCTGATGGGGAATAAATGGCAATTGAGAGCCGAGGAAACGCTGAAGACCATTGGTTGTTGTTATTTTTTCTCTTTTTATTTTGTTGGTACATTACATTATTATTATACTTTAAATCTGGAAATGAGGAGGGATCACTGCTGAGATTGCGAGGAGTAAATGTGGATGTGTTAATACCGGAAGAGACATTGGAAGTAGTGCGATCATGTGCGACAACTTGAGAAAAAGTGTGAGCTTTACTTACAAGATTATTGTTGTTAAATTGAACAGCTTCTTGAAAGGATAAATTTTCGACAGCCATGATTTTCTTTATTTTCCTCTGTTTGATCCACTCCGGGCAGTTCCTGTCAGAAGAGATGTGACTGCCCTTGCAGTAGAAGCATGTTGGGTCCGTGGTTGTAGCCGTGGGGCATGATAAAAGGTTGTGGTCGGCTTCAGAACAATGTGAGCACTGAGGTTTGCTACGGCAGAATCGTCCTGTGTGTCCAAATCTTAGGCAATTGGAGCATTGAATCGGTGATCTTATGCTGGGGGAAACCTTGATGCATACTTTGTAAATTGAAATAACATCCGGTAGAGAAGGTGATAAGAATTTTAGTTCTACTAGATTGAAGGTACGCATGCTATCATTTGTTTGACGTGGAATAATGCGACGAAAGGATGCAACGCGGTGGTCTGGATCTAAACCATCAAAGAAGTCCGATTCCGATATGGACTGGTCCATCCGAATAACACCTAGGCTGTATACCAGTGTTGAGGGAATCAATGGCATCAATGGGACTAATTTTTCTATAATATCTCTTTTTTTAATTGGAGGTATTCCTCTGTTTTGTATAATTATTTGTGGCTCATAACTAGTAATGTTTCTTACAAATTTTATTTGTAAAAAGTCCAGCTCCTGAAGAATTTCATTATCAAAGTCAGTTGAATAAAACATTGTAACAGATCCTCTTTGAAATTTAGCCATAACTATATCACCTAATTTAAAATTTTTGAGTGGGTCAGATTAAATATTTGTAGCTCTTTTTTTGCTTGTCCATTTTCTGAATTTTTTCTGATCAATTATATCTAAATTCTGCCAGCTAGCTTTAATTATATATTTTAAGTCATCATAATCATAAATATTTCTAACTTTCCTTATTTTTGTTTCAATATTCCCATGTACTCCATCCGCAGACATATGAGTGTGACCTTTTGTTAAATATTTTATAGATACACTTTCTACAGAATTATGACTAGAATTTAAAATACAAACTAATGCTGTAAATATAATCCAATTCTTATTTTGACCTATACAATTGTCACACCAAAATATAAAATCAGTTACATCCCTTTCCTGTTCGATTAAGGCTAATATAGAGTCTGTAATATTTTCACCCTTTCTTCCTGCTATTGCTTCATGCCAAAGTACACAAATGCTATTCCCTTTAGGTTTTAAAGAAGCAAATGTTTCATTAAAAACAACAAGTCGACTTGTAAAAAAACATGTCTTTGTTTCTGGTAGAATTGGAAGTGTTGTAACCTCCGTTGATTCCTACTCCGTGGGTACCAGTACCACTTGACGTTGGACGTGTGTGTTTTTACACGTTTATACGTATATATTATACATATATATGTGTGTAAAAACGTGTGTGTGTGTGTGTGTTTAGGTGTAGTCGTTAATTAAATGAAACTCACTTATTATATTACTGAAAGATTATATTGAAGTTAGAATGACAGACAATTATTTATTGGACATTTACTGACAACGTAGTCGCCAAGACTGCCGTAGTCGTCCGTTGTCGTGCGGGCCCTCGCACGGCCGCCGCGTAGCTATTTGCCGAGTCAGCCACTCTACGCCGTGGCTCGTGCAGGGGTTCACAACACCCCCAGGGCTAAACGAAAGCCCATAGTCCTATCACAATTTACACTATTTCTGGCAATAGGCTTTTCGCCCTAGTGCCTCTTCTTGCTGATGCAGTTGGCACTGCCTCTTTGTTTATTGTTGTTAATGCAATTGGTTGCGGACTTTTTGAACTTTCGGTGCCCTCGGGTTTATAAGAAAACATACTCATTCGTTTGTACATAATTATTATACATGAACATATGCTTAATATTAACATTATTGTTGTTATGATTATTATTGTTGTCGTGATATGTGTGTTCTTATTATCATTATCCTATCTAATCTTAATGCTCTTTGCAGTAGATCTATTCTATCATGGCGGTTTGTTGTCTTTTTTGTGACAAATACGGACTTAGGGTTCGAGTATAATTGATACGATAGCTCTTCAAGGCGCGGTGTCTTGATCTGTGTTTGCTCATTCTCTGTGTTGGCTATACAGATTAAGATTTGACCGTTACGTACTGTGTTGATCACATTCCCACAGTATACGTTTTCCTTGAGCTGTTGTACATGCACCAATACGTCCTGGTTATCTCCAGTCACGTTTATGGTACACACTGGTATCACTACTTGACTTCTAGCCGGTATTGTTATCTCATCAGCGGTGATGTTGGACGTGAGTGTACCTTGCTCATAGTCTATAACTGCCTTTAGTTTTTCCAGCAGTGGCCGTCCCATTATTCCGTCTTTTGGAATTGGGAAGGTACTCGGCACCACTTGGAATCGTATCTGCTGTTTGGAATTTCCGATGTCTATGTCTAGTAGGACTGATCCCATTGTACTGACCATATTTTCATGGATTCCTTGTAGCAGATACGTGTCGTCGGTGTTGACTACCACGTCGTCCATCAGTTTATCTAATTTAATTAGGTTGAGGTCTGTTCCAGTGTCTAACAGCAAGCTGACCTCTTCTCGAAGGCTTTGTGTGGTTTTGACTGTGGCGTGATTGTCTACGAGTCGGACTGAGACGACGTAGACGCGTTTGCTATTGCGGTGAGCTTCAGGTCGCGTACCGTTCGTTCGCTCTTGACGAACGGTCGTCCCTCGTTTCCCGACGTACTCGGTGCATTCGCCTCCTCGTGTCGTTTCTTATTCCGGCATTCGTTTATGACATGTCCGGGTTTTTACAAAAATTGCAAAACGACCGTTTTTTCTGGTCACCCCATTTTGAGGTTGACGGCGTCTCTTGTTTTATGTACGTCTGCGTCGTATAATTCATGTTTGGTTTAGATGTCTGTACGCTCCTGATAAAACGGCAATTTTCCGTATTATGCGTTTGCGTTTTACATCGGCTACAGTATTTATTTCTTTGGGGTTCCGGTTTACTAAAGAGACGCTGTGCTTCTTTGTCAGATATATATGTATATATACGTTCTTCTTCTAAACTTTCTTTAAAAGCGGCCTCTAACGAAAGTGGTTTGCCTGCTTTAATTATTGTTTTTATCGGTTGTTTTAACCCTTCTACGAAAATCGCTAATGTTTGAGCTTTTATGTGCTCTCGAATTATTTTGGCTTCGCTACTTAGTTTGCCCATCGCGCTGGCATTGCATAATTCGTGGAATAATGTTTGAACGCACGTTGAATACGCGCTGATCAATTCACCTTCTCGCTGTCTTGTAGAATTTAATTCTAGCTGTAAATGAGTCGCAGTTCTTTGGGCGCAATATTCTTCCTCTAATAAAGTTTTAAGCGATTCCCAAGTTTCTACTTCTCTATACTGTGTGATATAGCGAAAGCGTTGCCTGAATTTTGGCGGCCTTCGGGACGAACCGATGGTAAAAGTTAAGTGCCCCAAGAAAACGCTGTAGCTCCTTCTTGGTGTTGGGCTGCGGCCACTGACGGATGGCGCTGACGCTATCCGGATTCGGGCGCGAACCTCGCGCGTCGATGACGAGACCGAGAAAAGCGAGCGACTGAGCGGCGAAAACGCATTTGGCTGGGTTAATAGCGATACCGAACTTCTCGAAACGACCGAGGACGGAGCGAACATGCTCGACGTGCTGTTCCGCATTTGCAGACGCGATTAGGACGTCGTCGACGTATGCAAAAACGAAATCCAGTCCTGCGAGTATCGAGTTTACCAACCTCTGGAACGTTTGCGCCGCGTTGCGGAGCCCGAAACACATCACCGGAAACTCGAACAGGCCGAATGGTGTCGTGACGGCGGTCTTGTGCACATCGTCGGCCGCGATGGGTACTTGGTGATAGGCACGGACGAGGTCGAGTTTAGTGAAGACGGTCTTTCCGGACAAATTCGCCGTGAAGTCATGAAGGAAAGGCAATGGGTACCGGTCCGGGACGGTGACATTGTTGAGTCGTCGGTAATCACCACAGGGACGATATGAGCCGTCCTTTTTCGGGACTAAAAGAAGCGGACTTGCCCAGGAACTCGCAGACGGGCGACAAATACCCTGTCTCAACATCGAGTCGAAATCGCGTCGTGCGACGTTGAGCCGATCCGGCGGTAGCCGTCGTGGGCGGGCGAACAACGGTGGGCCCGTCGTTTGTAGCACGTGTTCGACTCCGTGAAGAAAAACTTCCGGGACGGGTGACTCACGGGTCACCTTCGGGAATTCCCGTAGTAATTCTTCCCAATCGCGTGAACGCGCGACAGCGCACAACGGAGCGTTTACGGACACTGCGGAAGTCACAGCACAGGTGACTGTTCTATCGCCGGTTGAATCGACGAGACAGTGTCGACGGACGTCGACGAGGAGACTGAAGTAATGAAGAAAGTCGGCTCCGATGATAGCGCGGGAAATATCGGCCATTTCGAACGTCCATGTGAAAACACGTGACAGGCCGAGATCGAGGTTGAGGGTCTTGGGCCCATAAGTTTTGATGGGTGTTCCATTGGCCGCTGTGAGGCGGACATCCGACGACTGATTCGAGCTGCGGTCGAAAGGCATGACCGAAATCTCGGCGCCCGTGTCGATGAGGAACAGCTTGCCCGAGCGGAGGTCATTCACATGTACCCGCGTAGAATTATTCACGGCATGCAGGGCGGGTGTCCTGTCCGTGATGCTTAGTTTTCCGCCGGCGTCGGAGTAGTGTGATCTTTGGACTTCGCTTTGCAGTTGCATGGTGGACGGCACTTGCGGGCGTTGTTGCCGAATCGCTCATGGAAGTAACACAAATCCGTGTCTTGCTGAGTGGACCATTGCGTCGACGGACGATTACTTTGATTTGGCGCGAACACGACCTTAGCCATCGACTGCACTTGTTGTGCGAGCGACGAGACTACATTGGTCAACTCCGATATCGGGTCTTTGGCCACGGCGTCGACGTTATGCGAGTTGACGGCTTCCATCACTCTGTCTGCACGGGCGGCGATTGAGTCCAACGAGCCCTCGAAACCGGAAGCGATGGCCACGACATTGGATGGGAGCTTTTGCAACCAAAATTCTTTTAAAGCGTCCTCTCCGAAACCGTCCGGCATGACACTGCGCATATCGCGGAGTAGCTGCGAGGGTCTACGATCTCCTATGCCTCCCGGTCTGACCAGCTCGCGAAAACGAACAGACTTAGGTTGTCCATATGCACTGATTAGTCTGGCGCGTAATGAATCGTACGATGCGTTCGGGCCGAGGAGGTCGCCGACGGTCCGGACGCCGTCCTCATCTAGAGCCCCGACGAGGAAATGCACGCGCGTGTTGAGATTGTTCACGCGATGGGTCGCAAAGACGGACTCTGCGTGTGTGAACCAGTATTCGGGCGACTGCTTCCAGAACGCTGGGAGACGCACGCCGGCTAGTGCTTCGACGGAATCGTCGATTTTTTCCTCAGCCATGCTGTTACGCGGAACGAACGCGAGACGAACGCACTCGATGAACGGCGGAAAACGTTAAGAACGGCGCCGATGCGCGAACGAGTCGTGCGTACTCTAACTACGAGGTCACCAATAAGGCGCGTCGCCGTGGAGGTTAGTATGCACTGATACGCGAATGACTCCACGTGCGGCGACACGACCAAGGATGTCGGGTTACCTTATAATAAATGAGTCGACACGGTAGACGAATGTTTATAAAGTAACTAACGATTTATTAATGTTTAAAGAAATTATAATACACAATACGGTGTCGAATATGACAATACAATTCGACACGAGGAATAATAAAAATCACGATACGATTTCGACTAGAAAAGAATATGGGCGCGACGTACGGCGTCGACGAGATCGGTCGAGCGAGAGAGCTACGGACGGACGTTCGCTCGGCACGGTGACCGGTCGGCGTCGAATACGGCGGTGTTGCCAACCGTCTCAGCCGCACTTATCACTCCTGGCAGCAGCTATGTGGTGGTGAACCGCCACAATAATAATGATATAAACTAATTGATTAGGAAACATCGATTATCATGCAGTGGGACATTTGACGTATTTATTTGACGTTTTTGTATTGGTTGTGGAACAAGTTATAGCTAGTGTTACAATTGTCCCGCGTTACAATCGTACCCAGTTTCCCTACATTTACTATTTTCGTATTTACGTATTAATACGCCGGTAAATGTTGTATAATATTTTGCGTAAAATCTAATTTAAAATTTTTTTTTTTTTATATCTTTTGGTATTGCTTTTTTTTTGTTTCGACTCGCAGTAGCGCCGTCTTCATCTTTTGGGAGATGGGGAAACCGAGTCTGGCTGTCTGCTTCCTTGTGTCCACGTGCTCGCCTTGCTAGTGGTTGGTCCTGGAGTGGCCCGAGTAATTGGTTCCTTGACGATCAACAACCCCATACCTGACACCAATTTTGTTGTAACCCCGGTTGATTCCGCAGGTTACAGAGTTCTTTTGGTTGTCGGTTGCCTAGATTTTAACTAACCGTTCTACTCCGTGGGTACTAGTACCACTTGACGTTGGACGTGTGTGTTTGTACACAACATAGTCAACATGTAAACATTTCTTCTATCTTCCATTTTGTAGCTAGCATAGTTGATGTATGTTGACTTTCGGTTTGACCAATATTTATTTTAGAAAGTAATTTAGGCATGCCTTGTCGATTCTTCCTAACAGTACCAGTTACATTTGTTTTTTTCCTATGGAGAAACATTGTCAATGCAGGTGAAGAATACCAGTTGTCAATAAAGAGCTTATGGCCTTTATTTAAGTATGGCTTAATTAAAGTATTTATTACAGATCCAGATATACCAAGATTTGGATATTTTTTCTTATATTCTGTTGTACTTCCTGTATATATAAGAATATCAAGAACGAAATCTGTTTCAACATCACAAATAACATATGTTTTTATTCCAAAACGGTGACGTTTTGATTTAATAAATTGATTGAATGAAAAACGGCCCTTCCACAATACAAGACTTTCATCAATGGCTATATTTTCGAATGGGACCAAAGCATCCTTAAATTTTTTAGTAATATCTTTTAATGGCATCCGAATCTTTGATAGCCCATTCCCAGGTATATTATCCTCGTTGTTGCTAAAGTGAAGCATTCTAAGTAACAACAAATAACAGTCATGACTCATATGTAGACCAAATATGGATTGATAAAGAAGTGGATCTGTTGCCCAACATTCATTTATTTCTAATTTCTTGTTTCGTGTCATAAGCATAGTCAAAGCCAAAAATACATAAATCTCTTCAAAATGAGTGTCTGTCCAACGATTAACTCTAAAAAAGATGAAAATTTATATAATAAACATTTATAAATATGAAATGGTTTATTTTATTATTCTAATATTTGCATTTTACCTAGAAAAGGGAGTTTGAATATTAAACTGATGACAGTATCGATTTGTTTCAAATGCAATTTTTCTTAGTAAATTGGGCGTCACAAAAGCTTCAAAAAAATCTAACACTGTTGATTCTTCACATAGCTCAAATATGGTTTTTTCAATCCCACTCTGAAAGAAAATATTCAATAACAATAAAATACCACAATTGTACTTATAAATAATGTACAATGAAAATGAATGAAAAAAACATTCATAATTACATGATATGTGTACACAAAATAATTAATTGTAAAATAAAAACAGCCTGTAGTATTCTAAGTATATTTTGCACATTTTGTCTTTATAATATACATATATGTGTGTATGTTATACAATTGTTTATTCTGTAGTGTATTTGGTAATTTTTTAAATATAGGTATTATATTTTTTTTATAGTAATGAATAGAGCATATAATTACTACAGAATAAATTAAAATAAATAAAATCTAATTTGATTTAAACCATTTTTGTTCACACATTTGCCTAGCATGTATCACTAAATATACTATTATTATAAAATATTACTAATTATAAATTATTATTACCTTAGATGGATCAAAATGATGAACTTTGGGTAAAAATATTCCATCTTTTTTCCATTTTGGGTTGATATTTGTTGGTACAGGACGACGTTATTTTGTACTGTAGGTCGGTGTAACGTACCACGTTACGATATTGTATTGTTGTGAGCCACTCGGTTAGGTCCGTCGAAGCTCAGTGTGTGTGATCGGAACAAGTTAAAACTCCGATGACACGTAACGTTTTATGAATTCTTCACACTTTCGGTAAACAACAAGGAAGTTAATGAATTACACAATAAAACACGTTAGAGTTTTATTAATTGAATATTTATTATGAGCCGTTAAATTATAATATAATGTATACATACGCACAATGACTATTTATTAGCTTAGCTATAACACGACTGACTGCTCGATAACGGGTGGTCAGGCGTTTGTGTTACAAAATGGACGAATGCATAGTCAGCATTTGTCCCCACATATTAACATAATAATAATAATAATATGGTGTTCATAACACCCCCAGCGCTAAATGGAAGATCTTTGTCAATTACATAATTTTGGGCAAAGATTTTCCGGGAGGAGAAGCCGTTTTTTCCTTTAATTCTATCTCCTCATACACCTTTGGTGCTATGTCATCCTCTAATTTTTTCTTACAATGTAATATATTTCTTATTTTATAATATAATAATAATGAACTTGAGCCCACACTGATGATTATTATAATTACAATTATTAAGTATAAATAATTCAATATACTAGAAGTCGTTTCTTTCTCTGATTTTTCCTCTAACATCGTGTGTAGATCCTCTAAGGATTTAGCATTTTCAGTTAATTTACTTAAATTTTCCTTGAACTTTTTATTATCTTTGTTTAAAAATGCATTGTTAGGCATTTTATTAGCTATTTTTATATAACCTTGGAAGTTCAAAGAAGCGTTCAGCTTAGGAGCAAAATCTTTGTGAACTTTCGAGGTGATTATTTTTGTAAGAATGAGAATTTTGTTATCATCAGTATGTGCCTCAAAATTAGTATCTAAGTTAAATATTCCCGTACCTTCTATGGTTATAATAGTTGAGGTAATGTCCTCGCATCTTATATTTATATTAGTTCTATTTGCTACGTAGAGCCAAGAATTACTATTTTCTAACTTATACTATATATTCACATCTATTTTGATATACTTAAGAATACAAAAGCTAGGTACATTTTTAGAACTACGAAATATCATCGCTTCACAACTATTTTCTAAATTTTGTAGTTGCTGTTCATTCGGGCATATAAATGTTTCGGAGTATTTTTTACAATTTGATAGTTGCGAGTTAGTTAGTTGTACATAATATAAAAAAGATTTTTCTATGCCTATGAATTCCACGTTGGAATCGATTACCGCATACATGTTGTTTTGTATGTGAAATGGCAATGGTATCTGTTTATACAATGAAAATTAGTGGCTATTAATCAACGGAATCATATTAATAAAAATTAATACATTTTCGACGTGAACAACACTGGTTGAGGCTAGCCGAATCAGTTCAAACAGTCTAGGCTTACTAACTTCAATTGGTAATCCTAGTCCTATAGGTAGTTGCATTTTTATTTCTTTAAGTTGTCGCATTAAAACATTCGTATCAAAGAGACTAGAGTGAATAAAACCTTGTACCGCTGAATTGACAATATTCCCTAACGTTTTAGTTTCATATGCGTACTGCGCTAAGATCATATTTAATAAAGTTATCTTTTCAATAAATGCATTTTTAAAATTTAGGATACCAGTTTCCATTTGTTGGGCTTGTACTTCATGGAGTAGGTAATTATATTTGTCCTTAAGGGATCCCTGTTCCTTTTCCAGTTCTACTAAGCAGTTATTAACGTTAGTTATTGTAGACTGAACGATATGTGTTTGAGTATCTACCACTTTAAGGAGTCGCGACTTTGAGGCTTTTAATTCTCTAATTTTGCCGTAAAAATAAGTTGCATCGCCGTCATCGCATATGCCGAAAAACACGTTTGCTGCTCGCCCTACTATATTAATTAGACCCCTTCTAAACCTTATAGTATCGGAATCTGGATGCTCAATAATATTTCGTACATGGTCCCTATTAGTGTTAATTGCATTTAGGAAACTAGCGGCTTGATAGTTATATTGTATGCAAAGAGTTTCGATATGTTCCATATTTAGGTCTTTTCTTAGATCGCATGATTCGTTAAGCTGTTTTATACTCTCACTAATTAGAGAATACTTTTCATAACAGTATCTTACGTGGCTCTGTTTCAATAATAAACAGAATTTATAGATATTATGTTATTTTATAAATCCAATTAAATACATACCTATAAAACTTTCATCAAAGGCTGGGATGGAATCAATAAAGTCGTCATCTGAATCCGATTCGAGCCTAATCTCATTCAAAACGTGTAAAATTTCACATTAAAACAGCACGAAAACATTGTGACCAACCGTTTTACAGTGTCGACGACGAAGGGAGGTCATGTGACGTCGGTTCGCCACATTACTCCCCCCCAACGAAGGAGAAAATGCCGGAGGGACTTTCGCTGTCGGGTGGCTGTCGATGGACTCTATGGCGTACGAGTGATCCGTGACCGGGTCGTCGTCGCGTAGGACGAAAGCCGGTTTGAGCCGATCTATGGACACCCACGACGTTCGATTGCCTAACTGCAGCTTGAAGTCCTTCTCCCGTCGGTCCAGCACGGCGTAGGGTGGCCATGGACATCTTAAGTTCCGTGACAAATTCCGGAGACCTTGCCTCGGCGGGCGCGGCGTGAAAGAGTTCGCCAGGGAGACGGAGGGCCGTCCCGTACACAAGCTTGGCAGGTGTCGAGCCGGTGTCTGGCTTGATGGTATTGCGAAGTGCCAGGAGGACGATACGCAGACGCTGGGACCATTGCGGTGACTCTTGCGCGGTAAGCGCCGCCTTGAGTGTCCTGTGCAAACGTTCGACCAACCCGTTAGCCTGCGCGTGATACGGGGAAGTGCGGACGTGTTGAATGCCGAAGGTAGAATGGAGCGCGTGCGTCAAATCGGACTCGAACTGTCGCCCTTGGTCCGTGGTGATAATGTCCGGCACTCCGAAGCGTGTGATCCAATTAGTCACCAGCGTAGACGCGACGGTGTGAGCACACATGCTATCAACGGGCCAGGCCTCGGGCCAACGTGTGAAACGATCGACGCAGGTGAGTAGGTACTTGGCGTTGTTTGACACGGGTAGCGGGCCGACAAGGTCCAGGTGTATGTGACCGAAACGTCGGTTCGGTGCCGTGAAAGTGGCGAGTGGCGCCGAGGTGTGTCTGTGGACCTTCGCTTTCTGACACTGTTCGCACGTTCTGACCCACCGCCGTATTTCCCGGTTCATTCCCGGCCAAACAAAACGTTGCGCGATTAGTGTGGCTGTGGCCGTGCTGCCGCCGTGCGCCTGGCGATGCAGGGTGTTAAAAACAGCGCGTCGATGTCGAAGCGGGACGAACAGCCTTTACCTATTGTGAGCTATGTCGAAGTAGACCGGCCCGTTCGCTGTCTACCGTGTGCGTCCAATTCCAGCGACGTGTCGCTCGCTTGGTCCGTTGCCCATTGTTCGAGGTCGGGGAGCCCGTCGTCGCACGACGCTAATTCCAGTCGCGACAGTGCGTCGGGAATGACGTTGAGCTCACCGCTGATATGTTCGATCTTGTGGAAGTACTGTGACAAATAAAAGCGATATGTCGGGCCTGACGGTCAACCAGCTTTTCGGCCTTCTGAGAGAACATAAACAGCAGCGGGCGGTGGTCGGTGCGGAGGGTAACGAGTCTGCCCTCGATTGCGGAGAGTTTGCGCGAAAAAAATCCGAGCAGTTGCCATCCATTTCCGACGGACTGTTCGAGTACCGCTCCGACCGCGATGTTCGATGCGTCAGTGGAAAGGCGTAACGGTGCGTCGTGCTGCGGGTGTACCAAGAGTGCGGAGGCCACGAGCGCCTCTCGACAAGCTGAGAATGCTCCCCGAGCAGCATCGGTCCACGCGAGCGGGCCGTCGTTTTTCTTAATCGCCGCCGAAATGTCATACAGCGGTGCTTGTAAGTTAGCTGCGCCCCGGACGAATCGGTGGTAAAAGTTCACTGACCCTAGAAAACGTTGCAACTCTTTTTTGGTGGTCGTTCGGGGCCATCGTCGTATTGCATCGACGCTGTCCGGGTTAGGGCGTAGACCCTGCGCGTCGACTAAGTGCCCGAGAAACGTGAGCGTGTTCGTGGCGAAAACGCACTTCGCTGGGTTGATGGCTATTCCGAATTCTTCGAACCGACCGAGGACCACGCGGACGTGTTTGTCGTGTTGTTCAGTGTTCGTGGACGCGATGAGAACGTCGTCGACGTACGCGAACACGAAATTGAGGCCCGCGAGAACGGTGTTCACTAACCTTTGGAAAGTCTGTGTGGCATTACGTAAACCGAAACACATTACCGGGAACTCGAATAGGCCGAAAGGTGTTGTCACGGTGGTTTTGTGAATGTCGCCGGCGGCGATCGGAACTTGATTGTATGAGCGGACCAAGTCGAGTTTAGTAAAAACTGTTTTTCCCGCGAGGTTCACGGTGAAGTCGTGCAGGTAGGGAAGTGGGTACCGATCCGGGACGGTGACACTGTTAAGCCGGCGATAGTCACCGCACGGTCTGAAAGACCCGTCCTTCTTGGGAACCAACAAGAGAGGGCTAGCCAACGCGCTGGACGACGGTCGGCAAATCCCTTGTTCTTGCATGAATTCGAAATCGCGACTAGCGATGTCGAGTCGATCAGGTGGCAGTCGCCGCGGGCGCGCGTAAAGGGGAGGTCTCTTTGTTTCGAGGACGTGTTCAACCCCGTGGCGGAATGATTCGGGGACGGGTGACTCACGGGTCACGCTTGGAAAGTCCTGTAGCAATCGGTCCCAATCCGGAGCACGGGCGACGGTTGATAAGGAGGTGCCGGTCGACGGCGTGGAGGTCGCTGCACAGGTGACCGCTCGCTTGTCGGTGGGGTCGACAAGGCGTTGGCGCCGAACGTCGACGAGTAGGCCGAAATAGCGTAAAAAATCAGCGCCGATAATGGAACGTGAGACATCAGCCATCTCAAAAGTCCATGTAAAAGTGCGCGTGAGCCCCAGGTCGAGGATGAGAGTTTTCGGTCCGAACGTCTTGATCCGTGTTCCGTTGGCCACTGTGAGGTGTACGTCGGACGGCTGGCGCGAGCCGTAGCTGTGCGGTATCACCGAAATTTCGGCACCCGTGTCGATGAGGAAAAGCTTGCCGGAACGTTGGTCGTTGACGTGTACCCGCGTAGAATTACTTACGGCGTACAGCGCGGGTGTCCTGTACGCGCCTTTCAGTTTTCCGCGGGCGCAGAAACAGCGTTTTCCCGCGACTCCGGCTTGAAGCTGCACGTGCGTGCTTTACTGCCGAACTTCATGTGGTAGTAGCATGGTTGTCCCGGTTGCTGCACGTCGAAACGCGCAGGTGCCCGTGTTTGTTGCCGTGAGGACTCTCCTGCGGAGCTGACGATCTTCGTGAGGGACTGGACCTGCGGGGACAATGCAGACACAGCGCCGGCCAGGTCGTTGAACTGCTCTCTGGATAAAACGTCAATGCTTTGCTGACTGGATGCCTCCAAAATGCGATCCGCACGCGTGGCCATGTCGTCCAACGGTGCGACGATGCCGGCGAGGATGGCCGTAACGTTCGACGGAAGTTTCTGTAGCCAAAATTCTTTCAAGGCGTCTTCGCCTATGCCGGGAGGCATGCTGCTGCGCATGTCACGAAGCAGTTGTGACGGTCGACGGTCGCCCAAACCTCCGGGCTTGACGATCTCGCGGAAGAGCAACGCTTTCGGAACCTCATAGACGCTGATGAAACGGGTGCGAATGTAAGTGCAAATGTACGGGACGGCCGTGAGCAAGAGATCACCGATGTTCCGTACTGCCTCTTCGTCCATGGCGCTGACGACGAAGTTAATTTTGCTCGCGTTGGCAGTAATACGCTGAGTCGCGAACATGGACTCCGCGTAGGTAAACCAGAGGGCCGGGGATCGCTTCCAAAACGCCGGGAGCCGCATGCTCGAAACTGCGTCGACGACTGAGTTCATGACGACGTTGGCGTCCGGGTTGTTTGTGGCGTTTGCCTGTTCGTCGTTGCTCATGACGGTTTAACGTGGAAAAGAAAAAATCGAGGCGTTATCGTTAGTGCGATCGGACGCGACGCGAACGCTGTGGTACACGTGTTTAACGAAACCCGCGGGAGCACTCGACGCGGGCCGAGGATACGACGGTTTTCGACTTCGTACGCGCTGGCAAAGAAAAAACTCGAGGTCACCAATGTGGAGATTACGCCGTTATCAAGGGCGTCCTCCAACGTCCGCACGAGCAAGTTCGAACTTGAGCGGAGTTAATTAAAAGAAAAAGGAAAGTGTTTGACGTTTAAGGTTGGTTTATTAATCGTGCAAGAATCAAACAAAGTACAGAAATTCACACTAATAACGATCGATGATCGCGGTGTGAACGGTCAGTCACGAGGTTTCCGTGGTGCGAGAAGTCGTGTTGCGAAAAGAAAAAGGCGTCGGGGACGAGATGCGCGTCGGTTGACGGTTGAGAAAAAACAGGCCGGGCGCCGGCCGCCGCCGCGGCGTGGAGGCCGGCTCTCGGCACGAAAACAATGTGACCAACCGTTTTACAGTGTCGACGACGAAGGGAGGTCATGTGGCGTCGGTTCACCACAATATTACTAATTTTAAAAGATACAAAATTAAAAAGAAAATCATTAAAACCTGGATTTATTTCAAATTTTGAAGTTAATCGTTGAAGGGTTCGAACAGTAGGAAGGGAAAGTGGTTTTTGCAACAAATTGTAAACTGTTGGTCCTAGAAAATAAATGCTTAAAGCGATGTGTCTTATTTCATAAGAGTACCTGAATGCTCGGAAAGTTATATCTTTATTTCGAATTTGAGATTGGATTATCATGAAGAGGGTGGGGGACAAGAGTTCTTTACATACTTCAAGGCAATTTTTCAATTTGTTACTTGGTTCGTTGGCTATTTGTTGATTCAAATTAATGATGATGTGTTCCAATTCAGCCCGAACCCGTTCACTTTCTTTTATTTTATCTCGTAGAGCAGCTTTTCGGGGAGTTTTTGATGTGAGATTACCAGGTGTTTGAACGCCCATGACACTAGATGTAATTCCCGTTGATGTTGATGCATCTGATAAACTTGGAGAGTTTATAGATAAGCGAGTAGATGAACCTGTAATCATATTTGATATTTTTTTGTCTTAATATTAAAATTACTTTAATCCTAGAGATAGGAATACACTTAACTTGTGGTAAATATGGTGCGAATAAGCAAAACAATTGTCAAAATATGCACCAAAATGCACAAATAAATGCAAAATATGTTCAATGACATTTCTTTTATATCTAAGTATATTTATAATAAAATATTATATGAGACGTACCAGGTGTAGAACATGATGAATGACTTTCGAGTACTTCGATATTCGTTACTGGTTCATTTACACACTGCTCACTATCAACATCAAACAATGTTAAAATCGCATCTTTATAAAGTTGATTTCTCTGAAAATTAGAAAACATTTTAGTTTCAAAATGTAAAGAACATAAACGATACTTCTGGTTGAAACCCAAATTGGAGATTGATTTAAGTTCATCACATTTGCTGTTCTTGATCCACATTGCTGATCTGACCGGTTCTTTAGGAAATAAAAAAAAACTAAGACATTCCTTGTCTACCATTAAGTGGATTTTACAGTTAGTTATATAACATTTTGAGTATTGTTTAGGATGTTTATGAATATAAAACTCTTCCATTTTGCTGAGGCAAACAAAAAAACAAAATAATAAGAAAAATGAAATGGTTCACGGCGTCTCGTAAATAAAACAAATATTGAAGAAAAAAAAAAAAAATTTATATATATATATATAATATATATATATATATTATATTATTTAATAACAAACTATATAAATATATACATAAATAATTAATGCAAAATAAAAATGTGGTAGGTAAGTATAAATTCAAAAAATGTACGAATAGCATAAAATCCACGTCCGACTCGTACAAGCGTCGAAAGCAGAGAACCTTTGTGTTCTATGATTTCTATGGTCTCGCCGAGAAAAAACCGTTACGAACAGTGGTTTTAAACGCAACATAAATATAAAAAACATTAATATTCGATGTGTGGTCACACTGATTACATTTCCAAAATGTCGGACGATTTTTCGGGCGGCCAAGGTGACGCTTCTGATTTCATTTATTCTGTGACAATATCATAAACGATTAACGAATGATACCGGTACCGAAACCACGGTATTATAATGGTAAGCAGATACCGGCACTAATTCCAACTACAACGCTAGGATAACCTCAAACAACAACTGAACGCGTAACGTTAACCGGTAGTCAAACCTAATATAATACAAACTATACAGTATATTTCATTTTCAAACATAATAAAACAATCTAATATAAAAATGAAACTGTACACTCTCTTATAAAATGTCTTGGTATAGCATGACTATGAAGTCTATTTTGAAGATCATTTAAAAACATTTTTTGTTCAAAATGTTCGCCACACACCTTTAAGGATATTTATGGAATCAACAAGAATTGTGATACCACAGTTTTCAATCCACTTGGCACGGCTATGATTAAGAATTATTTTTTAGTTTTATTAAATTTTTCTTTATAATGAATTTATTTTATTTTATCATCCATACTTAGTTGGATCCCTCGGAAGCGAAAAATAACTAACGTTAGGATTTTGAGCCATTTTGTTTTGACAACCTGAATACGAACATTTGATGAAATTCTTTGGAATATTTAATGTATTAATTGTAAAAATTAAAATACCAACAACTACAAACAATTGACGAAAAAAAAATTCAATTAATGCAAATAACATTTAACACAAGCCCAGAATAATAGGAGAAATTGTGAAAAATGAATTGCGAAATAGCGATAGGCCACGAGTATACACAAAAGTGATATCTGATAGTCGATAGACTAGTGTTCATTACGACTTAATTTCATAACCTTACAAATTTTCGGACAGCATAAATAAGAAGATGGTGGCTACCATCCCCACTACATGCAAAATGGTCTTTGCTTCAATAATTGTCCTTTCTGATTTCATCTATTCTGTGGTCAAACTTCGTGATTGAATTACGAAATACGAATGGTGTACGGCACTTGGATTGTTTTAACTTTTATAGTTTAATCCCACTTCTGAAAAATGTTAACTACACCCGAACAACAAACGCTCTCTCTTATATTAAATAACAGTTCATATTTAAGACCCCACCCCTTCTATAATACAGTTCTGCCAACTTGGCTTTTCAACTTTTTAATATATATTACAGGTATTATTTTGTAACCATTTTGTACTTTTGGAAACATGGGCAAGTCTGTATTGATAAATAATAAATCGTAAATGAACAAATTGTCGAAATATGTAGGAAAAATGGAATTATTGAGAAATATATAAAAACATGTACTAATGGCAAAAGATGTAAAAATATGTAAAATAAAATATAGTTCGTTTCATTGGAAATCCCTTGAAACGAATTTATCACTCACCTAAATTAATTTATCAAGTCACAGTAAAAATATTTATTTACATATAAATCCGAGCCCTAGTTATTAGTAAAGAGCGGATTTTAAGGTTCTTAAAACCTTAAAATATGATGCTAATATGCTTCAAAAAAACCTTAAAATATTCTCTAAATATTCTTTAAATTTGTAAATATGCAAATATGATTTTTTTCTAAAATAGTTCAATAAAAACAATAAATAACTGTGAAGCGCCATTCTCTTTGTAACAGGTAAATTTTTGAATAATTAAAAATGTAAATCAGTTGATACATAGCTATATAAATCAAATAAAATATAATTAAAAAATCATAAGAGTTTAATAATAAATAATAGATAATTTGCACCATTCCTTTGGTAACAGGTAAATTATTGAATTACAAAATATGTTAACCAGGTGATACATAGCTACGTAAATGTGATAAAATATATTGAAAAATACATAATAGTTTAGTAAAAATAATAAGTAACTTTGCACCATTCCTTTGGAAATATGAAATTATAAAACAATAACAAATGTAAATCAGTTGATACAGAGCTATATAATTATAATAAAATATAATAATTTAAAAAAAAAAACATAATAGTTTAGTAAAAAATAACAGATAACTTTGCACCATTCCTTTGGAACATAACCAATTCGATTACAGACATGTAGATAATTGAATTATTTTGAATTTTTATCACTCTTTAATCAAATTATTTTTTTTTCCTAGAAAAAATTATTCCTGACAAAATCACATTTCGAGAAATTAACAAAATATACGAATATTTTTGAAGAATAATATAATTATTCTAAAATATGAAAAATAGGCGAAACATTCTCTCCAAAATATGCAAAATATGCTTTAATATGCAAAATTAATTTTTTCTATGAACTCTGTGATAGATAAATCGTCCACATTTTTCTCCCTTATAAAGTTGCAATCAATAAAAATATGTAAAAACCTAAAGACCCGCTCTTTAGTTATTAGTGTTGGTTTTAGATGAGTTGCCCGAATTATTTCTATTCATGTCGCATGGATCATTATAAATGTAGTGTTATGAAACCTGATTAACCGAATATAAAAACATATTACCTACCTGGAATCGCCGGTCATGTTATGGTTGTGTGCTATCGGGAGCTACGTATAAAACGTTATCGCGAGTCACACGTGTTGCACGGTCGGCTGTCGAACACGAACTAGAATTAGAGGTGTGTAGTTCATGAGTTAGTTAATTCGAAGAGTTGACTCGCCAAGATGAGTTGAAGGAGTTGATCAATGTACCCTAAATCATCAACTCATCAGACTCAGTGTTACCACAATGAAATTGATGATTTCTGAATCGACTGGTTTCAAATAGCTGTAAACGTTTACAATATTAACAACTCATTCAATTCTTCATATGTTTTCAATGATTCACAACTTGACATCACTTTTGAGTTCCGACTTGCGAGTCATTATGACTTCCCGCGGTAAGGTACCGGTATGATTGAAAACACCGATGCCACTAAATGTTATAATATGTGCACTCTTAAAGTGCTCCGTAACTGATTGTTTAAATTAAATACATTATTAAATAATTATATTACAATTATATGTCTTACATTATACTTATGTATACACTATACTTAATGTAGCAGGGGTTCCCAACAATATACTATGCTTTATACTTAGAATTATTTATAATCCATAACTTTAGAGAGGTTTCTTGAGATGGATATCTACGAGGAAACACCACAGCTACCAGTTGTTAAGAACTTTAGTGGTTATCCGCCTATTTGCGCTCAGTAACATTAAAGTTTGCTAGTTTTCGTCTTTTAAAACCGGTATGGATGAAAAATTGTTTTTAATTATTAGAGTAATTCCACTCTGTATTTATTGTTTGTTGAATTTAAATGATTGTTCATTGTTAATTGAGCCAAATTTTAGTTTTTTCAAGTTGGATTAATTATAGTTGATGATTGACTCGTTATACAGTTCATAGGAAGGTATCATTTCCATAAAAATTCTTGATTTTAATTTAATTTTATGTGTTAATAATACATTTGTTTCTTTTTTTTTATCACCAAACAACTATCAATTTTATTCTCATATATTTATTTAAATACAAAATGTATATGTTCATATTGTTTATATATATTTATTTCCTCAACATATGTGTTGAATTTTAAAAATTGTCTGTATTATTATTATATATTTTATATAAATCTTAAAAATTGTTTAAAAAAAATGTATCAACTAGTAAAATGTATTTTCTATCTACTTATATCATATTTAAAAAATTGTAAAATATTTATATTTATAATTTTGTATTTATTTCTAGATAAATAAATGTTCATACTTTTATATTGTGTTGCATTTTAAACTGCTTAAGTTGCTTGTAATTATTAAAAAGCTGTTTGCTTATAATTTTTTTATATAATATAGGTACCTACTATATTATGAAATCTTTATACTTTAAATGATATTAAATAAAACATATATATATTTTATTATTTATCTTTTTATATTTTTATTTATATTTATATTTTAAATAGACTTGTGCACACCAACATTTTGTTTTTTTTTTTTTTTTGTTATAAAATATTATTCATACATAGTAATGTAACACATTGCGAGAGCAGTGCGATAAAAATTAATTGCTTGCACTTTGAAATATGCTCCCACTTATACTGAAATTTCGTGTATATATATCACTAGTTTTTTTTTTTTTTTTGCTTTTGAATCACCTTACCCGGGTACACTCGCAAATCCATCATTTTGATGGATTTTTTAATCCATCATTTAGCACTTACTATTTCATTAGACTACCCGTTATCACATATTAGAACAGTGGTTCTTGACCTGTGGTACAAGTCAGTGGCGCCGAAGTCAGGTTTTAGAGGTATTGCAAAGCTTTATGAGCATACCTTCAAACCAAGTTCCCATCCGCCTAACCACAATAGGTTGAGCAACTGTCCTTCATTTTTTTTCCCTCCCATTTAGTGGATCTAACTTGGTGTGTTTCGCAGCCTCACCACACCCACCCACCCACCCTGAACAGGTATTGAAACTGCAATACCTAGATATAGAGATCGGCGCTAGAACCACTAGTGGTACGTGAAAATCTCATAAGTGGTACGTGAAGAAAAAACCTCCTTTTTATAAAAAAAAAAAAAAAAAAATCAGATTGAATCGTTATTCACAAGCTCTCCTTAGATTTTCGATCCTTTTTTTGTGCGAAAATACATGAATTATTAATTGTTCACTTATCATAAACAAAAAATGAATGTAGAAATAAATTAAAAGTAGAAAGGTGATTTAAAACTTAGAGTTACCAATATGGAGCCCGACATTGACGTCATTGTTCAAAACAAAGTAAACGGTCTCACAGAATCATGAAGTAAACCATAATTATAACGATAATAATTTTATCTACATATTTAATATGTTTTTTTTGTGCATTCAATGTACTCATATTAGTTATACTGTCATGATTTTGTAGTTCCTAATAAAATACAATTCCATGCTTATATAATAAACGTTTACATTATTAATTTGGAAAAAATGGGGGTCAGGTGGTTAATAAAATTTTTCAAACTGTGAGTAGGAGGTACGATAATATAAAAAGGTCGAGTACCTCTGTATTAGATTATAATAATGACTACAATTTGAATTTGATCAACGTTATATTTCATTATGATCTCGTGATTTTCAAACGTCTAAAACTCGAAAACAATTTTTTTCTCCATTTTTTTTCTGTGTCATCATTTTTAAAACACGGATTTACTCGAGTTTTCAAAAATAAACCATTTCAAAAATCTAGGAATGGCTAAAGTGGATTCATTTCGATATTTTATATCGTACAAATTAAAATAAATAAAAAAATGAATAAATAAATACCGAACAGTTAAACGCGAATACAAACGAGTAAAGTATATAATCGCTTTTCAGCGGCCGCAACGAGGTCACAACGATTTCGGATGTAGCGCACTGTACGAACGAATTAAACGCAGGACGACACACAATCGGCGTGCGAAAAAATTGCATTTTCGTGCGATATGGTTTTTCGATCACTATTGTGTTCGCGACAATCGTTTGATTAACCGGACGGAATCGAGTATTTTAACACGGCACAAAATTGATATTTTTATTATGTCCGAAACACGAACGGAATAACGAAATCACGATTATAACTCGAGGTTATTTATTACACAGTTCGATCGAGGTGTTGTGGGAACGAATAGTCGAGCGTCTGAAATACGTCTCGTTGTGTTTGTTTTGTCGACAACAACAACAAAAAAAAACCCCTTTACCCATTTCACCGTAAACCGATAAGTGAAAACGACGGGTATGAAACGTTGGATGATGTTATATCTCACGTCATTGCTGCTATTGAATCACGTCGGATTCAGTAAAATGAAAACGAATATCACTTTTTTCCCAAATTTACCGGTGGTAAGTGTACATAGAACGTTACGATATATTTTTTTAATTTTTTTAATTTTTTTTTTTTATTGCGTATGACTAACTGGTAATGGTGAATTTTACGAAATCAGTAAACGAAGAAAAATTAGATAAATATATAAATATATGAAAAATTATTGAAAATCAAATATAAATATCTGAGAGAAATACATAACTATATAGTAAAAAAAATAGATATTATATTATAAAACATGTAAGCGTAAACATCTACCGTACGATGTCTGTAGGTTGTGGCTTGATTTTTTTTTTTTTGTGGCAGGGGGTTGAGGGCTTTTAGAACTACCAGTATATTTTTGTCAATGTATGTTAAAAAACGTATCGCTCGCTAACATGCTCAATAACAAGAACAAGCATTTATTAATCACCTATATGAAGAATTTACTGAGTAACATAAAAAATACCCACACACATTTTATTCAGTATTTATGATTACAATTTATTTATTTATTCATAATAACGTAGCACGTTTACAGCGAAATTATTGAATATTTTCACAATTTATTTTTTCCAAATATTTTCCAATGTTACTCAGTTAGAGTTTTTGTTTATGATAATGATCAATTAATATTTAGCTTAAATTAAATTTTTTAAATCACTTCTGTAAACTGAGTGGGCTAAAATAACAATAAGAGGGGGCTTAGTCCTCCCAAGGCCACCCTAATTGTGCCACTCTATATAGGATTGAATTAACACGCATTAATACGCATAAACAGCTATCGCTCTTATACCGTCTAATAAACTATGTTGATCAAAGACTTATCTTTAGGTTTTCTAGCTATCTCTGAGCATCTGGGCCTCCTTTGTGGATAAATGCAATATCATAATCCTACGATATCATGACTCTCAGTAGTTTTCGAGTTAAAGCAGGGTGACCAAACATTCTGTTTTTTACAGGATTATCTATTATTTTAGAACCGTGTCTTGTTGTCCTGACGAATGTCTCTCAGAACGCTTTTTGTCCTGTTTTGTTCTGTTAAAAAATTAGAAAACTATGTTAGACCAGTTTTTAATTGATTTTTTTTAATATGGTCACTCTAAGTTCTAATTAAAATGATTATTGTCGTGTAAAATAACTTTATTTTTTTTTTATCAAAGCCGTATAAAATCGTATAAGATTTCGCAAAGTAAATATAGTAAATATTTCTGTTCGACAGTAGATTCGCCTCAAATTTTTTTCGTTTTCTGTATTCCACGTTTCATAATCTATATTATATTCAACAAATTCGGACTAGACAATGTTTTTGTGATTTTTGTTTTTTCAATTATTACAAACGCGAAATGAAAATCAATCTGGATTCCGTAGTTTCATTTATTAGCGAAATTAGGCGAAGTGGATAAATCGCGGTTTCATTTCGTGAAATGGATACAAACATTGTCCATGTTGGTAAACGGATAAAAACATGATGTGTTTAATTTGATTAATAGTAAATTAACCACAGCTCTAGCCCTTGCACGCATAAATCAATTATGAATTGTATTTTCATATTATATACATACAAAAAAAAAAAAAAACCGAGTTGTTTTCTAAAAGTCCAATTGATACCTATATAACGAAATCGTTAGGAATTTCGTTTTAGACATTTTTTCAAAAGTTTTATGGTATTTTTTACTGTTATTCGCCATATTTAAATAAATATCATGTGCTCTTGATTCTTTATTATTAATTTTTAGGATTGTGAGTGAAATTTGGTAAAACTGTTATAGCTCGACAATTAGAAGTAATTATGGAAATGAACAAACAGAAAAAAATACATACGTTTGTACAAAACGTATACGGGAACTCATAATATAAATAACATGACAATCGTCGTTAATTATTTTTGTTATTATTTCAACACTTTTTTTACGATGAACTTTAAAAACGTATCTATTGTTTATCATTAGATTTTTTTATCATTTCAAAAACATAACTAGTCAATATTAAAACTCGTATTATGACTTGGGTTTTGCTTGGAATTGTTTACCAAAAACTATGATTTATCTTTGATTTCATATTTAAAAAATAATGTGCTATCCACCCGTATAATTTACTAATCGTAAAAATGGCAAATCGAAGTTTCTCTCCAGCCAGCACTATTAGTAATTAGTCATTACCCTGACCGAGAAGCGAATAATACACATGGTACAATGTATGCTCGTCTTTTTCATATTTGGATATTATTATAATTTAGCACTAAATTTGAATTATATTTTCTACGACAAATATTTTAAGGAAAATTTCAATATTAATTTCTAGATAAAAACAGGTTTTTATATTCAAATTATTTAAATCAAATTTCGAACATATATAAATTGTAATTATTAGTATACAAATCAATAAATTAATTTAATATATTAAATACAACAAATAAATTAATAATTGTATTAATTTTGACAATTTCGTGAGTTTTTTTTTTATAGTGTTTTTCCGGTCACTAAAATTTACTTTTTTTAAGGCAAATTTATATTTTTAGGGACTTTTGTGTTTTTCTATCATAAATTAATTTTATTAGTCTTTTACAACCTAAAAATTTGAGCCCCGTGGATCGGTATTAAGTTCGTTAAAAAAAAAATTACACGGAGTACAAATGATTCTTAAATTGGGATGATTAAGTAATACTCTGAAAATATATACTGTCTATATAATCTGAAAATAAAGATGAAAATGGAATTTCCATAAATTTATAATCTGGCTCTTATATTTGACTCTTGAATAAATGTTGAATACAGTAATTTTTAATAGAAAATCTCCGTTAGACTTGAAACATGGATATGATTAAAATTAATTTTTATTTTTATGTTTTGTTTAGGGCCAATTCAAAATTCATATCACCAGAATACTGACATGTGATTCTACGAAAAACGATAAACTACAATTCAACTATCGTTTATCTAAAACATCATTTACTTCAGCAGAGTTCACCGGAAATCTAACATCTAATGACTTAATATTTGATGACAATCTTACCGTAAGCTATATATATAAAAAAAAATGCGAAAGTGCTCAAAGATAATTGAGTTTTTTAATTAGTATTTCTCGAAAATTGAAATGGTACACATAATTCTTTATCATTTTATCACTTGGTACGTTATGATACAATTTTAATTATTTCCTTAAAAGAACGAGAATAACAACATTTTATAGAAAAAATAATCTTAAAACGAAGAAACACTTTGCAAAATTTTTGTTTTAAGAATTTACATATTTTTATTTTTTTTACTTTTTACCAAAAAGAAGAAAACTTCCTTCATAATGACAAGTTTCTCAAACTTTAAAATAAAGATTTATGTAGGTTATTTTGAATTAGAGTTAATAAAAAATTATGAAATCTTGATATTGATTCATTCGTTTTGTGAGAAAGTAGTATAAACTGTGATCATTATTCATCAATCAGAATTTGGTGTGATTTTCAATTGAAAAAGTATAATAATTGGTTACGCATGTGCACGTTTGTCAGTATAAAAGTGAATGACTTTTAATTAAAATGGCGCTACCGTTCTTAAAAAATAAAATACTTTGTTTTATTACGTTTTGGCTTAGATCTTTTGAGATTTTCACTTTCACTTGTTATCAAGCAAGTCAGTTAGTTTTTCATAATTTTTTCTACCACGCTAGACAGATTTGTTTGATTTTGATTTACGTATGGTTCGCATTTAACTAAAAATAAAATATTAAGCTGCAAAATGATATGATTTAATATAATTTTTTACAGTTTAAGTCGAAAGTTGATGCCAAAGACACCTACGGCAAATGGTCGAAAAACGCATTTTTGGTGACGAGAGAAAAAGCTTGTTCTTCACTTCAATCGTTTATTAAAAAACCGTTTATGACCAAACTTGGATTGAACGGCATATGTCCCATACCTCCGGTATATTCCCAATAGATCACAACGTTAATAAACCGCACGGTGTTGACGGGTCATTTTTTTCTTTTGAATCGGTTAGTCGTGTTAGATTTTCGATATTTACTAAAAAAAAAAAAAAAATTGCACAAATTCGTTGTAGACCATAGTTTTACCACGTAGTTACCCATACTGTTCTATAATTTTCGATTTCAATATTATATTAGAAACTCTTACTTGTCAGCTACGATTTTTTGGCGGTCCCTACGTGATTTAAAACAGTTTTTGTTCATTTTAGGCACCTTATTGACGTAGATGGGTACCTACTGTTTCGATTTCTTTAATTTCTAACGAGTCACCAGAGGGCGATTTTTTTTTTTTACTTATCATTCGTGTGTTTTGCATTCGTCACACTAACTTGACCGAATTGTATGGTAAGTACACGGTTTTTTTCCACGGATCACAGGTATTTTTACATACATACAGGGTGTCTAGCAAAGATTTACATTATGTGATTTAATCTTGGATGGTAGATACATTTGAATTTTGTATCACGTAAAATGTATAACACTGCACTTCTTTACAACAGTTTTTTTTTACTAATGAATTTTTTCAAAATTTTTTTAGTTTCTTAAATTCTGATCCCTATTTATTGCATAGTGTTATGCGAGAGAATATATTTTTTTTTAGATATCATTATTATATGTGTACATTTTTGTTGTTTATTCATTCAAAACTATATAGGTATATAGGTGACCTAATCTAATCATTTTCAGTTTAGAGCTTTGGAGTTTTTGGCCTGTACAATACATTATTGAAGGGTATTTCGGGATTTCTTTTTCGCAAGTTACTCTAATTTTCAATGGATATATTCGTATTTATCTCAAACTCTCGGCCCAATGATAAAAACTTCTAAAAAAATTCAAACACTTACATATTATTGTTATTATTATTATTATTATTATTGAATCTAGCGGTTACCATTAAGGAAGAGAAATGACAGAAAGTAAAATTGGCAAAAATATGCAGGTAAAAAAAATTAAATATGCATAAAATAATCAAAAATATGTATTCAAATTCATAAAATATACATGAAAAAATAGGAATTTAATTTTATGAATATTTTTAAAAAGAATAACAATTTATATTTAAGTGTTATTTGGTAATAAATGAATAATAGATATAGAGTAATGAATGTACGTTTTACATTTTATGTTAAAACGATTAATACTATTAAGATTACTTTGTGTTCCATTTTTGTTTCATGGGATAAAGTTAACTATAAATTTCTTTAGTTATCACATTAAAAAATCAAAAACTTAACTACCTAGCCAATAACTTTGATTGAAAACATTAAAAAAATCTTTTTTTCGTGAAAATGTAGTTCTATTAGTGTTTTGAGTTAAAGCTGTTCATAAAAAGAGTCCATATTCAAATGTGTGCATTATCCAGGGTGATTAAATCGTACCGTGTTAATATCTGTGGGGCACGTTGTATACGTGTAGTTTCAACAGATACGAAATAAATCGAAGTAAAGGTTTTCTTTATGAAATCATAACGCCATAGTATTGTTTATATTTCCAGGGTGTTTACATCGCGGCGGGATTTCCAGCGACCAACGTGGAAACTGCGTTGATGGGCTTGCCTAAAGCTCTGCCCTACGGGTCGTATAAGTTCTTTATGTCTGTAGTCGATAAAAAGAACGAGTACCTGGGATGCGTACAATTCCTCATAGATATTAAGCGACCGTGGGATATGCCTTGACGAGATTTCTTCAGGTGTACGCAAAATAATCATTTAAAACGGGCACACGGTGTAGATCGGCGTTACGGCACAACAAATTATATCACGACTCAGAATATTTAATCGTATATTTACTCGTTACAAACACATGGGAAATCGCACACATTATTATAATTCAACAAATAACCGAGTAAAACGTGTTTTCGAAATATTGTAGTTATTTGCATTCGAACTTATCCGATGGCCGTATTCTATATGTTTATTATGATTTATACCGTATGAATTACATGGTACGGCTGACATTGCGTAAATGACATTGATTATATACAAATAATAAATATAATATGTTATAAACGACATTGATTTTGTTATTGTTTTATTGCATCTAAAAAATGACAATTCACCCAGAGGAACGCCGTTCGAAGAGAACATTTTAACATGAGACACGGTCTGTTTTTTCATGAACAATATAACATGACGAACAGGGACAAATGGACGCGGTGATAACATTTGGACGTAAAAAAAAAAAAATCTAACTTCTTTAATTTTAGTAAGGACAATTTATTAATATAAAATTTCGTATATAAAAATACAGTAGAATTTATAATTAATATAATATATTTTACTACTGTAATAATTCAATGTATTTTTTTTAAATCAATATGTTTCAATAGAATTTGAAACTTAAATATATATTCTTAGCGCCAAAATTTTTTATGAGGGTCAGAACTTAGCTTACCAAATATATATATATTATACCCCTAATTACCTTCAGAAGAAAGGTACTGAGGTACATCATACACAGCCCGGTATAGAATGCAAAGTAACATATGAGAGAAGAAAAAATCAAGAACTACGGGAGCTACATAATAGGCCAAATATTTATTTATTTACTTATTTATAATCGTTTTTTTACGGGACAAGCCCTTCAGCAGAGAATATATTATAATAATAATCCAGAAAACCAATAAGATAAAGAAAAAAATACTGAACTAAATATCACCGAATAATAAAAAGACATATCTAAAAAATAGACTAAAACGATAAAATATGTAAATGGCTAAAACACATCTATTACGAATCTATGCTTAGAATCATTTAAAAAAAAGCTGGTAAGTGAGATGATGGTGGTACAAGTTCGTCCATCGTCCCTTCGGTCCTCGGACAAGATATTGGTGATGAATGTATTAAGTTTTAAAGAAATGATGACACATTTCTTTAGTATAAAACGATTCTGAGCAAAGCTTCAGTGTAATATAATATATTATTATTTAAATACTGTTTACGTATTTTACGGTTATTTGTATAATTTTTGGTGATTTTTTTTGTAATTTTTGTAATAAAATATTCAATTAGATATAACTCATTAGAAATAAACTTAAAAGAAATCAGACAATATCGAAAAAAATCGTATAATAATTTATTAAAGTGTGTGTAAAAAAAAATCCTGAGTAACGATTTTTTACTTTTGTTAGGATAATTAGGTATGTATATGATAAAGGTCATATTAAATTTTCAGAACTTTGAGTCAAATATTTAAAATTATATTACATAAAAACTTTCAAACAATTTGGTAAATTAAAACTTCTATATTTAAGTCAAAAGTGCTATAATTGTTCTGAAAATGTTGTCTAATATAAAAAAGTATGTATTTGATATTGGATAAAATTTTCAAGTTTCTAGCTTCAATACTTTTCGATTTATGACTAAATACCTAAAATCTGAACAGTGAAAATCTCGTTTACGGCGGATTTTTACCGATTTTACCGTTTTTACTCAGTTTTTCGATCGTTATTCTTGATTACTGGAAAAACTATGGAGATTTTGGAAAAATGACCTCTCTAAAGTACCATCTCAGTTCAATTTCGAATCTAAAAAGTTGCTGGACGAAACTTTTGGACAAGGATTTCTATACGAAAAATTATTTACAGAAAAAAAAAATAAAAAAAAAAAAAAAATAAAAAAAAAAAATAAACATCATTGTAAAACCATAAGATCCTTCGCTTCACTCAGAATCTAAAATAGAGCTTTCATTCTAATACAATCACGAGATATAAAAAAAATCGACATCATTACAATTAATTACATTGCATAACGTAAGCGCTCTCGGGAAAATAGAATCGATACAATTTTTCTTTTTTCTTAATGGCACAAAAAATAAACTTGAGCTTTTAATTGAATAGTTATGAGTTACAATACCAATCTCACTTAGCAATACAGGACAATCAATACTGTTATTTAGGAGATCATAAATTAATAGTATGTAAGGTATCTTACGTCTAACTTCGCAAGGCTGAATACTAATAGAATGTCTTACTAATGACATTGAGTTTCTAGAGATCGGTAAATTAAAGCGGAAAGCAATTGATCTTAGGAATTTATATTGGACATTATCAACTAGTTGATCGGTCGACTTTTGAGTCTATCTGTCCATATTAATGATCCAAATTCTAATTAAATACATTTTTGAATTTTGATTTTTTTGATTTGAAAATTTGAATTTTCGAAAACAGAAAAACATGGGAAAATACGTCCACGCTAGAATGAAGTTGCGACACAAATTTATGTTACAGCGCAAAAAACCCATGGTCCACGGATCGTGTGTGTGGAAAGCGCCGCAAATATTTGTGTGCGCTCTGATGCGGCGAACACGTCAACACATGCATACATTTAGTGCCACTCGATCAAATTTGCGTCGAATAGAAATTTTTACTAGAGTGGACGTGGCTTTAAATACACTGTGCAAACAAATACGTCACAATGTTATTTTACCAAATTGTCGATTTCCACAGCGGCTAATCTAAAAATTGACTGTTATCTATTTTGATGTATACAAAAATAAGTAGATATTAGATATTATTAAAATATGATATTATATAACATCATGTTATCTACGGTCATTCTGGATTCCTAGCTACATGCCTATATGTATAGTTAATAAAATCATATTTTTAGATGTCCAATTTTAATTCTTTATATTTTTGGTCTCTCATAATTGGACAATCGGACACAATGTAGGATAAAATAAATTAAATACTGGCATTAAACAATTTTTGTGAAGTAGGTATACGCCCGTTTTTCAACGCATACTTGCGGTTACCAGTTGTTTTATTAAGAATGCTCTCTTTTTTAAATTTGAAAAGTAGGTATGTACCGCACACCCGTGCATACTCTCCACTACATCTCTGTATATATATTTTGATTGATTTTGGTTAGAATGGTTAGATTTCATTAACGCCGTAATGTAATACGTGAATATAATATCAGGGTTGCCAACTATTTAGTTTGTAAAATCAGGACAAATTTTCCAATAAAAGAACATTTTCTTCTGATTTTAATATAAATTATAAAGTTTATAATTGGACAAATGATGGCATAATGACAAAACATATAATAATAAAACACATATATAATTACTCTCTGTATGTAAATGTAAATACTTTATTAACAGACATTTTATAATAGATATTTAATAAAATTAATGATTAATAAAATAATAATAAGTACCTTATATGATATTGTTTAGTGACTACATTTTTTATGAAATAAAATGTAACTATTTATAATCAATGATATTATGTTAAAACGACATAGAATCATAATATAGATAATACAAATTAGTTATTGCTGTGCTCGATAACAGATGAAATATTATTGTTTGTACAATCGCAGAAAAAGGTAAATTTATAATTTCCTGATGTCCTGAGAAAATTATGTCCCGCATAAATTTTGATCGGAACACGGGAAAAAACTTTAAATTCGTGAATATCCCACTATAATCGGGACGGTGGGCAACCCTGTATAAAATATACGGAAAAGAAGAAAAAACACGAAACTACTGCTTTCCGTCAACTAAATAATATGTCATTGAAGAAGTTTAATAGCATGTGGTTGGTTTTATCGATTTAGATAACGTCGGATAATTCTTATTTAGATAAGATTGTATTGTTGTATACAACATTTTACTTTAATAATTTGCCCTTACTATAATTTAAAAAAAAATTGATTTTTTGTGCCCAAATGTTCTGGCACCCAAATGCCCCGTCCATTTGTCCTAGATCGATGATATGATATCTTTGATGAGTAAACTTGAATAATAATAAAAAATAATATTTACTTCGTTTATAAATCAATAACAATCAACGATGGGATATACTTAAAATAGTTAATAGTAATATTATCATTATTAATAAGTAAAAATCAATAACATAAATATTATTATCAATTATTTATTAAGAATACGTCATTATATAATTTAAACTAAAAGCTATAAGTACAGATTGTATAGATAACTCTCGATTATTCGCGATCCTCTAGGTAACCAAATTATGTTGAGTAATACAATTGTTGAGCAGTTACGATCACAAAACTTCAGACCCACAAAAATAATACAAAATATAGTAAAAAAATAAAAATGTAAAGGAAAAGAAAGTAAATTAATATTTACGTAAATTTTAATATCATTTAAACAGATTAGAATCATTTTTGAGTTGATTTACTGCCTGTTTTGTCTTATTTGAAATTATCCGAGAAATTCGCTATGCACGGTGACCGCGTCACCCGATTCCGAGGATAATCGACAATTTACTGTACACGCAAAATAAATAAGGCCATAAAAATTTGAAAATACGATTAAAACGCGGCCTGAAGTTTTACAACTTACAAGTTTGTTTCGAATCTACGAATTTACGATCGGATTCGATTTTAGAGTTTATCACTACGCAGGATAGTGTAGTAAACATAACTTTACTTTTACTTGGTTCGACCGACACACACGGGGACGCACGTCGCCACACGCCGTTAGTAGTACACGATAGACAAACACAAATACAGCAGCTGACCAGCCGTGACTCAGTACTCTCGCGTGCCGTCAAACCAATGATCGAATAAAAATGATAACATAATAATTGTCGACAATGTCCGAATGACCCCGTCATAGTATATCACATTAAACGAAAATGGTATACATATTATATTTTAGCTTACGAGCAAAACATTTAAATAAAAATTAAAACAAAACAATAGTCGTGCACGCGCACACTCGACCGAAGTAGGCAGAAAACGCCGATGTACCATTTTCGGCGACGACCATACAAAAGACATCGGCCACGACGACGGGAGTCAAGTGTGGGAAGCAATTGAATGGACATAAGTGAGGTTGACATGACTATTCGAATTTTTATTCTCGGATATTCTCATTTAAATGTTTCTATATGGAGGACTCGGATTTACTATGGTTTATATATAATACGATTCACACGATTAAAAAAAAAAAAATAATAATAAAATTGATATTGACCAGATACGTAGATCCCATTTGACCCATAGTTTTGTTTTAGTGTAATTCGTTTGAGTAGATAACTCGATCATGGCGTAAATCTAAACGAAATTTTAATAGATAATAGTGAATATTATAGTAATTATTCTTTATTCTACGCGTCCAAAGATTTTTCTGATAAAATTTGTGTTTATAGACAACAAAACCACGAAAATAACTTCTCAAACATACGAAAGTATTTGTAAATTATAACATCACAATAAATTTAAAAATATCGCGTGCTCATACGCTAGTGAACGCTAGGATTAAATAGAAAAAGTATGTTTTAATCACAAAAAAAAAAATAATAATAATAATAATAATAATAACAATAAATAAAAAAAATATTGATCTGTGTGATTATGGTGGTCGATAGGTATGATTTGTATTTATAGATTAAATAATTCTTAAATAATAATCTAAACGCAACATTGACTGTTTGGACGATAAAGGTTTACGTGCTTTGTATCAGTACCGAATCAATATTATACTTTATGTTAGGATGTGAAACATATACTCGCGTAAAGTTGGCACCATCACTTTGTGCAAGGGACTTCAAACCTTCGCAAATATTTTGCTCAAATTTGATAAGTGATTTTCAAAATTTTCATATTTGCCATTTCCTCAAAAAAACAATTTATTCAAATGATATCACCACCAGTTTATGCTAGAGACTTGAGACTTCGTAAACATTTTGTAAATTATTTGCAGAAATTCGCTAAAAATGTTTCGGGAAATTGGGATTGGTATTCAATCATAAATCATCAATATAAGAAAGTATTTGTTTTGATTTAAAAGTGGATTATTGAATTTAATTAGATTAACGAATTATTTTAGATTTTTTTCTATGAGGATTAGAAAGAATATCGATTTCGTCAGGCATTTAAATTAAACAAAAAAAATAAAATTACTATAGAGAGGTCATTTTTCGATTTTCACGATAGTTTTTCCGAGCGTGGGGATAAACATCAAAAATGGAGAAAAAACGGCGAGAGGAAACGTGAACGACAGTTTTATTAAATCGGCTTTAGTAATTTCGTCATAACTATATGAGTAGGTTATAATCACTTGGAAAATTTCAGTAAATTATGCGCAAAATATTTGCGAAGGTTTGACGTCTCTAGGACAATGTGGTGGTGCCAACTTCACGTACGCGTAATAAATTTTATAATAAACTGCATAATACGTATTACTAGGTATATAAGAGATTCTACAGGATCGTGTTCGTTCGACCACATCAATTACAACGATACGGTAGAGTCGTATTTGAATGAGTATGTGCGTCTGGTCCAACTGGTAAAAATCAAGGATATTTGTTTTAAGATTACATAATATGTTTTTTTACGCAGTTCATCACGAACACCACGAATTACATATCACGCTGAACAAGATGACAACTATGAACATGCGAAATGGAGCATTTTTACGAATATTATTACAACATATAGATTTTTCTTCTTGTTGTTCCAGTACTTTTTAACTCATCATGGATGACAGTTCAGTGGTCCGTTTGTGGCCGCCATCGTCTTCAAAGACCGTGACGTATTCAAAGTGAACAATTTGTTAAAAGTGAAAAAAAATCTGAAATTGAATCCGAGATTCGAACTCGCGATTACGTCACATTAAAATGGTTTTTATGTATTCTATTATATTCTATTACACTCTGTGTGAATATTTAGTTTTTATATACTGTGTGGCAGACTAATTATTTACGATAAATATAATAAAATAAACACATTTATCTGTGGCTGTATTCTGTACTTTTCGTGTGTATGTGTATGTGTGTGTGTGTGTGTGTGTGTGTGTGTGTGTGTGTGTGTGTGTGTGTGTGTGTGTGTGTGTGTGTGTGTGTGTGTGTGTGTGTCAGGCGCGGATCTAGGAAATTTAAACAGGGGGTACTAAAAAAAAAAGTTAGTTATACCTTTCTATTATATGTTTAATTTATTACTGCTTACGGTTTTTTAAACATTATTATTTATTAAATACTAACTTAAAAATAACATTAATTTCCTACATATAGGTACTCTAACTGTAATTTTCTTGCGTGTTTTTTACTGTTCTCTTCAATAACTTCTTCTGGAGAATTTTAAAATCCCTATGAATATTAAGGTACATAAGTTTATTTAATTTATCTTCTCCTATTGTTGATCTTATATATATTTTCGTTCGACGAAGTGACGAGTAGATGAACCTGTAATCATATTTGATATTTTTTTGTCTTAATATTAAAATTACTTTAATCCTAGAGATAGGAATACACTTAACTTGTGGTAAATATAGTGCGAATAAGCAAAACAATTGTCAAAATATGCACCAAAATGCACAAATAAATGCAAAATATGCTCAATTACATTTCGTTTATATCTAAGTATATTTATAATAAAATATTATATGAGATGTACCAGGTGTAGAACATGATGAATGACTTTCGTGTACTTCGATGTTCGTTACTATTAGAAAACATTTTAGTTTCAAAATGTAAAGAACATAAACGATACTTCTGGTTGAAACCCAAATTGGAGATTGATTTAAGTTTATCACATTTGCTGTTCTTGATCCACATTGCTGATCTGACCGGTTCTTTCTTCTTCTTCTTCTTCTTCTTCTTCTGCTGGCTTTATCTACTCTACAAGAGTTTTTGCCGCCATCACTACTTCACGCCACTTCTCTCGATCATGTACTATATTTCTCCAGTCCTCAATTCCTATCCTTTTTAGATCTTCCTCGACCACATCCATCCACCTTTTTCTCGGTCGTCCTCGAGGTCTCTTGCCTGTAGGTTTCCAAGACAGGACTGTTTTGGTTATCTTGTCATCATCCTCTCGCATAATGTGCCCAAACCACTGGATTCTTTGTCCTCTTATGTAATAATTAATTGGAGTCATTTCTGTTTCTTCAATTAGTTCTTTGTTAAACTTTCTCCTCCACATTCCAGTGTTCTCGTCTAATTTGGGTCCACATATCATACGCCATATCTTGTTTTCAAAGGTTGAAAGTCTTCGTTCTGTTACGCTTGTAGTCGTTCAAGCTTCGCATCCATATGTTAATATAGCTCTCACTATTACTGTGTAGAGTCTAACTTTTGTTTTCTTTGATAGCATTTTACTTTGGAAAAATTTGGATAATGCAAATGACGCCTTTCCTGCTTTTATTATCCTTAATCCAATCTCTTGTGACCAGTCATTCTTTGTATTTATACACACGCCAAGGTATTTAAACTCATTAACTTTTTCATATATCGATTCATTCGAGTCGGAGTCCGTAGAATCTGTATTCATGTCTAATAACTCCATGATCTTTGTCTTTTCGGTGTTTATTTTTAGGCCTAATTTTTCTGCTGCTTTCTCTAGCACTTTCGCTGCTTTTTCTGTGTCATCTCTGGTATTGCCTATAATGTTTAGGTCATCAGCAAAGCCTAGGATTTGAATTTTTTGCTGATTTATTTCTATACCCGTTGTCTCTTTCTGCAACTCTCTGGCCGCTTTCTCTAAAGCTAGATTAAACAATACTGGAGATAATGCATCCCCTTGCTTTAGCCCTGTTTCCACTGTAAATGTTTCGGAGATTGTCTGGTCTATCCTGACTTTATACTGTGTTCCTTCCATACACATTCTGACTAAGTTCCTTAGCTTCTTCGGTATACCTAATTCCGTCATTACGTTGTACAGGCTCTCTCGATGTACGCTATCATAGGCTTTCTTAAAGTCAACAAATATCTGCCAGAGGTCTTGTCGATATTCATACTTCTTTTCTATGATCTGACCTATAATTGTAATTTGTTCAATAGTTGACCTCCCCTTCCTGAAACCACATTGATATTCACCTAGGTTTTCTTCTATATAGGGACTTATACGGTTCAGTAGCACTTTGGAGAATACTTTATATGCTGAGTTTAGGAGCGATATTCCTCTATAATTTCCACATTCAGTTTTATCACCTTTCTTGTGAATGGGTATAATTACTGCTTTTTTCCATTCTTCAGGCATTTGTTCTTCTTCCCAAGTCTTTTGGCATATTTTGAAGATAACCTTGTGCATTTCTTCGCCCCCGTATTTAATAAGCTCAGCCGGTATATCATCAGAACCTGGAGCTTTCCAGTTCTTTAGACTGTTGATAGCCACCTTGACTTCTTCCAACGTTATATCACTAATCATTGGTTCCGCTGTCTGGTAATGCGCCTTTCTTATTGGGTTTACTGGTATTTCCGCATTTAGAAGATCAATGAAGTACTCTCTCCATATTTTAGCTTTATCGCTTGGTTCCATAATAGTATTTCCATTTTTGTCCTTTATTGCCTTTAAAGTTGGGTTGAAGTCTTTATACCGTCCAATAGTCTTGAAGAAGTTTCTAATTCTTCCTTGTGAGCGATCCTTTTCTGCTTCTTCCAAAATCCCATTTATGAACTTCCTTTTTTCTCTCTGTATTAATCTCTTACAGTTTTTTCTTTCATTGAGAAAAATATTCTTCTCTATCTGACTCCCAGTTCTTATAAAATCTGATCTTGCTATGCGTCTTTTTTCTATGGCTTCCCTACATATCTCATTATACCATTTCTTTTTCTTACTCTTGTTTCCGTTTTGCATACCACCGATGCTTTGTTCCGCTGTTTCTTTTATAACTTGGCTGATCTTACTCCAATCCGTTTCTATGTTCCCGACTCTCTTACCGTTCAGCTTCACATCCATACTGTCTGTATACTTTTTTCTAACATTTTTGTTTTTTCAGTAGATCTACGTTAAATTTCACACTTTTTTTCTCTTTTAGTCTTTTCATGTCTTGTAATTTGAGTTTGAAATTCGAAATCAGCAGGAAGTGATCTGTGTCGATGTCCGCTCCTCTGTAGCTTCTTATGTTCTTTATGCTGGACCGAAATCTATTCTCAATTAATATATGATCAATCTGGTTGAGCGTATTACCATCCGGAGACTTCCATGTAGCTTTATGAATATTTTTGTGTGGAAATGTCGTACTTCTCACTACCATATTGTTTGACGCTGCGAACGAGATGAGTCGCAATCCGTTTCTATTACTTATGGCATGTAGGCTTTCTTTTCCTATTGTCGGTGCATATTGTGGTTCTCTCCCACATTTAGCATTTAAGTCTCCTAACATAATTTTGACGATATTCCCATGTAAGCTATCCCATGTTTCTTCCAATTTATTATAAAATTCATCTTTCACTTCATCTTCACTCGTTTCCGTCGGGGCGTGCACGCACACTAACGTAGTGTTGAGTGGTGTCGTGCTTAGTTTTAGACATGCCATTCTCCCTGATACTGGTATAAACTCCTTCACATACTTTTCTAACTTTTCGTGTACTGCGAAGCCACTTCCGAAATGATGTCTATCTGTTAATCCTGAAAAAAATATTATATAGTGTCCGACTTTCACTTGTCCTATTCCAGTCCATCTAATCTTTTGTAGTGCAGCTACATCAATATTGTAAGTATCCAGTGTCTCTACCAAATTCTGGCATGCACCAGTTCTAAAAAGGCTTGTTGTATTCCATGTTGCAATCTTTAACTCTGCTGACCGTTTTCCATGTCCAGTATTTAATCCGTTTATTTGTGTCCGAGGCTTGATTTGTGATGGTATCGTAACAGTGTTTTTTTTCCAAGGAAGGGTTGTTAGCCCTCCACTCAACCCCCAACCTGGAGGACCAGGCTACCCCAACCAATTAAGGTCAGGGTAGGGCTATTGCGGTGTATTTATTCAAATGCACCGGGCGATGGGGACGCCACTTTCCCTACGCCTATTGACCGGTTCTTTAGGAAATAAAAAAAAAAAAAGACTTTCCTTGTCTACCATTAAGTGGCTTTTACAGTTAGTTATATAACATTTGGAGTATTGTTTAGGACGTTCATGAATATAAAATTCTTCCATTTTGCTGACGCAAACAAAAAAACAAAGTAATAAGAAAAAATGAAATGGTTCACGGCGTCTCGTAAATAAAACAAATATTGAAGTAATATATATATATATATTATATTATTTAATAAAAAACTATATAAATATATACATAAATAATTAATGCAAAATAAAAATGTGGTAGGTAAGTATAAATTCAAAAAATGTACGAATAGCATAAAATCCACGTCCGACTCGTACAAGCGTCGAAAGCTTGTACGAGAACCTTTGTGTTCTATGATTTCTATGGTCTAGCCGAGAAAAAACCGTTACGAACAGTGGTTTTAAACGCAACATAAATATGAAAAACATTAATATTCGATGTGTGGTACACTGATTACATTTCCAAAATGTCGGACGATTTTTCGGGCGGCCAAGGTGACGCTTCTGATTTCATTTATTCTGTGACAATATCATAAACGATTAACGAATGATACCGGTACCGAAACCACGGTATTATAATGGTAAGCAGATACCGACACTAATTCCAACTACAACGCTAGGATAACCTCAAACAACAACTGAACGCGTAACGTTAACCGGTAGTCAAACCTAATATAATACAAACTATACAGTATATATCATTTTCAAACATAATAAAACAATCTAATATAAAAATAAATCTGTACACTCACTTATAAAATGTCTTGGTATAGCATGACTATGAAGTCTATTTTGAAGATCATTTAAAAACATTTTTTGTTCAAAATGTTCGCCACACACCTTTAAGGATTTTTTTATGGAATCAACAGGAATTGTGATACCACAGTTTTCAATCCACTTGGCACGGCTATGATTAAAAATTATTTTTTAGTTTTATTACATTTTTCTATATAATGAATTTATTTTATTTTATCATACATACTTAGTTAGATCCCTCGGAAGCGAAAAATAACTAACGTTAGGATTTTGAGCCATTTTGTTTTGACAACCTGAATACGAACATTTGATGTAATTCTTTGGAATATTTAATGTATTAATTGTAAAAATTAAGACACCATCAACTACAAACAATTGACGAAAAAAAAAAAATTCAATTAATGCAAATAACATTTAACCAGTGGCGGCTCGTGACTGTTGGAAATGGGTGTGCGACAATTTTTTAAGGAAATTACTCAAAATAAAAATAAAATAAAATAGTCTTGATCAATACAATTTTTATAATTTAACTTTACAAACAAAATCCATCCTTCTTTCTTTAATATTACAAAAAGTATCAATAACATTTTTATTATAATTACTATTTTCATTTATCATTTGGCTCTCTATACTTAGCATAGTTAAAGCATTAAGTCTATCCTCACATACGGTGCTTCATAAACACGTCTTAATCCTTTTTAAGTAGAAGCTGAACTAAAGACGTATAAAGTATAATAATTCTACATCAAATGATTTGAATTATTATGATGTAAAAATAAATTTACAATATCAGTCAACAGCGCCGCCCGAAATGTGCGACGACAACGACCGCACAACCTGCTATAGCCGACATCTCGTGATAAACGCTGCGGTGCGCCGTGGCGGCCGAGTTAATTTTCCATCAACTGGCCGTGTTCCGCCGCCCGAATGTGCGACAGAAATCATCGCACACCATAGATTATATTAGATAATGCGGCCGCCGCCACCGAACCGATAATTTCCGTGAAAACCGGTTTTTATAAAATCGATTCAAAAAGTAGCACATCACAATATCACATAATATCGACAGCCATGCCGCCACTCTATACGTATAATCATTGATTAAATTGTATATTTAATCAATGGTTTTAATATATACTCATATATTATATGTATTTATATGTAATAAAAAATAAATATAAATTGTCTAAAATTTATAATAATATCAAATATTTTATTATTATTTAGTCATTTCAGTAAGGGGTGCGACCGCACCATCGCACATAAGCACGAGCCACCACTGCATTTAACACAAGCCCAGATTAATATGAGAAATTGTGAAAAATGAATTGCGAAATAGCGATAGGCCACGAGTATACACAAAAGTGATATCTGATAGTCGATAGACTAGTGTTCATTACAACTTAATTTCATAACCTAACAAATTTTCGGACAGCATAAATAAGAAGATGGTGGCTACCATCCACACTACATGCAAAATGGTCTTTGCTTCAATTGTTCTTTCTGATTTCATCTATTCTGTGGTCAAACTTCGTGATTGAATTACGAAATACGAATGGTGTACGGCACTTGGATTGTTTTAACTTTTATAGTTTAATCCACTTCTGAAAAATGTTATCTACACCAGAACAACAAACACTCTCTCTTATATTAAATAACAGTTCATATTTAAGACCCCACCTCTTCTATAATACAGTTCTGCCAACTTGGCTTTTCAACTTTTTAATAATATATATTACAGGTATTATTTTGTAACCATTTTGTACTTTTGGAAACATGGGCAAGTCTATATTGATAAATAATAAATCGTAAATGAACAAATTGTCGAAATTTGTACGAAAAATGGAATTATTGAGAAATATATAAAAACATGTACTAATGGCAAAAGATGTAAAAATATGTAGAATAAAATATAGTTCGTTTCATTGGAAATCCCTTGAAACGAATTTATCACTCACCTAAATTAATTTATCAAGTCACAGTAAAAATATTTATTTACATATAAATCCGAGCCCTAGTTATTAGTAAAGAGCGGATTTTTAGGTTCTTAAAACCTTAAAATATGATGCTAATATGCTTCAAAAAAACCTTAAAATATTCTCTAAATATTCTTTAAATTTGTAAATATGCAAATATGATTTTTTTCTAAAATAGTTCAATAAAAACAATAAATAACTGTGAAGCGCCATTCTCTTTGTAACAGGTAAATTTTTGAATAATTAAAAATGTTAATCAGTTGATACATAGCTATATAAATCAAATAATATATAATTAAAAAATCATAAGAGTTTAATAATAAATAATAGATAATTTGCACCATTCCTTTGGTAACAGGTAAATTATTGAATTACAAAATATGTTAACCAGGTGATACATAGCTACGTAAATGTGATAAAATATATTTAAAAATACATAATAGTTTAGTAAAAATAATAAGTAACTTTGCACCATTCCTTTTGAAATATGAAATTATTGAACAATAACAAATGTAAATCAGTTGATACAGAGCTATATAAATATAATAAAATATAATAATTTAAAAAAAAAAAACATAATAGTTTAGTAAAAAATAACAGATAACTTTGCACCATTCCTTTGGTAATAGGAAATTATTGAACAATAACAAATGTAAATCAGTTGATACAGAGCTATATAAATATAATAAAATATAATAATTTAAAAAAAAACATAATTGTTTAGTAAAAAATAATAGATAACTTTGTACCATTCCTTTGGAACATAACCAATTCGATTACAGACAAGTAGGTAATTGAATGATTTGAATTTTTATCACTCTTTAATCAAATTATTTTTTTTCTTAGAAAAAATTATTCCTGACAAAATCACATTTCGAGAAATTAACAAAATATACGAATTTTTATGAAGAATAATAGAATTATTCTAAAATATGAAAAAAAGGCGAAATATTCACTCCAAAATATCCAAAATATGCTTTCATATGGAAAATAAATTTTTTTTTATGAACTCTGTGATAGATAAATCGTCCACATTTTTCTCCCTCATAAAGTTGCATAAAATCAATAAAAATATGTAAAAACCTAAAGATCCGCTCTTTAGTTATTAGTGTTGGTTTTAGATGAGTTGCCCGAATTATTTCTATTCATGTCGGATGGATCATTATAAATGTAGCGTTATGAAACGTGATTAACCGAATATAAAAACATGTTACCTACCTGGAATCGCCGGTCATGTTATGGTTGTGTGCTATAAAACGTTATCGCGAGTCACACGTGTTGCACGGTCGGCTGTCGAACACGAACTGGAATTAGAGGTGTGTAGTTCATGAGTTAGTTAATTCAAAGAGTTGACTCGCCCAGATGAGTTGAAGGAGTTGATCAATGTACCCTAAATCATCAACTCATCAACTCATATGACTCAGTGTTACCACAATGAAATTGATGATTTCTGAATCGACTGGTTTCAAATAGCTGTAAACGTTTACAATATTAACAACTCATTCAATTCTTCATATGTTTTCAATGATTCACGACTTGACATCACTTTTGAGTTGCGACTTGCGAGTCATTATGATTTCGGAGAACTATTCAACTAAGTATGAATTGAGCATTGTTACAAGAGTTGACAGTTGAATTGGTGATTCCACTCATTTAAGTGAATTGAATTGTAGAATCTTATTAAAGAGTTGAAATTCCCACCACTAACTGGAATATGATTGATATAATTATAATATGACGAATAATGATAGTTATTGTGGAATTGTCACCCATACTTATTTGATATTTGATAATTTATTTATTTGTTTGATGTTCTTGATGAATAGTGTTGTGTTGACTTTTGAACAGATTTTGTCTTCCCGCGGTAAGGTACCGGTATGTTTGAAAACACCGATGCCACCAAATGTTATATGTGCACTCTTAAATTGCTCCGTAACTGATTGTTTAAATTAAATACATTATTAAATAATTATATTACAATTATGTGTTTTACATTATACTTATGCATACACTATATTTAATGTAGCAGGGGTTCCCAACAATATACTATGCTTTATACTTAGAATAATTTATAATCCATAACTTTAGAGAGGTTTCTTGAGATGGATATCTACGAGGAAACATCACAGCTACCAGTTGTTAAGAACTTAAGTGGTTATCCGCCTATTTGCGCTCAGTAACATTAAAGATTGCTAGTTTTCGTCTTTTAAAACCGGTATGGTTGAAAAATTGTTTTTAATTATTAGTGTAATTTCACTCTGTATTTATTGTTTGTTGAATTTAAATGATTGTTCATTGATAATTGAGCCAAATTTTAGTTTTTACAAGTTGGATTAATTATAGTTGATGATTGACTCGTTATACAGTTCATAGGAAGGTATCATTTCCATAAAAATTCTTGATTTTAATTTAATTTTATGTGTTAATAATACATTTGTTTCTTTTTTTTTGTCACCAACCAACTATCAATTTTATTCTCATCTATTTATTTAAATACAAAATGTTTATGTTCATATTGTTTATTTATATTTATTTCCTCAAAATATGTGTTGAATTGTAAAAATTGTCTGTCTTATTATTATATATTTTATATAAATCTTAAAAATTGTTTAAACAAAATGTATCAACTAGTAAAATGTATTTTCTATCTACTTATATCATATTTAAAAAATTGTAAAATATTTATATTTATAATTTTGTATTTATTTCTAGATAAATAAATGTTCAGACTTTTATACTGTGTTGCATTTTAAACTGCTTAAATTTCTTGTAATTATTAAAAAGCTGTTTGCTTATAATTTTTTTATATATACATACTATATTATGAAATCTTTATACTTTAAATGATATTAAAAATATATATATATATATTTTATTATTTTTCTTTTTATATTTTTATGTACATTTATATTTTAAATTGACTTGTGCACACCAACATTTTTTTTTTTTTTTTTTTTTTTTTTTTTGTTATAAAATATTATTCATACATAGTTATGTAACACATTGCGAGAGCAGTGCGATAAAAATTAATTACTTGCACTTTGAAATATTCTCCCACTTATACTGAAATTTTGTGTATATATATCACTCGTTTTTTTTTTTTTTTGCCCTTGAATCACCTTACCCGGGTACACTCGCAAATCCATCATTTTGATAACATCATTCACATACAATTTTGTCTTTTTAAAAATTCAAAAATAACTACATATATTGTATAATTACCTATTTATAATATAAAGTAAAACAAAAATCATTTGAAACTCAACTTTTGAATAAATGACAGCAATTAATGAATAGCGAAAACAGAAAAAATTCTATGATTTTCACACATTATACAGCTAATAGCTAATAGCTCCTGGAGCGATCGTATTAGGCTTAAGGAGTCTTAAAATCTTTTAGTACGTTAATGACAGTGATTTTTGGAGTTCACTTTAGGATCGTGAAATTTAGTGTAATTTAGATTGTAAAAACGTTTATGGCATACGTTTTAATGCTCATATACCTTTAGATTTAATTAAGAATGTTTTTATAAATACGTATTTTATATTCATATATTAATAATAATACAAAATGAATATTTGTTGTTTATTTTAAGTAAAATTGCTTTTCGTATACATGTTAAGAAAAAAACGGCACAGAGAAAAAGAATCACTGGAAAGACAGTTCGATAAAAAAATAAAATAAAAAAAAATATCGAGGGAAATATAATTGAGAAAAATGGATTGGCAAAATTGTCTCCCATCCCTGATAATCAGAACCCGAACAGATTTTGGTCAAATATCAAGATTCAAACTCAGAAATGCTTTATAAACCATTGTTGATTAGCACTTACTATTTCATTAGACTACCCGTTATTTCATATTAGAACAGTGGTTCTTGACCTTTGGTACAGGCTGCATACGAACTGAGTCCCAATATACCCTCTTATGACGAATTGAGTCCTGGGTTGTTTTAGGGTATATACCAATTGAGTCCAGTGAAATTGTAGGTGTAATACTAATTGAGTCCATGTTTTAATACTAACTGAGTCCCGTAAAATATAATATAAATATATAATAATGTAGTGGTTTAATATAATATGAATAATTTGTGTATGATTAAATAAATGTAGATTATGATAAAACAACATTTTTATATTGGTAAGAATATACGGGATACACATTGTACGTATCCAATAGTATTAAATTTACGGTGATCATTATACAAGCGATGATAGAAATAAAATCTGATATTCCCTGCCCATAGTATAATCTATGTTACTATATTATCCGACGAAAGTCATAAAAATGATATGAACGATACGTATACCTATATATAATATAGGTATATCCGTGTGGAGCGGCTTTCGACGCGCAGCAAGGCTGTGATTTCCGCTATGTCTGGACTCAGGACGATAATTTAATACTTTACTCAAAATAATCCTCGGACTCAATTCGCATACAATTAGTTTCCTAACCCCGGACTCAATAAGTATATGTATCGTTTGTACCCGGGACTCAAATAGTATATTATTTTTTTCCCGTTCAGGTATAGAGACTCAATTAGTATACTGCGGTGGTACACGTCAATGGCAACGAAGTCAGGTTTTAGAGGTATTGCAAAGCTTTATGAGCATACCTTCAAACCAAGTTCCCATCCGCCTAACCACAATAGGTTGAGCAACTGTCCCTCATTTTTTTTCCTCTCATTTAGTGGATCTAACTTGGTGTGTTTCGCAGCCTTATCACACCCACCCACCCACCCTGAACAGGTATTGAAACTGCAATACCTAGATATAGAGATCGGCGCTAGAACCACTAGGGGTACGTGAAAATCTCATAAGTGGTACGTGAAGAAAAAACCTCCTTTTATAAAAAAAAAAAAAAAATCAGATTGAATCGTTATTCACAAGCTCTCCTTAGATTTTCGATCCTTTTTTTGTGTCAACTTATATCTGTGCGAAAGTACATTAACTATTAATTGTTAACTAATTATAGACAAAAAATGAATGTAGAAATAAATTAAAAGTTGAAAAGTGATTTAAAACTTATAGTTACCAATATGGAGCCCGACATTGACGTCATTGTTCAAAACAAAGTAAACGGTCTCACAGAATCATGAAGTAAACCATAATTATAACGATAATAATTTTATCTGCATATTTAATATGTTTTTTTTGTGCATACAATGTACTCATATTAGTTATACTGTCATGATTTTGTAGTTCCTAATAAAATAAAATTCCATGCGTATAAAATAAACGTTTACATTATTAATTTGGAAAAAAATGGGGGTCAGGTGGTTAGTAAAAATTTTCAAACTGTGAGTAGGAGGTACGTGAATATAAAAAGGTCGAGTACCTCTGTATTAGATTATTAAATGACTACAATTTGAATTTGATCAACGTTATATTTTATTATGATCTCGTGATTTTCAAACGTCTAAAACTCGAAAACAATTTTTTTCTCCATTTTTTTTCTGTGTCATCATTTTTAAAACACGGATTTACTCGAGTTTTTAAAAATAAACCATTTCAAAAATCTCGGAATGGCTAAAGTGGATTCATTTCGATATTATATATCGTACAAATTAAAATAAATAAATAAATAAATAAATACCGAACAGTTAAACGCGAATACAAACGAGTAAAGTATAAATTCGCTTTTCAGTGGCCACAACGAGGTCACAACGATTTGTAGCGCACTGTACGAACGAATTAAACGCAGGACGACACACAATCGGCGTGCGAAAAAATTGCATTTTCGTGCGATATGGTTTTTCGATCACTATTGTGTTCGCGACAATCGTTTGATTAACCGGACGGAATCGAGTATTTTAACACGGCACAAAATTGATATTTTTATTATGTCCGAAACACGAACGGAATAACGAAATCACGATTATAACTCAAGGTTATTTATTACACTGTTCGATCGAGGTGTTGTGGGAACGAATAGTCGAGCGTCTGAAATACGCCTCGTTGTGTGTGTTTTGTCAACAACAACAAAAACAAAAAAAAAAAACCCTTTACGCATTTCACCGTAAACCGATAAGTAAAAACGACGGGTATGAAACGTTGGATGATGTTATATCTCACGTCATTGCTGCTATTGAATCACGTCGGATTCAGTAAAATGAAAACGAATATCACTTTTTTCCCAAATTTACCGGTGGTAAGTGTACATAGAACGTTACGATGTATTTTTTTAGTTTTTTTAATTTTTTTTTTTTATTGCGTATGGCTAACTGGTAATGGTGAATTTTACGAAATCAGTAAACGAACAAAAATTAGATAAATATATAAATATATGAAAAATTATTGGAAATCAAATATAAATATCTGAGAGAATACATAACTATAAAGTAAAAAAAATACCTATTATATTATAAAACATGTAAGCGTAAACATCTACCGTACGATGTCTGTAGGTTGTGGCTTGATTTTTTTTGTTTTTTGTGGCGGGGGGGTGAGGGCTTTTAGAACTACCAGTTTATTTTTGTCAATGTATGTTAAAAAACGTATCGCTCGCTAACATGCTCAATAACAAGAACATGCATTTATTAATCACTTATATGAAGAATTTACTGAGTAACATAAAAAATACACACACACATTTTATTCAGTATTTATGATTACAATTTATTTATTTATTCATAATGACGTTGCACGTTTACAGCGAAATTATTGAATATTTTCACAATTTATTTTTTCCAAATATTTTCCAATGTTACTCAGTTAGAGTTGTGTGTTTAAGATAATGATCAATTAACATTTAGCTTAAACTAAATTTTGAAATGTTTTTTGTGATTTTTGTTTTTTCAATTAATACAAACGCGAAATGAAAATTAATCTGGATTCCGTAGTTTCATTTATTTCCAACGGTAAAAAAATGATTTAAATATTTTCGATTTTATATTTGCTCCGAGTCAACATGTAATAGTTTTATTGTACCATTAATTTGTTCAAAATTTAAATTAGAATAATGTATTTTTTAATTTTTGAATTACAAATTATTCACAAAACGTGACGTCTTGATATCGATAAAAATTAAATCGATTCTTATAATTATACTGGTCATCTCTTGTTTTGTTTGCGATAGTAACGTGATGACCAGTATCGTTGTATGAATAGTCAGTGGTTGTTACTTGTTAGTATGGAAATCTATCATCATACACAAGTACACAACCATCGCACTGTGGTTCAAAAATCAAAATAGTTGGCCAAAATTTGATATTTTTAATTTGAAAATACTCAAATAAAGATAATTAAATTGTTTCGTGTACTACCCTAGGCGGATAAATATGTATAACTTATGGCGAAATATTATTAGGTGTATTCATAAAAAATATTTAATTTTTTTTCTTAAAAACTATGATATTTTGTCATTATTCATTATACAGCGTTACTTAGTTTAATTGTGTACAATAAATAAAATAAAATAAAATTAAAGTGATTATCGATTTACTTATGTTAAATAAATTTCAAAGTTAGTATTTAATGACCCAATTATAGAGTGATGACCATTATTGAGGATTGAGAGTTTTTCATGTAAGACGTGTTTTCGATAAAAACAAAAGGTCACATGTAGGCCATTTAAGTCGGTATGAAAATACGAATTATCATTTTGATAGTTATTATGTAAATAATAGATCATTTCAGATGAGTCCTGTGAAATTAGAATTTTGGCCAACTATTTTGATTTTTGAATCGCTGCGCATCGATTAAATAATTGAATTAACGTGCATCATAGTTTTGGTGTCGCACCCACATCGTGTTATCATCCGTTTCAAGAAATGGACAATTTTCGTATCCATTTCACGTAACAGCAGTTCCTCCACTTCGCGTAATTTCGCTGTTTGGATGATATTTTGGAAAATTGACGCCAAAACAAGAAATGCGGAATTTGTTCCGTCATTTGGATGTCCATAAAACGGAAAAATAAACTTCAATTCTGAGCGTCCTTTGTTTTAATCAAAAAGTGACGATAATTAGTGTTAGTTTAAAAAGACGACTTTAAAAACTAATTTAGCGGATTTATCAAATCAAGTTTTATTAGAAGTAGTAATACTTGTTATTTCCAAATATTTTTCCAACAAATAATAGTGATGTATAATGCTTTCATGTGTGAATGTATCTAAATCTAATTGTTAAATTTAAAAATAAACGCTGTTCGTGAGATACTTAGTTTTAATTGTTAAATCAGTATAATATTTATATATTTTGTGTTTTATTATTCAAATTTCAAAATCAACGTAGTTAAATAGTTATAAAGAAGTAATTTTTTAAAATGTATACTATGATAAATTAAGCGCAAATTAAACTGTGCAAAACTAAGTCCGTTGAGAATTGAAGTTTATTTTTCCGCTACATGGACAGTCGAATGACGGAAATCGTTCCGTCATATCTAGTTTAAGCGTCCATTTATCGAAATATCATCCAAATAGCGAAATTACGAGAAGTGGATAAATCGCGGTTTCATTTCGTGAAATGGATACAAACATTGTCCATGTTGGGAAACGGATAAAAACATGATGTGTTTAATTTGATTAATGGTAATTTAACCACAGCTCTAGCCCTTGCACGCATAAATCAATTATGAATTGTATTTTCATATTATATATAAAAAAAAAAAAAAAAAAAGTACCGAGTTGTTTACTAAAAGTCCAATTGATACCTATATAACGAAATCGTTAGGAATTTCGTTTTTAGACGTTTTTTCAAAAGTTTTATTGAATTTTTTACTGTTATTTTCCATATTTAAATAAAAATCACGTGCTCTTGATTCTTTATTATTAATTTTTAGGATTGTGAGTGAAATTTGGTAAAACTGTTATAGCTCGACAATTAGAAGTAATCATGGAAATGGACAAACAGAAAAAAATACATACGTTTGTACAAAACGTATACGGGAACTCATAATATAAATAACATGACAATCGTCGTTGATTATTTTTGTTATTATTTCAACACTTTTTTTACGATGAACTTTAAAAACGTATCTATTGTTTATCATTAGATTTTTTTATCATTTCAAAAACTTAACTAGTCAATATTAAAACTCGTATTATGACTTGGGTTTTGCTTGGAATTGTTTACCAAAAACTATGATTTATCTTTGATTTCATATTTAAAAAATAATGTGCTATCCACCCGTATAATTTACTAATCGTAAAAATGGCAAATCTAAGTTTCTCTCCAGCCAGCACCATGAGTAATTAGTCATTACCCTGACTGAGAAGCGAATAATACACATGGTACAATGTATGCTCGTCTTTTTCATATTTGCATATTATTATAATTTAGCACTAAATTTGAATTATATTTACTACGACAAATATTTTAAGGAAAATTTCAATATTAATTTCTAGATAAAAATAGGTTTTTATATTCAAATTATTAAATCAAATTTCGAACATATATAAATTGTAATTATTAGTATACGAATCAATAAATTAATTTAATATATTAAATACAACAAATAAATTAGTAATAGTATTAATTTTGACAAGTTCATGAGTTTTTTTTTATAGTGTTTTCCGGTCACTAAAATTTACTTTTTTTAAGGCAAATTTATATTTTTAGGGAATTTTGTGTTTTTCTATCATAAATTAATTTTATTAGTCTTTTACTACCTAAACATTTGAGCCCTGTGGATCGGTAATTAGTAAAAAAAAAAAAAATTACACGGAGTACAAATGATTCTTAAAATGGGATGATTAAGTTATACTCTGAAAATATATACTGTCTATATAATCTGAAAATAAATATAAAAATGGAATTTCCATAAATTTATAATCTGGCTCTTATATTTGACTCTTCAATAAATGTTGAATACTGTAAATTTTAATAGAAAATCTCCGTTAGACTTTGAAACATGGATATGATTAAAATTAATTTTTATTTTTATGTTTGTTTAGGGCCAATTCAAAATTCATATCACCAGAATACTGACATGTAATCTACGAAAAACGATAAACTACAATTCAACTATCGTTTATCTAAAACATCATTTACTTCAGCAGAGCTCACCGGAAATACAACTTCTAATGACTTAATATTTGATGACAATCTTACCGTAAGCTATATATATAAAAAAAAAAATGCGAAAGTACTCAAAGATAATTGAGTTTTTAATTAGTATTTCTCGAAATTGAAATGGTACACCTAATTCTTTATCACTTTATCACTTGTACGTTATGATACAATTTTAGTTATTTCCTTAAAAGAACGAGAATAACTACATTTTATAGAAAAAAAATCTTTAAAACGAAGAAACACTTTTCAAAATTTTCGTTTTATGAATTTACATATTTTTAATTTTTTTTACTTTTTTACCAAAAAGAAGAAAACTTCCTTCATAATGACAAGTTTCTCAAACTTTAAAATAAATGATTTATGTAGGTTATTTTGAATTAGAGTTAATAAAAAATTATGAAATCTTGATATTGATTCATTCGTTTTGTGAGAAAGTAGTATAAACTTTGATCATTATTCATCAATCAGAATTTGGTCCGATTTTCAATCGAAAATGTATAATAATTGGTTACGATGTGCACGTTTGTCAGTATAAAGTGAGTGACTTTTAATTAAATTGGCGCTACCGTTCTTAAAATAATTTGTTTTATTACGTTTTGGCTTAGATTTTCACTTTCACTTGTTATCAAGCAAGTCAGTTAATTTTTCATAATTTTTTCTACCACACTAGACAGATTTGTTTGATTTGATTTACGTATGGTTCGCATTTAACTAAAAAATAAAATATTAAGCTGCAAAATGATATGATTTATATTATTTTTTACAGTATAAGGTGAAAGTTGATGCCAAAGACACCTACGGCAAATGGTCGAAAAACGCATTGTTGATGACGAAAGAAAAAGCTTGTTCTACACTTCAATCGTTTATTAAAAAACCGTTTATGACCAAACTTGGATTGAACGGCATATGTCCCATACCTCCGGTATATTCCCAATAGATCACAACGTTAATAAACCGTACGGTGTTGACGGGTCTTTTTTTTCTTTTGAATCGGTTAAGTCGCGTTAGATTTTCGATATTTACTAAAAAAAAAAAAAAAAATGCATAAATTCGTTGTAGACCATAGTTTTACCACGTAGTTACCCATACTGTTCTATAATTTTCGATTTCAATATTATATTAGACACTCTTACTCGTCAGCTACGATTAATTTGGGGGTCACTACGTGATTAAAACAGTTTTTGTTCATTTTAGGCACCTTATTGACGTAGACGGGTACCTACTGTTTCGATTTTTTTAATTTCTAACGAGTCACCAGAGGGCGATTTTTTTTTTTTACTTATCATTTATGTGATTTCCATTCGTCACACTAACTTGACCGAATTGTATGGTAAGTACACGGTTTTTTCCACGGATCACACGTATTTTTACTTACATTCACGGTGACTAGCAAAGATTTACATTATGTGATTTAATCTTGGATGGTAGATACATTTGGATTTTGTATCACGTAAAATGTAAACACTGCACTTCTTTACAACAGTTTTTTTTTACTAATGAATTTTTTCTGAATTTTTAAAGTTTCTTAAATTCTGATCCCTATTTATTGCATGGTGTTATGCGAGAGAATATATTTATTTCTAGATATTATCATTATATGTGGACATATTTGTTGTTTATTCATTCAAAAATATATATAAGTGACCTATCTAATCATTTTCAGTTTAGAGCTTTGGAGTTTTTGGCCTGTACAATACATTATTGAAGGGTATTTCGGGATTTCTTTTTCGCAAGTTACTCTAATTTTCAATGGATCTATTGTATTTATCTCAAACTCTCGGCCCAATGATAAAAACTTCTAAAAAAATTCAAACTCTTAACATATTATTGTTATTATTATTATTATTATTATTATTATTGAATCTAGCGGTTACCATTAAGGAAGAGAAGTAACAGAAAGTAAAATTGGCCAAAATATGTAGAAAAAAAATTAAATATGCATAAAATAATCAAAAATATGTATTCAAATTCATAAATATACATGAAAAAATTGGAATTTAATTTTATGAATATTTTTAAAAAGAATAAAAATTTATATTTAAGTGTTATTTGGTAATAAATGAATAATAGATATAGAGTAATGAATGTGCCTTTTACATTTTAAGTTAAAACGATTAATAATATTAAGATTACTTTGTGTTCCATTTTTGTTTCATGGGATAAAGTTAACTATAATTTCTTTAGTTATCACATTAAAAAATCAAAAACTTAAGTACCTACCCTATAACTTTGATTGAAAACATTAAAAAATCTTTTTTTCGTGAAAATGTTGTTCTAAACATGTTTCTAAACATGATAATGTTGTTCTAACATATTCAAATGTGTGCATTATCCAGGGTGATTAAATCGTACCGTGTTAATATCTGTGGGGCACGTTGTATACGTGTAGTTTCAACAGATATGAAATAAATCGAAGTAAAGATTTTCTTTATGAAATCATAACACCATAGTATTGTTTATATTTCCAGGGTGTTTACATCGCGGCGGGATTTCCAGGGACCAACGTGGAAACTGCGTTGATGGGCTTGCCTAAAGCTCTGCCCTACGGGTCGTATAAGATCTTTTTTTCTGTAGTCGATAAAAAGAACGAGTACATGGGATGCGTACAACACGTCTTAGATGTTAAGCGACCGTGGGATATGCCTTGACGAGATTTCTTCAGGTGTACGCAAAATAATCATTTAAAACGGGCACACGGTGTAGATCGGCGTTACGGCACAACAAATTATATCACGACTCAGAATATTTAATCGTATATTTACTCGTTACAAACACATGGAAGATCGCACACATTATTATAATTCAACAAAATAACCGAAGTAAAACGTGTTTTCGAAATATTGTAGTTATTTGCATTCGAACTT